>JAZHPH010000114.1:129024-249964 GCA_037356405.1 Nasonia oneida | reverse complement strand
TATATATATATATATATATATATACAAAGTTTATAACATCTTGAATGATTTAATTCAAAAAAATGTATTACATTTTTTTGTCTAATCAATTCGCCTGGTATTTAACACCATTTAAAGTTTTCTTTTCTTAAAACATTAATTTTAAATGTATGCTACTGTTTCATTAAATTTAAAAATACAGATTAAAAAAATTTAATTAAATGATTCATTTTACAATTGTTAAAATATATCTGTTCTCTTGCAGAATCTTATGACACAAAATTTACAATATTCTAAAAATATCAACTTTTATATAATTGAAAATTCAAATCCTAAAATATTTATTTTAAATGCATTTATTTACAATGTACATGTTGAAATAAAACTCTATTGAAATACAATCGAGCGAGCGTCAGCGAGCGAGGTGATTATTGCTAGTATTTTATTAATAGGTACAATATTTTTCGTAAATCGCAGTGAAAACAAGGATAAATTTATAAAATGGGAATTTCGAACGGCGCGGGCTGCGTCGACCGTTCGCAGCAATCTGAAACTAGTTGCTCGACTCGAAACGGTTAACTTCAGACGGCGGATCAAGGATGAGGATAAGAAGAGCTTAGAGAGCTCCGCTCTAGGTAAAGTCCGGTCTGGGAGACTGATGGGAGTCCGTCAGTCAGCGTCTGCTTACGACGGCTGCGGTGACGGTGATGTGATGGAGCCCCCACAGACATGCATGATACACATGAATTTTCTGCTGGGTTTTTAACGAAAGATAAAAATACAGTATAGCCAGTTGAATATAACAACAAAAAATTAGATGTTGATTAGAAATGTCAGTTGAAAATCGTGTTATATGCAGCTATATAATTGCATTTAATATTTTATCAATTTTCAATTAATGGCACAGTGATGGTATTTACTACAAAAATTTGAATGTTTTGATGATAGCAGAATGAGTTATGTTCTTTTGTTATAAATTTTATTTGACGTACTTTGTTTCTATAACTTATGAGAACAAATCATATATAAGATTCTCATACAGAACTTAATAATTAATAATTTAATAATTAGTAACTTAATAAGTTTTTAAATAAAATTTTATAATCCTACGAAACATGGCTACTGATAAAATAAAGGTTGCTGTAAGGGTTCGGCCTTTTAATCGAAGAGGTAAGTTAACAGCAATTCATTTTTTATTTTCCAGTTGTGTATTCAGTCAGACTTGTATTTATTGTTATTGATAAAGTTAATAACTTTATTTTTTGACACTACTTGTAATTTTGTTTTGCTTAATCTTTTAAATATGTTTAAAATGAGGTTGTAAGCATATGATATAAGGAAATAACGTAATTGATGTATTTTTATCTTTTAACTTTTAATGAATCTCCTAAAATACATGTAGTAAATTTAGTTTATTAAATATATTCTATATGATGCATTGCTGTAAATTAGATGTATAACAACTATTCTTCAGTGTTTCTAGAAATGCTTATTATTTGATATACTGTAAATTATTTATAAATCATTTATCTCTTGAACTATTAATAAAAATTGTTATTACTTAGTATTTTTTTTAAGCATTGTTTATGGACAGACTGATCTCATTTTCTTATAGTACTGAGTAGTATATATTTGCCATCACATCTATCTATATTATAATGTCGCTTCCTATAAAGACTAGTACAGTTTAAAATTTCTAGCAAAATTTAACACAATTCAAAATTTGTCACAAAGAGTAGCGCAATGAAGGAATTAAGGTAGTTCACCTGATAGAATTTTTTATGATACTGCTCAAACGTTGCCTAAATGTTAAGTATCCTCTGCAAGATTGTATTTTTTCTACCCTCTAAGCAACGCAATTTGTAGAGATGTTGAGCTTTAAAATTATGTATTTTTTACCGAATTTGAATTTTGTGGATGTTCAATTGAATTGCAGTGTTATTTTTCTTAGAATATTTTTGAGTCTATAGCTCATGATGTTACATAACAATAAAAATTCCTCTCTTAAAAAAATGATGGCCTTTGTTGTGAAGCATTTAATACGTGATTCTGATTGGTTGCTGGTTGGTTGTCTAGGCAACGAAATCAGAACGTGTTTTAAATTCATACCCTCAAAACAGTCATAACTCATAACCCTGGTAGAAATGTTTGAGGTGTTTAAAATTAAATGTGGAAACGTTGATAATATATGTAATATAACTAGCAAAAAACCTTAGTTAAAATTAATCATTACCAAGAGTGTGTAGTATTAAATCATGTGTATTGAACAGTGGCACCTAACCCTATTTGAAGTAATAATAAAGTGTGAATATTATTTTGTTTTTTTTTTTAAATGTCAGTGGGAAGTGCAATTAAAAGAATAATAAGTTTGAAGATATACAGTGTCTCTGTGCCCAAAGTAGCTCTCGGTGAGGTTTGAGAGGTGAATTTAAAGAAAAGTTCAGTACCTGAGTCAGTAAGTTTAAGTCTAGCATTATACTTACAATGCTCTTTGAATTGTAAAAAGGCTAGTAGACAACTAAAATAAGACACTGCCAATTCCTATGTTACCTATAAATATGTAACCTAGATGATTCTGATTAAACTGTTTTCGTTCATATTTTCACATCCAGACTCATGCGAATTTTTTAATTGAGCAGGTCAAATTTTACTTATAGCCAGTTACGCAGAACTACTATCTCTAGCACATTGTATTTCTGGTTTCTAGCATATTTTTACATGGAGAAAGTAATAAATGTTTTGGTTTTTTTGTCAAGGTATTAGGTAATTAGAATTTTGACTTTTAATAGTTGTGAGAGATTTTGAGACCGATACCTGTTTTTCCATTTTTGCATTTATTCTCATTCAAAAACTAACAGGTCTAGAGAGCTCATATTTTGCATATAGATTTCTTTTGTGATTGTGAAAAGATATTTAAAGTTGAATTGACCTTAACTGAAAAACTTCTGATTTCGACTGTGACACTGATGTGAATGCAAACTCATGCTATACGACTAAATAATTATCATGGGTGTTGTAGTCGAACACAAAAGTATTTTAGTTAACGTTGATTCAACTTTAAATATCTTTCCAAAACCACAAAAGAAATCTATATGCAAAATATGAGCCTTCTAGACCTGTTAGTTTTCGAATGAGAAAAAATGCAAAAATGGAGAAACAGGTATCGGTCTCAAAATCTCTCACAACTATTAAAAGTCAAAATTCTAATTACCTAATACCTTGACAAAAAAGCCAAAACATTTATTACTTTCTCCATGTAAAAATATGCTAGAAACCAGAAATACAATGTGCTAGAGATAGTAGTTCTGCGTAACTGGCTATAAGTAAAATTTGACCTGCTCAATTAAAAAATTCGCATGAGCCTGGATGTGAAAATATGAATGAAAACAGTTAAATCATAATCATGTAGGTTACATGTTTTTTAGGTAGCATAGTAAGTATCTGTGTAAAATTTTAGTTGTATAGCTTTTTTATAATGCAAATAAATGGCATTGTAATGATAGACAAACCCACTGACACTTATACTGAAATTTTCTTCAAATTCATTATTCAAACCAATGATGACGACATTGAGCATTATTAATATATTTATTAAAAAATAGTTTTGAGAGATTTAGTAACATGTTCCATGCTTATAAAATATTAGCAGACGCTAGTGTGTCGCCCAATACTTATGGTAGATTTTCTACCAGTGTTATTAGACAGAGATAGAATCAAGAGCGCGCGAAGCGCGCCTTCATTCCTAGTATAGAAAAAAAGTTGAGTGATGCTTTTTTTTAAGATACAACAATTCTAAGTTTTCAACCCTTGCTATAAATATATCTATATGGGTTCACAGTTTTTTCTCTTACAAGTTTTGAGAGTATTTTATATTCTAACAATTTATATTACCATTCTAGTGTTTTATACTATTAATCCTAAAGTTTTAACATAATATAACACTTTACAATATCTTTAAAATGAAATTCCCTACTTTAATTTCTACTTAAGCATCACTGTATCAGGCGAGCTACCTTAAGGTGTGATTTAGGTTGTGCTACCCTTTGTGGAAAATGTGCAACTTGTGATAGTCTTCACATTGCACATGCTTATATCGCAAGCATAGAAAAGACGCTTATTATATTGTGCAATATATGGACTGATCATGCCACAGATTAGCATGGCATTGATTTTTTGTTAGACATTGCTACAAATTATTCCACAATACTGCATTATAAGACTTTTACACCAATAAGGCGTTCAATATTATAGCTATATGCTCAAATACTAATATATGCTGTGTTGTAAAGGATTACTTATGCCACTATAGTAACAGGAGTAATTGTATCACTTTAACCTCAAAATCAAAATCTTAATATCACTTGGTGCATTTAAGCATGCTGTGGGTGCGCTTCATTTTAAGGTTAGAAAATCATTATTATTAATGTAGTGATGCACCTTAGGAAAAGTTTTTGTATTATTTTAAAAAACATCATTCAGTTTTAGACAAATATGTAAGTAAAATATTATGAATCTAAGATAGAGTGTCAATATGAATATCTCGCAACATCCGCCATTTTAAGGTTACGAAATTTACAAGCATATTTTCGAAAAAATTATGATTCGCTGATGCATAAAAATGATTATTCATGTAAATATTATAATATCTATTCAAAAAGTGGATCACAACATTTATAGCAATGATTTCTTTATACTTTTAACGTTGAATTTAAATCTCGCGGTCTCTCCAATCTGCCATTCTTAAGATTGCCAGACTCCATGTAAACGCAGCTTTATTGTGAGTTTTTAGATATCATTTACAGCGCCGCCATTAACGAATCACGTTCCTCGATTTATCAGAATCAACCAATCCATTTTAGGCTTCAATTTTCTGGTATCACTTTTTTTAAAGAGGACTATCAACTTTAGATTTCTCTGCGCATTTTGATTTCTTTTATAATAAAAATTATAGTTTTTCACTTTTTAAGGTTGTATTAATTAAAGTTATGTGTGTGTGTGTTTTTTTTTATGTGGCGTAGGCAGAGCAAGCTCTGCACAAGTGGCCCTCAGACACCGGATCCCCACAGGTACTATCGTTGAACAATACTTCCGTGGGGCCCGTTAACTAGCCTTTTTTTGTCTTCTCCTTTGAAGTTTGACATTTCCATACATCCCCCATCCACCAAGGTGATTAGGGGTTCAGGATCAAACTCGTCTTCTTCATTCTGCATTGTCCTGCCGTCTGCTTCTTGAAACATCAACCAGTCGTCTACTTCGAACAGCATCGACCGGCCATCTGGAGACTCAACCCCGACACCTACGTTCCTCTGCATCGGGTGAGAGAGTCTGGACTCAATTCAGTTACCTACATTCCTCAGCATCGGTCTAAGGAGCACTTAGAGGTACTCAACCCTAGCTTCTACGTTCCTCTGCATCTGGCAGGGGAGTGAGAGCTCAACTCTGTGACCTATGTTCCTCTGCATCAGTCCGAGGAGTGTTTTGTATCTATTACCTAGAGGCCTTCGTCTAGCAACAGTTTTACTCAGCTATTTCGCCATGTTCTTCCCTTCTATTCTCTTTGTTAAAGACGCTTTTGTAAAAGTTGAAAATTCAAGATTTTATTTTATAAGAAAGAATCAAAATGTGTTAAGAAGTGAATGTTATAAAGGAGTAATAGATTATTTCCATAAAGAAAAAGAGTCTGAATATATAAAAATTGGAAAAATATTTATATTATATTACCATCAAATTTAATTGGAAGTCCTCGATGTTTAAAGCACAATTATATTGATTCCATCACTCTTGTTAATCATTATGGTAAACCTGATTTATTTTTGACAATGACGTGCAATCCGAAATGGAAAGAAATAATTGAAAATTTAGAAGAATATCAAACTGCTATCAATAGACCAGATATTGTTGCTAAGGTATTTCAACAAAAAGTCAAAGAATTTAAAGAATTAGTAATTAATAAAGGAGTTTTAGGAAAAAGTGTTGCTTATACTTATTTTATTGGATTTAAAAAACGAGGACTTCGTCATATGCACATGTTATTATTTTTAGATAAAAATGATGAACTTGGTACTTCCGAAAGAATAGATGACCTTATAAGTGCAGAAATTCCAAATAAAGACATTTATCCAAATTTATATAGTATTGTAAAACAATTTATGATACATGGTCCTTGTGGAGTAGAAAATTTGAATTCTCCATGTATGGATAATGTTATGGGAGATTTTGGCTAATTCTCCCTCAAAAATATATTATTTGTTTTTTTATGAGTCTGATGTATACGAACAGCTATACAGTTGTTAAGCAAATGCGTAAGGAATGAATAATTCGCACGACTTGTTTCCACGATCAACACTCTTACTCTCTCCTTTCTATTTCATTAATGATGTGATCCCAATTAAAATTTATCTCAATTTCTTACCTAGATCTTTTGATATGTGAGAGATACAAATGGTCCGATCTTTTCCAAATAATGTTTAGTGACTTTGAAGGGTGGATTGAACAAAATACTCCAGTTTATTGAAACCAAGATTCCGTTGTATTTATTCCTTTTTTATTTCCTTTTTTTTTTAACCAATAACAATTCTGTATTCGGTAAATTGAACCAATGAAATCCTCACTAAACCGAAAATAAATGACTTTTCTCTTAATTGATTCTAAAAGATGAATTTCTTTCTTTGTCTAATTGACTCTACAAAAATCTAAACTCTTGGATGAATTCTTAATCGCCGCCCGATCACGGAGTGAGAGAGCAGCGTGGTTCGAAAGCGCTCGGAAGAGGTTCCGGACCTCCTACGCTGTCGCCAGCTTACTTCCCCTCAGCCGCGTTACAATGTCGACGCTTGTTGCACTCATTAGGCCTTACGGGGCCTGGCAACTAGTTGCGCGCCGAAACTGCAACGTAGCTCCGCACGTGCGCTTCTAGCCGATGGTGGGGAAGTTGTTTAGGTCAGCGAGATTCTTAGCCACTTGATAATTTTGTGGCCTTGAGTCTCGCTGTACCTTTTTACGTGTGAAACTTTCTCGATCTTACTTTTGAAATTATTATTTCAAATGCGAGATCGGGAAAGTTGTCACGTAACATCCTCCCCCCTTGAGAACGTTTCTCGTGCCCGAGAAACAATTGTGAGACCGTTAATTTGTCGTACGGGGTCCCGTAAGTGGAAGAATTTGTGTTTGTTGTGATTGAATAAAAGAAAAATAAAATTTTGTCAGAACGATTCGACTGATTAGGAGGGATAAGGGTTTTTCATTTTCTTTTGATCGCTATTATTATTTATTATTTGCACTGGTCTTCGGTCAATTCTGCTGTTTCTCTACCCTTTATTTGATGTTATTGATTCCCTGTGAGCTATTGCTCAGCACATGATCTATGTGTGTTATATCATATGTTGATGCTTTCGCTCATGGTTCTTTAATGCTTTTATCCTATGATTGGCTTGAATACACACTTGGTGTGTTTGGTTGGTGGGATTTTGATTACAGAAACGCCTTTGACGAGACTTCGAATCATTCTGTTGCTTTGGTATTATTCATGGGTATTAGACATCTGGTTTAATTAATATTCCACTTACTTTTGTTGTTGTGGTCCGTGGTCTTACATTGGATGTCTTATATGCTAAATTGTCAGTACTTTCCGATTTCCTGCGCTAACTAATTGTCTTATGTTTAGATACTTCATTTTGTTAGTTTATAATGTTATATTTTATGTTATATTTATTTGAATACATGAGGTTTGCAATCAAAAACTTAATGTACTATAAAAATATAAGAATATGTTATTTATTCCTTTGGGTCCCCCTATTTTTGGTACCATTTTACAATAAATTATAATGTAAATTTTGTAAAAGATTTACTGTGACAGTTGGGCATAACTATGGATGCTCATTTTGTCGTCCTCTTCTTCTTGAACTTGGTTTTGTTTTTGTTCGAACCACAGTGTTGATTGTGGTTCATTGATTATGTCGAGGTTTTGGTCCATTGCTGTTGCTGTTGGGTTTGTTTCAACATTTTGTTGCAGTTCTTCCAGGTCCATGTCTTCTATTATAATTACATCAGGCGATGCGAGTTGGGTCCTGCATGTTTAGTCATCTTCTATTTCGGAGTTTGCGTCTTGTAGGTGTTCTTGGTCCCCTTTGCAGTGTTGTTGGTGATCATCTATGTATCGATATTGGATGTGCTTCCCACATTCTTTATGATATTTTAGTTTCTCTCCGTTTTGTATCTTGCATATAAATTCATGGTCCACTTTATTTCTATAATCACTCATTCTGCCGCATACACTGTGGTTTTTCCTGTATTCTGTTTTATTTTTTTGGAGGTGTCGTGGTGATGCCCATTTCTGTTTAAATTTATCATTGCAGTGGTCTATGGCTTTGCTTGCATCCCCTTTGTTAAAATATTGTACGAAAGCTAGGTATTTCCTTAGTGGTGTATTATATTCTTGTTTTTTGTGTGGGATGAAAGTTATGTGGTCTAGTGGTCCAAACACAGCAAATATTTTTGCGAACGTTTCAGGATCCATGCCCAAAGGTACTTGGGCACAGAACCTTAGTCCTGCCGTATCGTCTAATGGCCCTGTTACTACTTCCGGCATAGGTATTGGCCTTTCACTTCGCAATTTTTGTAGTTGTGCTGTTGGTGCTGTTGGTGGCGTCGCTAATATTGGTGTTCGAACTGCTGGTGGTAGTGATGGTGGTATCAGGAGCACCAGTGGTATATTTCTTGTTGTTGCTAATGTTGTTTGCACGGGGATTTCTTGTATTGTATGTTGTATATAATCTTTTATTGTTGCTGTTGCGTGTTCCACAGCTTTTTTATTGTGTAGAGGTATTTGGTACTGCCTAGTTGGTCCGTGTAAACTGTTTCTATGTCGCATGGTCCAAATTGTTTTAAGTCTTTTATATTTTCTGGGTTTCCTCTTATGTTTGTTGACAATGTTTTCTCATTTATCCTGTTTACTCTTATTATTTCTCCTGGTTCTTCTGTGATGACTGGTGGTCCTAGGTTTTGTTCAGTGACAAAATTTGTGTCATTGTAGTGTGAATAATAGTCTAGGGCGGTAGCACCTAAGCACTGTCTGTGTTCATTTGGTACCGCTCTTACTGGATCCGTTATGCCTTGTAGTTCTTTTCCTAAACCTTTGCCTTCTATGTACCCCATTTTCTCCGTTATGGATTGGGACTTTGACTTGGTATTTGCTTTGATGACTTTATTCTTGTTTTCCTCGTTTGCGTATTCGATATTTGCTATATATTGTTGTGGTGTGGCTGTCGGTGAGAATGGGGTCCATGTGTCATGAAGTTGTTCATGGCGTGTTCCTTTTGTCCTCTGAATTTTATAAGGACTCTTGAATTGCCCATGTCCGTGATGTCTAAGACGTCCACTTTGTTTTGATCCATTTTCCTGCAACAAAGAGAAAATGAAAGACAAAAGGTATGATTGTATGGTATGGTGTAGCATATTTGGTCATGCAGTTTATTTATCTTTAGGGGTTCCTAGTTTTTGGTCCATTTATTATAGGGTTTGATGATGTAGGTTTCTTTTTATTTTTATTTGGTCTTAGTTGGTTATTTGTGGAAATTTGGTTATGGGGGTTGTGTGGTGTGGGTTAAGCTTTGTTGTTTGAGTGTATTAATTTGTATTTATGAAAGATATCAGTCCTGCGAAAACGCTGGTCATCATTTATCTTTTATTCGTGTCTGTGTGTGTGGATTTTAGGTTGAGTTATGAGAAAGAAAATAAATTCAAGATACGTAACAGAACAGGTTCACTAACATCAAGAGAAAATGGGCCTTATTCACCTATTTCCTTGATTGCTCTATTTAGCGAGCGGGAGGTTTAGACAACAATGTTTCGTGTCTGAATGTGAGTTGGGTGAGTTGAATAAAGGGAAAGAAAAATTTTACGTTCACGTATGTGGTGACAGAACATTTTATGTTTCAGTGGGTTATGTGAGTTAGGTTTCAACTTTTTAAACCTTTGTTGATAGAATTAACGGGGACATTTCAGTTAATGTGGTCATTTGTGACTCACACATTGTCATCATTAATGTTTCCCTTTCTATTTCTGTGTTTGTTTAATGCTTGTGTTGTGTTTGTGCGTTTTTGTATGTGCGGTTAGTTTGTTAATTAGGTTCATGGTAGGAGGAGAAATATTTTTGGTTGCAATGAGGTTTTTACTTTATTTTATTCTTTAAAGTTTTCATCTACATCCATCTTTTCTAAAATATTTTTAGGGGTATTTTTATTTTCAAAGCGAGTTACAAAGTATGAGTTAGTTGGGTCCAGTTAAAAAATTAAGTGTTTTTCTCTATTTATGGTGGTGTCTCGTTCTGGTTCGACTTCTATGGTGTCACTTGGTGTTGACATCTCTGGTAACTTTGATAGTTTTGGCAGTTTTGGTTCTACGATTTTGCTTATCGTTGGTACGTTTTGTTGAATTATTTCCGGTTTAACCTCCTTTCTGATTTTAGTTAGCATGGGAACATGCTGAGGAGTTACTCCTTGTTAGACTTGTTAGATAAGATTGTTTCTTGCAAATTTGGTCATGCAATTCATACAAGTTCACGTCAATGTTTCTTTTGCAGTATGGGTGGAATTTCTCGTCTATTCTATTTTCGCTTTGTTTTCTCTTTCTAGGTTCAGCAAAGGTTGCCTTGTATATTGGGTCACTATTTTTCCTTGCTGTTTCAGCGTCAGATTCTTCAAAATATTGAACGTATCCGTATGATAAACGTCCCTTTTGGTCTCGTATGGTCTCATAATATACCATTTTTCCAAACTTCGCAAAGTGCTGGAAAAAGTTCTCATCTTTTTCTTTGTCGATGCCTTGCCAGGGTAAAATGCAAAATAGCCTATTTTTAGTAATTTCTCTTGTTTGCTGTGTGTTGGTTACTACTCGTACTTCGTTTTGGACTGAAGGGTTTCTTTTTGCTGGTGTAGGGATGTTTTCATTGGGTATAGTCCTTCTTATCGGTACTGGTACCGCTCTAACTGGTCTTCTGAACTTATTTTCTCTTATGAGTATGGTTTTCAAGTCTCTGGCTCGCATGGTCTCCATTATTGTATCATAAGTTATATTTATTTTTTTGCTTCCGGGGTCTGTTCGATGTTTTACGGTAAAAATGCACCGTGGTTTCCCAACTTGTTCAAATTCTCGCACAACGGTCCAGATTGGTACTTGCATGTCGCAGAATATTGATATACTCCTAGCTGCCGTGGTCATCTTTTTACTATCTGTAAATATACATTTTTTGTTGCGTTTTAGGTTATGTATTGTTAAAGCTTGGTCCGTATATAGGGGTGTGTTAATAACCGCATTCTGCTTCATTTTTAAATTGGGTCTCTATTATGAGCGATTTGTATTTATTTGATTTATTGTTTTTTGTTTTAGAAGTACTAGGGGTTTCTGTTAGGTTTGTTTCAGTTATGGGGTTGTCGTGTTTTGGTTCGTTAGTTTGGGGTACTTTATATGTTTGCTTATTTAACTTTGGGCAGGGTATCATCATTCCACATTTCATTCCCGCTATTGATGCTATGATGCCTGCAATCATAACCAGTTGGAAGGTTAGACTGCTATATAGAAGGGTGTTTGTTTTGTATTCGCGTCTTTTATATTCTTTTAAATCACTTAATTTTTCTATCATTTGTTTTAAGGATTTGGCTTGGTTAAAATTAGATTTAGGTCCAATTATTTCAATGCTTTGAGGTGTATCACGGTTTGGGCTCTGGTCCTTTTCATTGAGAATGGGGTACATATCATGTATTTTTAGCTCAATTTCGGGTTTATATAAATATGTGGTCCGACTGGATTTTGTTTCTTGTCCGAATATCATGCTGTCTGTCGTTCTCCCGACGCACGTTGGTGAGAGTCGTATTATTCCAGCTTTCTCCAGTTTTACTTTTGTGTCTCCTTGGTTCGTGCGTGAAATTCGCATTTGTTCTGGTTTGTCAACTGAGTATAGCCAGGATTGGTCATTTTCTAAATATTTCCATTGGGTTTTTGCACTGGTTCCATATCTTATGTCACAAGTTTTTAGTCCTACCGTGTTGGGGTTCAATAGCATTGTTACTTCACAGTCCTTTGATGTCGGTGTGCTCTCAAGTGGACCAAGTATTTGGCATATGAGGGCATAATACGTTTTGGTACATGTGATTGTGGGTTCTGCATTGAATTTAACGTATTTTTCTTGATTAGAATTTACTGCCAAATATTTGTGCGATGGTTTTACGAACACTATCTCCGTTGTTTGATTTTGCTCGTTTTGTGGCACTGCCACCGAATGTAGTTTTAAATCTGATATTTACATTTATATGCGGTTAATTAATCAGAATTGTTATCAGAGTTATCCTCCACGTGCTTTAATTTATCAATGTGTTTTCTAATTCTTTAGCCATTAGGATATTCTAAAATTACATTTTTCCTACCAATGAATTCAATGATTTTTAAGGGTTTGTTTCTATATGCGTCAAACTTGCTGACTCGGGGTTCGTTAATTAACCTAGCATATCCGCCTACTTTGCCCTTAAACGCTCTAACCTTTTTGTCCTACTTCGTTTTTGTTTTGACTTTGTTAGCTATTTGGGTTTCGCCTGCTAAAAATTTCATCTCCTCCAATCTTAGTACTAGATCTCGCATGTAAACATTATAGGTTCTTAATTTTTCATCGGATGGTATTCTTAAGAGAAAACGAGCTACCCTCCTATAAACCAGTTCAAAAGGAGTAAAATTGGTTGCCGCGTGTATGCTGGTATTATACGTGAAGGTGGCAAATGGTGTCAGATGGTCCCAATCATCATATTTCTCAGAATATATTCTGATGAATTCTATGAGCGGAGCGTGATTTCTTTCTAGTGATCCATTTGTTTGAGATCTATATCCTGAAGTTGTTAAATGGTTTATTTTAAATAACTTCAGTAGAGATTCAACTATGTTCGACAAGAAGCTGGTTCCTCTGTCTGAAAGTATTGCTCTCGGCACTCCAAATTAGCAAATGAGGTATTTCGCTAATGCATCAGCAATTGTGGTTGCATGTAGGTTTTTGATGGGTATTGCTATGAGGTACTTTGTTAGATTACACTGCATGGTTAGCAAATGGCAATTTCCTCTTGGCGTCATTCTAAGTTTCCCTACGGTTTCTATTGATACCCCGTCGAAAGCCTCTATTGGTGTGTCTGTGATGATCATAGGTTCTCTTGTCTTGAATCGTTCTATTTTCTGTTCCTGGCAATTCGCACATCGTCTAATGTAGTCTTGAACGTCGTTCCTCATTCCAGGCCAATAGTATCGCTCTCTTATCTTTTGATAAGTCTGGTTAATTCCTTTATGTCCCCCTGTTAAACTATCATGAAGGTGACTGATTATCTCTTTCCTGTGTTTTTCAGGTGGTACTTCTGCCTTGCCATAACACATGGATACTCTTATCCCACTTCTGTGAAAGTGTTCATAGAGCATTTCTATGATGGTTGGAGATCCTAGTTGGTCCAAGATATCTCCTTTTCTGGCCACTCGAAAGCTTTTGTTACTTTTCTCTACGCGTATTTGTTTTAGGTTCATGAGTGCTTCACCTAGATTCGGTATTTTGATGGTGTTGAAGTATTTGTCTTTCACTATCACCGTAAATATGTGATGTTTCTTAAAAGGAGTAATTATCACTTGTTCTGACTTTGGTTTCTTGTTTTTTATTTTTGCTAAATCAATGGCTCCTATTTCTTCTAGCAGTCTGGTGACGGACCACGTGTTGTCACAATTGGCTGATAAAAAATGTACAAGGTTGTCCCTCTTGTGTGTGAGACATTCTCTCACAGTGATTATGTTGTGAGGAGCTCGTATCATTCTTGCCGTCATGTGGGTTAAAGCACTGTCAGATTCTTCATCGAATTGGTGGGAATTACAATTTTTATTTAGCGGTTCCAAGTCTGGTGGTGTAGGTATAAGAAATGGCATGGTTGGTTCCGGTGGCGTCGAAAATTTTATGTCTATTATTGACCCTTCTTCGGCCTCTATCTTGCTCAGTACTCCTAGTTTTCTTTTGCTTTTGAGTTTGTTTCGGGGTGTAATATTGGCTGTAGGGCTGTCACTTTTTATCGTAGGTGTCACAGATAAGGTTCTTCTTACTGGTGGAGGTATAATATCTGTTACACTGTCGACGTCTGATTCATCTCCTGTATTTTCTTGACCTGATGCTTCTTGTAGTTTCTCTCGTGCTCGTTTTATTAGTCTCTGGATACCTTTTCTCCATACATCGTCTACGTCACATTCGTTTTCGAACCTTGGACATGTAGATGGTTTTACGCACGTCTTCTGGCACATTGTCATCATCTGAAAATGCGAAGGTAGTTCTAGTTGTATTTATATTTCAGTTCCTGATTCGCTGATATCCGTTCCTTTATCCATTTCATATCTTCTCATACTCTCTTCAAATTTTCTACTACCCTCTTCCACTTCCTGTTTTGTCAGAGTTGTTTTTACGGACAGGTTTTCTATTGAGTCTTCATCAGTGTTTTCTTCACTCTGAGATCCTTCTACTGCACTTAACTCGATGGCAATATTACTTATAGTTTTGTCTTGATTGTCCTCCGAAGAGAATACCTCATTTTCTGGTATTTCCTGCTTTTCGTCCTCTGTTGTTTCTGGGTCTTCCACTCGTAACCCACTGAATCTAGGGTCTGGCAATGGTGGTTTATCTAAGTCGCTGTGTTCGTTGGCTGTGGACGATATCCATGATCTTCTAGACGTGTTTACTGTCATAGAAGTGTCTGAATCTATGTTGGACGAACTTTCTGGCAACTCTCTGGCTTTGACAGAGGTCATTTCTGTTGTCGATTCTTCAACCCTGGTTGACGCTTTCGCTTGTACGGGTTTCGTTGGATCGGTGGTTTTGCATGTTTTGGTTGCTTTTCCTTGTTTAATGTACTGCCCTACTGCATTTAGCATCTGTGTGCGTTTCGATCTCGTTCTTTGTGCTACCACGCTATGATCTAGTTTGGGTGGTTCTTTATTTGTTTTAGCTCCTATGGGTCTGCCTCTGGGTCGGGGTGCAATGGTCTTTTCGGATGCTGATTGAGCTCTGCTGCGAATGCCGGTGTTCTGCATGGGCCCCTTGTCTTTAGTTTTATTTTGATCTTCTTTTGTTTTCTCATCAACTACCATTACTTTGATTCTTGGTAAATTTTCGTTGATTTCCTTTTCAGTGATTTCTGGAGGATTTCTTGACAAAACATCAGCGTTCTTATTTAATTTCCCAGGTTTCTATTTAAATGTGTATTCATAACCTGTGAACCTGAACATCCACCTCATGAGTCTTTGTCCAGGGTCTTTTCTGCTATGCATCCAATTTAAAGGTTCATGGTCGGACACCCGTGTGAATTTACGGCACAATAAATATGGTCTAAACTAATGTAGAGCATATAGTACCGCTAAACATTCCTTTTCAGTGATGGAATAATTTCTTTCAGCTTTGTTTAGTGCCCTCGATAAATATTGGACTGGGTGATTAAATCCGTCCTTTTCTTGGCTTAAGACTGCTCTGATTGCGTAGTCTGATGCATCAGTGGTCAGAGTGAATTCTTTATTGAAGTCAGGAAATTGTAATATGGGTTCTTCCATAAGGCACTGCTTTAATTTTTCAAAACTTTCTTCGCACTTTTCGGTCCACTCAAATTTCACATTCTTTTTCAATAAGTCATTTAATGGTTTTGCAATTTTAGCAAAATCTTTAATGTACTTTCGATAATAGCCAAACATTCCAAGTACTTCTCTTATATTCTTTGCGTTTTTGGATGTGGTTAATTTAGCTATTGCTGCAACTTTCTCTGGATTTGGTTCCACGCCTCTTGCACTGATTATGTGTTCTAGAAAACCCACTTCTTTTCTGAAAAATTCAATTTTGTCTGGGTGTAGAACTAATTTCGCCTCCCTTAGTCTTTGCATCAAGTTTCTAATTCTGCTTTCATGCTCTTGTAAATCTTTGCTGTAAACAATGATTTCATCTAAATACACAAGCATTTCAATTTTTTGAAGTCCTCTAAGTACTTTTTTCCTTAGTCTTTGGAAAGTCGCTGTGGCATTTTTCAAACCTTCTGGCATTCTGGTATACTCATAATGTCCATTGAACGTTGTAAAAGCTGTTTTATAACAATCTTCGGGTGCCATTGGTATTTGTTGAAAGCCGTTTGCTAAGTCGAAAATGGAGAAATACGTTGCCCCCCCCCCCAATTGGTCCATGATGTCTGCGATATTTGGTAATGGATATGCGTCTCTGATTGTTTTCTTGTTCAATTCTCTAAAATCAATTACCATACGCCATCTTGGGTTTCCATGGCTGTCAGGCTTCTTGGGTACTATCCAAATGGGTGAGTTGCACGGAGAATTAGACTCTCTTATGATTCTGTCTCTCAAATTATTTTCCACGCTGTCTCTTACAAATTGCTTATGTTGCGGAGGATGTCTATATTGCTTGGTATTGATGGGTACATCGTTTTCTAGATGTATATGATGTTCAATCATATCTGTACATGGAAGTTTGTCTCCTGCGAGCAGAAATCGGTCCAAGTAGTCTTCGATAATTCGATCGACTAGTCTCTTTATTTGGTCCACAATCATGTGACCATTACTTACTCACTTACTTACTTTAACTCACTGTCAGTTTCTTGCAGGAAATCTGGTCCTGTGTCAAAAGGTATTAGTTCTTTTGGATCCACTTCTATCGTCACGTCTTGTTCGCTGGTGTTGATGGCCATTACCTTGCAGGTGTTGTTCATGTTTGTCACTACTCTTTCACCCACGAAGAGATTTTCATTCCCCACGTCAATTCTTGGTACGTATTCTTCTTCCAGGTTACTTTTGATTAAGTTGATTTGTATCACTTATCTACTCCTCGCTTTTATTGTGTCACCTTCCCTGGGCTTTGTTCTGTTTCTCCGATTATTGTTTGTTCTGTTACTTCATTACCTTCTTCACTTGTAGGTTCTACTTTTAGTATTTCGTTGGCCTGTTTACATTTATATCCTTTTCTTAGATTCTTTGGGTTATGTTCTTCTTCGTGTCCTATGAACGGTATTGGGTGCATCACATTTCCGCTTATCATTAGCGCATTTTTGTAATAGGATATCACAGCCTCTTCTTTCTTTAGGTAATTGCATCCTAACATTCCATCAAATGGAATTGGAAAATCATCTGACACTATTTGGAATTTTACTGGGGTACCTTTTATGTCTAAATATATCGATGCGTATGTCTTCACAGTTTGGTTCGTGATCCCGCCTAGTTCTCTAGCGTCAGCAGTGCAGATGGGCATATCGTCGTCCAACACACTTGTTTTAATTAAATTCACTGTGGCTCCATTGTCAATCATGAATTCCACCCATGGCTTAGTGGTTCCAACTGGTATTCTTATTCTCACTGCTGTGGCATTGTCGTCCTCCCAATCAACATTTTGAGATCCTTTACAGTTTGTGGACCACATTCTTGATAGTTCTCTGGTCTTGTCAAAATTGCCATCACTGGTGCCTTCGGCTGATTGTTGTTCGGACCCGCTGGGTTCGTGTTTTTGTTCTCGTTGTACGCCTGTAACTGTTGCTGATAATGCTGCTGGTCCGTATTTCTGGGCATCTGTTGATTTTGGACTTGATCGGTGCTTTGGTTTTACATTGAGTGCATTTGGTTCTGTCTCGGATGACCTTGATTTTGGCTCGCCATCCTGGGGTCGTGGCGAGCCTCTTGGTAGTTTAAATTACCTCTCTGGGCTTGATCATTATGTTGTTGATGATTATTGCACCAATCAGTGTCATTTCTTCTATCCGTTTCATGATCGAATATTTGCTGATTTCCCCTGTTCCCGTTGCTATTCCAAGCCTGCGAATTATTGCGTTGTTGCTGCCCGTTGTTATAGCTACGGTTGTAACTTCCTCGTCCACCTTGATTGCCGTAATTGCTTTGGTAGTCTCTTCCTCGATAGTTGTTGCTTCGATAATTATTTTGTGGATTTTGATAATTATTTTGTGGATAATAATTCTGTGGTTCATCTTGCGACGGTTCATTGTATGTTCTGTCATTCACATACCCCACGTAATTTGAGTTCTGTTGATTATTTTGATAGCGATTCTCATGTCGGTATCCTCCGTAGCGACGATAATTGTCACCATTTTGTGGCCCATTATAGTTCTCCTGATTATTATAGTATCGGTCTTTACCTCTGTATATTCTTGAATCTGGAATTATTTTTGCTTCCATTCTGGTCTCTAGTCTCACTGCTTCTTCATAAGCTTGTCGTAAATCATTGGGTTTACTGTAGTCCACTCGTTCAGCCAAATTTGCATGTAAACCTTAAATAAATATATCCACTGCTAAGGTTTCCAATGGTGCCATCATTTCATTTTTAAAACTTTCTCCTTTTTCTTCCTTCAAAGCGTTTTTAGCACTACTCAGGAGCACGTTTATTTCATCATAAAAATCACCTGCTGTGTCTTGTTCTCTCATCATCACGTTCTGTATTTTATTATTATAATAACTAAAATTTCTTCCGTGTCCAAATCTTTGCTTTAAATGTTGTATTAAATCTTCTACACTTTTTATTGTTTTGTTGTTTAAACTTTTCTTTGCTGATCCCGTTATTTTGTGTAGGGCGTGTTGTAAGAATTGAGGCTTAATCGGGTCACTGACTAATTTACTGACGTTCCTCAAGTCTTGTATGTAGTCTCGAAGATTTTTCTTTCCATCAAAACTTGGAATGCCACTTATGCAGTTCATAAGTGCATAGCTGTTAGCCATGGTGCTCATTAAAAGCATACTCGCGTCTGGTACTCCTCCACTGGCTGAATCATCATTGTTTGAGGCGTTTCCTGTCATCTCGAATAGGTACTCTATGCCTTCTAGGTAATCTAGATAATTACTTGTGTCGTCGATTAATTTTCTTGCACTCTTATGATACTTTGAGTTATTTAATATGCTTTCAGTCGCTTTAGTTTTCTTTTTCTTGTTTAATTTATTTTTAATTAATTGTAGAATTTTGCTTAATTTATGCCTCCGGTTTCACTTGTCGCCACTATATCTTTATTTCAAGAAGTTTGTTTATAAATTCAAAAAACAAAATTAAAAAATTTCGTGCCTTGGAAATATGCAAAAGGTATGGACCAAAACAAAAATAAAAAACTACTAAAGTGTCGTGTTTCGCAAACAAGAGTTTGTAAAGTGGTGTAAAATGGGTACGTAATGTTCGCAAAGAGGCAAAAATAATTATTTCAAGGATAATTCACGCAAGTAGGAATAAAAGTTCCAAAAAGTGACTAAAAACCTATTTTTTTTTTTAATTGTTATAAACTTCGCTTGCTTCTTATATTCTAAATGGAAATTAAATAAGTGTGTTTTAATCATTAATTTCCCAAAACCCCCCCAAAAAAAACTAGTATTCAAGAGTTAAATGCTATTAATTAACCTAGTTTCAAATTAAAATTCTTAAAATTCTAAAAAGTACCAACAAAATCTAAATGTTTATTCGAAAATTATTATAAAAGTTGGTTAGTCAGATTAAATTAAGTCATTAAGTTTCGGTACGTGATGTTAAGGCTAGCAAAAAAAAAAAATTAATGATTTAACGAAGTTTCAAAATCTCTATGTAAATTGCATGTAAGGCGTCAGTCGATAAAAGAGCTAAGTAAACGCGATGAAAGAAACAAAATTGATAATCTAGGCAATCGTTAGGATGTTTGAAAATAATTAAGTGCGAAAAATAATTAATTAGTTGAGGAAAAACCCGAATCAAAACTATTATCCCTAAAGAGAAGAAATTTTTAATAGTGAGTCTTTTTTATGAAAACAAAGAATTCAATGTCCACTTAATAAAAAGAAGGAAAAGAGAGAACAACATTATTTATTTATTTATAGGAAAGGTTAAATGAACCCTATTTTAACTAATAATAATTTAACTATAGTTAACTAATAATAATTGTTATTGTCATAGAACCCTTAAAATATCGATATTTCGCGCCCGGTCAAAATCGCTGCCGCGCGTTCTCTCTGCTTCTTGACTCTACTCCGACTCGACCGCGTCAGTTGCGCGCGCCTAGTCTCGGACCACGGTAAAGTTACTAGCTGCGTCTAGTGACCACCTTTCGCACCGTTCGGTCTGAACTAACACGTGCTGTCGGCTGCTATGTTGCAGTGGCTAACCTCACCCGCGTCGTGTCGCGTACTTTGCTTTTCAATTATTGGTGTTAAATCGCGGTAAAAATAATGCGCACGTATAATCTATTAGCTCACGATTGTGTCCTTTAAATGTGACGGTGATTTTGAAGGTGTTTATTGATAAAGGGTGAAAATATAAGTGTGGGCCCAGGACTTCCTACCCTAAGCAGTACAACCTGTTGCTGCTTTCTAATCAGATAAGTTTTCCTTGCAATTTTACTTAAACATAAATTGTTTGCATAACACTAGAGCTTGTTGCTTTGTGTTAAATAACCTTTTATTTGTTCTAGGATGGTGCAAGGCTTCTCAACTGCTTCTTTCCACCTGCGACGAGTCAAGGAAGAACATGTAGATATAAACTTTTGAGTGTCGTCACACGCTTTGTTTCTTTGAATGTTGTGATTTTGCTTTCTGTATTGCTCAAATAAGTTATACGGGTTGGCTTTGATATAAACGATGTTATTTATCCTAGATTTTTGTTCATTTGTAAGTTTTCGTTTGAAACTATTAAAATTGTTAATCTTCTGACCTTGATATTAAAGTGTATTGATAATAAAATAAAACATACGTAAAAAAAAAAAACAATTCATTAAGCATATCAGTGTAAAACTTTCCTTTTCTGAGTCGATTATTAAGCTATATAATAAAAATTTCTTTTAAAGTTGTTCTTTAGCGTACAATGTTGACTTTGCTTTTTAATTGTGAGATAATTGTGCACTAAAATAACTATTGAATGTATTTACAACTTATTTGTTTCTTCTAGGGTCGAAGGAAATTGTGCGATGAATGTTGTTCACGGGGCCAAACTAAATTTTCTGGTTCAAACTTCAACGGTCAACGTCAATTTTCTGATTTCTTTGGTTCTACGCAGTGGTCAACAATGTTGCAAACCCGAATAAACTGGATGAGTGTTTCTTTTCATGTACGTGTTTCTACTTTTACTTTGTTTTCAAAAATTCAAATTAACATTACTCACTGCAAAATATTCACGTGCTATGCATATCTAATTATTTTAACTTGAGTGTTTAGCGTACAGTTGTGTAATAAAAGGGACTCGCACAAGTACTTCAAAGTGCGTTTTAATATTCTATCTTTTTTTTACTACTTCAAACAATGAGTGTGACTTTACGAATTTGTTGTCAGTCGCACTCTTTCTTTCCTAATAGTCTCTGATACGAATTTTGATTTTCTTTTTATAGAATGGGATGAATACTTTTGGTCCTGAACAGTCAACTTTCACTTCTGCTGTGAAAATCGAATTTCAGCACCAGAACACCTGCGTAATAAGGACGCTCTGATTCGACCAGATTGAGGTATGTGTATTATAATTATATTGGGTTCACTTTATGTAAAAACTAACGGGCCCTCCCCTCTACGACAACACAGCATTACCAACTTGTTGTCGGCTGCATTATATAAATTTTATATATTCATGAAGTGTTATTTTATATTAGAATGATAAATGTTTTAATTATTATTGTTTGAGGTCCGTTTACAAATAATAAGTTTATTCCTTTTTGAAAATTGTAAAAAATTTTTTTTTGTTAAGATTTTGAGAATAAAAATGCTTTTGACTAAAATGATTTTATGTTCAGTAAATTATTGAAGATTTGAACATTTCTCCTTAAACATTTCTCCTTTCTTTTCTTAAAATTTAGGTTCTCAATAATTTTTATTTCCAATTCGAATATTTTTCTAACGCGTCTTTCTTTCTTGACAGGCTGAATGAACGCGAACAAAACAACTATTCATAGCAAGTTTGGGAAAACCGAAGTTCTCAAGATGGCCGCCCCCTTGACTGCCCATGCGCGTTGGACCGGCACAAAGGCTCTGATGACGCGACGCCAAGCTCCCAAGCGACGCTTTCGACTATGCTGCGCGCAGTTTGAAATTCGACACTTGCCTTTGTTACGAGTACCTCGCGTGATTTTACCTCTAAAGAATTTTCCTTTTTTTTTAATCACTTCGCGTTCAATTATTTCACTTCACAATTAATTTAATTTTTAAACTTTCTTTTGGGACGCGGACACTGATTTTAACCGTTTATCTCATTCTTGTTAATGGACCAAATTCACTCGCGTAATATTTAGTTTTTATTCGAAATTTATTCTAATTCAATATATTAATTTTTAGATATTCCTGCAAAAATCAAGGTTTGGACAAGAGAGAATAAAACTTAGATCGTGTCGGCACAAGTATCTCGGTGGGACCTCCAATTTTGTTATGGGAGATTTTGGCTAATTCTCCCTCAAAAATATATTATTTGTTTTTTTATGAGTCTGATGTATACGAACAGCTATACAGTTGTTAAGCAAATGCGTAAGGAATGAATGATTCGCACGACTTGCTTCCACGATCAACACTCTTACTCTCTTCTTTCTATTTCATTAATGATATGATCCCAATTAAAATTTATCTCAATTTCTTACCGTGATCTTTTGATATGTGAGAGATACAAATGGTCCGATCTTTTCCAAATAATGTTTAGTGACTTTGAAGGGTGGATTGAACAAAATACTCCAGTTTATTGAAACCAAGATTCCGTTGTATTTATTCCTTTTTTATTTCCTTTTTTTTAACCAATAACAATTCTGTATTTGGTAAATTGAACCAATGAAATCCTCACTAAACCGAAAATAAATGACTTTTCTCTTAATTGATTCTAAAAGATGAATTTCTTTCTTTGTCTAATTCACTCTACAAAAATCTAAACTCTTGGATGAATTCTTAATGGTCCGCCGGCTTCGTCGCCCGATCACGGAGTGAGAGAGCAGCGTGGTTCGAAAGCGCTCGGAAGAGGTTCCGGACCTCCCACGCTGTCGCCAGCTTACTTCCCCTCAGCCGCGTTACAATGTCGACGCTTGTTGCACTCATTAGGCCTTCCGGGGCCTGGCAACTAGTTGCGCGCCGAAACTGCAACGTAGCTCCGCACGTGCGCTTCTAGCCGTTGGCGGGGAAGTTGTTTAGGTCAGCGAGATTCTTAGCCACTTGATACTTTTGTGGCCTTGTCTCTCGCTGTACCTTTTTACGTGTGGAACTTTCTCGATCTTACTTTTGAAATTATTATTTCAAATGCGAGATCGGGAAAGTTGTCACGTAACAGATAAAGATAAAGAAAAGTGTACAAAGAATTTCCCAAAAAAGTTTATGAATAATACTAATTTTCAAGCAACAGGATATCCATTACACAAACGAATAGACGATGGTAGAAAAATAATTTATAAAAATAGAAATTCAAATAGAATAGCTGATAACAAATTTGTTGTTCCCTACAAACCTTTTTTATTGTTAAAATTTAATTGTCTTATTAATATAGAAGTATGTTCAACTGTACTGTGTATAAAATACTTATTCAAATATTGTTATAAAGGACATGATTGTGCATTTATTGAAGTACGTAATGTAGATTTAAATTCTAAAGAAAGTAAGAATATCATGGGTCAAAACCTAAGTGAGAAAAATAATGAAAATGACGAATACAAATATGATGAGATTATACAGTACCTTAATACAAGATATTTATGTCCACCTTAAGCTATGCACAGGTTATTTGAATATGCATTAAATGAAATCGCATGCTATAAAACGGTTAACTATTCATGATAAAGATGAACAATATGTATATTTTGTAGAAGGAAACGAAGATAAATTAAGAATACAATAGTAGAAACTACGTTAACAGCATATTTTAAACTAAATCAAATAGATATTGAAGCACGAAATTATTTATATACTGAAGTACCAGTTCATTATACGTTTGATGAAAAATTAAAACAAAAGAAAAAAAACTATTAAACCAATATTAAGCAGAATGTATTTAGGCAATCCGAACGATCGAGAACGATATTTTATTAGATTGTTACTTTTACATGTGAAAGGAGCATAACTTTGTTTGAAAATTTACATACTGTTGATAGTATATTATATTCTACTTTTTATGAAGCGGCTATAGCTAAACAGTTGGTTACTGAAGATAGAGAATGGGATAGATGTTTAGAAGAAGCAATTCAATTAGAGTTTCCGAGTGCATTATGTGCGCTATTCGCCTTTATTTGTATTCATCATAATCCATAATCCTATTAAAGCAAAAGAATTATATGAAAAATATAAAAATTACTTTTATCAACCTAAATACGAAAAAAATGTTGGTGAAAATATAGCACTTAATAGAATTGAGAGAAATTTGCAAATAAATGAATATTCCTTAAGTGATTTTAATGTACCCATTATAACCGCATGCATAGAATATCACGATGAAGTAACATTATATAACAAACATCATAAACTAAATGAGTTACAGATAAATGTAGAATCTTTAAAAGTTAATCAGAAACATATATTTAACGAAGTTTTAAAAAGTTGAATTACTAAACATAATAACTGTTTTTTTATTGATGGAACAGGAGGAAGTGGGAAAAGTTACCCGGCTGAAAATAATCATATGATAATCATATGATAATCATATGATAATCATATGATAATCATATGAGTGCTCATATGATAATCATATGATACTTTCGACCGAATCCTCATATGATAATCATATGATACTTTCGACCGATTCCTCATATGATAATCATATGATACTTTCGACCGAATCCTCATATGAGAATTATATGAGTGTCGTATGATATATCGTAAATACTCATAAAAATAAATAATTATTCTACCCCTATTCGATACTTATTAATTATATCTTTCTTTGTACTGTTGATTTGTAAGTTGCATCGAAAATTTATTTTTTCATAGATATTACATTGAAAAAAATCCGGACTTGTGGAGATTTGATTCATATGATTATCATATGAGCACTCATATGATTGCTCATATGATAATCATATGAACACTCATATGATAATCATATGAACACTCATATGATTATTTTCAGCCGGGATACTCTTGCCGATTATTTTATTATTTTTTATGAATTCCAGCCCTGCATTTAATAGATACTGCTGCCGGTTTTTATAAAATATTGATATAGATACCAGCGCTACATATGCTAATATGCTGCTGCCGAGTATTATATTATCTTTTTATGTTATCCAGCGCTGCATTTAATAGATGCTGCTGCCGATTATTATATTTTTTTGTTATGTATTACAGCGCTGCATTTAAAAGATGCTGCTGCCGATTATTATATTATTTTGTTATGTATTCCAGCGCTGCATTTAATAGATGCTGCTGCCAGTTCTTATATTATATCGTTATATATTTCAGTGCTGCATTTATTTCTATACTGCTGCCGATTATTATATTATTTTGTTATGGATAGCAAGACGGTGAACACGGGGCCGGAGGAAACGAAGGCGGAGGAGACGGCCATTAGGGTCCTCCTGGAGAAGGGGGAGGTGGAGGCCCTGAAGGCCCTCGACTTCAGACCGTTCTGTGGAGGGAGCAGGGCTCATGCCGTGTTCCTGAAGGAGCGACCAGTGGATGAAGAAGAGGCAAGAGACGGCGAGATGGAAGTAGAGGCTGAGGAAGGGGATAGTGTGGGGGCTAGCTCCAATGGATAATTGGGGAGAGCAAGTCGACGTGGAACCGACACAGGGAGCGGTCTCTATACCGTCGCCCGCTATCGGTTTCACGCAGATCAACTTACACCACAGCAAGTGCGCCTCAGCAGTACTAGCTAGGCGAATGGCTAAGGTGGATACAGGTGTATGCCTAATCCAAGAACCATGGTTGTACAAAGGCAGAATAGCAGGACTAAATGGCTGTGGCATCCTCATACAGGGTTTCGTGGACTCAACGAAGACATGCATCATAGTAAAGGAGCTTCAGGTGGAGACTGTGCCGAAACACTGCACCAGAGATCTGACCACGGCAAAAATAAGGTACAAATGAGAAGACGGCTCTATGAAGGAGCTTCTGGTGGTAGCGGTGTACTTCCCGTACGACAACATACACTGCCCACCGGAAGAGGTGGTGGCACTGATAAGAGAAAGTGAAGTCAAGGGAGCGAAACTGATTATGGGATGCGACGCAAACGCGCAACACCTAGTCTGGGGCAGCTCGGACACGAACTCAAGAGGGGAGAGGCTATTGGAGTTTCTGGTCTCCACGAACATGGACGTGGTGAACAGGAGTAATAAACCCACGTTCCAAAACTCCATAAGGGAAGAGGTCATTGACATCACCCTAGCATGTAGAGCGCTTTGGGAAGAAGTCAAAGGGTGGAGCGTCTCGGACGAAGTGTCAATGTCGGATCACAATCACATTGTGTTCCGGATGGGAGCACGATAAGCAAACTTAAAAGGAACCCAAGGAAAACGAACTAGACGGGGTACAAGGAGGAACTCAAGGCAAAGATCCGAGGTTTTCCAACCACCTACGGGACGAAGGAGGACATAGACCACTGCTGCGAGATTCTAAGGGAGATTATCATTAGCTCGTATGAAAACAATTGCGAGCTAAGAAGGAAACCGACGATCAGGGGAGCCCCCTGGTGGAATGCAAGACTGGAGAAGCTACGGAGGAAGGTAAGGAGGATCTGGAACAGGTCTAGGCGAAACAAAAGCGCGGAGACAAAGAGGCTTTTTAGGACTGCACAAGCAGAATATAAAAAGGAGATCGAGAAGGCCAAGACCGAAGGATGGAGAGGGAAGTGCAACATCCTGGAGGACCTTTCGAACACGGCCAGGTTGTGCAGAATCCTCCAAAATCCGAAGGGCCCACTGGCGGACACGATCAAGCTGGGGTCGAGATGGGCGGAAGGGGAACAAGAGGCCCTGGAAGGGCTCCTAAGGGCCCACTTCCCAGACTTTAGGTACGAGGAGGACCTGGATAACAAGCAGTACTGGGCCCGGGGCGCCGACTGGTGCGAGGCAAGGCGAGCCACGGGCAGAGAAAGGGTCGTGTGGGCAATAAGCACTTTCAAGACATACAAAGCGTCGGGGCCGGACGAAATTTTTCCTGCTCTGCTTCAGCAGGGCTGCGAGATACTAGCACCGGCCCTGGAAAAGCTCTTCAGGGCATGCCTGGCAATGGGCTACATCCCGGAGGAGTGGAGACGGGCAAAGGTGATCTTCCCGCCGAAACCAGGGAGGGGGATGCACACGGAACCCAAGGATTATCGGCCTATCAGCCTAACCTCGTTCCTGTTGAAGACGATGTAAAGGCTATTGATCGATAGGCGATTGAAGGAGGTGTGCCTAATGGAAGTACCGCTGCACAGCGGGCAGCACGCCTACCAGACAGGCAAGTCGGTGGACACCGCGCTGGCGGAAGCGGTGGCCTTCATAGACAAAGGCATGGAAAATAAGGGGCTTGTATTGGCGGCTTTCCTGGACGTGGACGGAGCTTTTAACCACACAACTGGGGAGGCCATAGAGAAAGGCTTGAGGAAGCATGCAGCACCAGGGACCATCTGCAAGTGGATTGGTAACATGTTGAGCTGCAGGAAAATCGAGGCAGCGTGGGGAGCACGCTCTTGTGTGGGGACCGTAAATAAAGGATGTCCTCAGGGGGGCGTGCTGTCCCCGACGCTGTGGTGCTTAGTGGTGGACGAATTGATCAGGATTCTAAATGAGGCAGGTGTGTATGCACAGGCGTACGCGGATGACGTCGTCATAATGGTTAGGGGGGACGACGAGGAAGTGATAGCCGGGGTGATGCAGTACGCACTCGGCCTCGTGGAAAAATGGTGTAGAGCAGTGAAGTTAGGGGTGAATCCCAAGATGGTAAACATCATGCTGTTCACGACCAGATACAAGGTAAACCCCATAGAAGGACTCCGGCTGGACGGAGTCCCGTTAGGACTAGCCAAGGAGGCCAAGTACCTGGGAGTCACGCTGGACCCAAAATTAAACTGGGGAAAGCACATAAGACTAGCATGTGCAAAGGCCATAAACATGTTTTGGGTGTGCAGGAGAGCCATTGGCAGATCATGGGGCCTGGGGCCAGAGAAGGTGAGATGGATATACGAAGCCATCATAAAACCCAGGTTGCTATATGGAGCCTTAGTATGGGGACACAAGTGCGAGCTAAAGGTTCACGCGTCGGCGCTAGATAGGGTACAGAGGCTAATCATGGTGGGCATGACAGGAGCGATTAGGACAACGCCTACGGCGGCCCTGGAGATCCTCCTGGAAATCCCACCATTAAACAAGGTAATTAAAATCAGTGCATGGAAAACCTACTCCAGACTGGCTGTGGTAGGCATGCACGAACGCTTTTTGGATAGGAAGATGGCAGCAGATGTACTGCCGGCGCTTAAGGATGCGGGCTGTGACAGAATGGTCGAGAGGATTATTTTCTCTAAAACCTACAAGGTCATCATCCCGGATAGGTCAGAATGGGACATTGGAACACATGCCTTAATAGAGGAGGGAGAGGTGTGGTTCACGGATGGATCAAAGAGTGAAGGGGGCGTAGGGGCGGGGGCATGAAGGAGAGATAGTTCGCTGGAACTGGTGTGCTCCCTAGGCACCTACGCGACCGTTTTTCAGGCAGAGGTGAGGGCAACATCGGAGTGCACGAAATGGATGCTGGCCAAAGGAACAGAGCAACGGAAGGTAACTATGTGCTCGGACAGCAGAGCCGCACTGCTCGCCTTAGACGGCATCAGAGTGAACTCCAAAGAAATAATGAGGTGCAGACAGGATTTTGGAGGCGCTGTCGGGAAGAAACGAGGTAAGGCTGCTATGCGTGCCGGGACACTCAGGCATCATCGGGAACGAGAAAGCGAATAGACTGACAGGCAGAGGCTCTCGGCGGACGAGGGCCGAAGCCTGCACAGTGGCAATCCCTGCCAGCGAAGTAAGAAGGGCAGCGAGGGCCTGGCTAAGCGAAAGGTTAAAGGAAAAATGGGATAACATACCGGGCCTAAGACAGGCCAAAAGTCTAATCGGGAGGGACCCACCGCAAGAATGGATTACGGGTATACGAAATTCCACAAGGAGAAGGATCAGGTCAATAGTGGGCTGGCTAACGGGACACTGGAGGGTGGGACCATCTCCACAAAATGGGACTTCGCGAGAGGGGTGGATGCAGGTGGTGCGGCACGAGGGAGGATACAACGCTGCATCTCATCTGCAGATGCCCTGCTTTCGTGGGCACCAGACAAAGAGTATGGGAGACCCCTCTCCTGGGACCTGAGGAGCTCAGAACACATAGTCTGAGCTCCATCTACACTGTAGCGCAAGCAATCGACAGGCGATTATAAACGGGATCAGGGATAGGAAATATTTAGATAGGCCAGGAGGCTCAGCACAATGGACGCAGTCTGGGTGCTAGACCGGCACGTCCCCGAGCAGGGGCCGCCGTAGTCACCTCCGTTTCATTAGACATTAGGCATTGCTATGGATTTCAGTGCTGCTTCCGGTTTTCATAAAATATTATTATAGATACTAGCGCTACATATGCTAATATGCTGCTGCCGAGTATGAGCTATAATAATTCTAACAAATTACAAAATTTCTTTGTACACTATATTTTTAGTGAAAATTTTATTTTTTTTTGTATTCAGTCCTTTTATTATAGCATTGTTAAGTAGTGACATTTTAAGATTTTTTCTGTGCCTGATCCTCGAAAGAGCAACGTATAATTGACCATGACTAAAAACTGGTGATGGCAAGTAAATACCAACTTTATTATATGATTGTCCTTGTGATTTATTTATTGTCATTGCAAAACCTAATCTTAAAGGAAATTATTTTCGTCGCATATTAAATGGTATTTCTTCTTTAGATGGTGAATTTTTCAACAACTAACCTCATCCCATTACAAAGACCTTCATTAATATTAAAATTTTTTAAAAGTATTACAATGATTCCAACTTTCGATACCAATTGGAAGTCCATTAGGTGTTAATGAATTAAGAAATTCTGTCAGTAACATCCCGGCTGAAAATAATCATATGATAATCATATGAAAATCATATGATACTTTCGACCGAATCCTCATATGAGAATCATATGATTGTCATATGATATATCGTAAATTCTTATAAAAATAAATAATTATTTTACCCCTACTTGATACTTATTAATTATCTTTCTTTGTACTGCTGATTTGTAAGTTGCATCGAGAATTTATTTTTACATAAATATTACATTGAAAAATATCCAGATTTGTGGAGAATTGAACCCAGAACCTCAAGATTATGAAGCAATCGTTTTACCACCGAGCCATCGTGATCTTTGATGTCTATCACTTTAGTTGAATCAAATAGTCATTATATTATCTAACACGTCCTTGTATGCTTTATTTATTATTAATTAATTATAATGAGTTTATTTTATTAAAACACACTAATAGTAATTGAGTAATAATAAATAAAACATACAAGGGCGCGTAAGTTACAATGACTATTTCATTCTACTAAAGTAATCGACAATATGAAAGATCACGATTACTCGGTGGTAAAACGCTTGCTTAATAATCTTGAGGTTCTGGATTCAAATCTCCACAAGTCCGGATTTTTTTCAATGTAATATCTATGAAAAAATTAATTTTCGATGCAACTTATAAATCAACAGTACAAAGAAAGATATAATTAATAAGTATCGAATAAGGGTAGAATAATTATTTATTTTTATGAGAATTTACGATATATCATACGACACTCATATGATTCTCATATGAGGATTCGGTCGAAAGTATCATATGATTATCATATGAGCACTCATATGAGTATCATATGATTATTTTCAGACGGGATAGTAATTAATGCAGCGCTAAAATCTAAAATGATATATTATAATAACCGGCAGCAGCATATTATTTAATGCAGCACTGGAATGCACAACAAAATAATATAATAATAATCAACAGCATCATATAAATAAGTATAGCGCTATCATATATAACAATATCATGCGAATACTGCCGATGAAATATAAAAAAAAAATATGACTCTAAAAAATTCCTTACCAGCACGTTCACGCCGTGAGAGTCATGCAACGGAAGAACGTTGGCTAACGCTGGAAGGGAAAACTACGAAAGCGTTGGAATCAATGTGCTGGTAATAGCTTAAACAATTTTTCTAATATTTATAGATAGTATATATCTGATATGTATATGCAGTCTACGCATGCGCAACTTTGTATATAAATAGCCAGGACAGTGCTTTTATAGCTCAGTCTGTTTTTGCCCTTTAAAGCGGAGAGGTCGGTAAAACATAAAAATATTTTAAAAATATAAATTTAATATTTTTCTAATTTGTATATAAATAGTCATATAATTTACTTTAATAGCCATACTAATTTACTTTTAAGCTGTGCAGTTTATGCTTATTTGTACTGTCAGGTTAAGTTTAGATGTATACTGTTTTACAGTTGAACTTTTTGTGCTACGAACTTGTTGTTACTTTGTCGACTTTATGGGTTTCAGTGGAGGGGTGCGGTTTGCTTCAGCGATCGGTGAGACGAATTTGAAATTGTTACCATGAACTCAATATTGTTACATAAGTAAAAGCACTGTAAAAGAGGTTCAAATGAGATGCGAATTACAAATAGATCACTTTAATTCTAATAAATTAAGAAATATAGATAGTGTAACCCTGAAGGACCGGAGAACCGGAGAAAAATTGTTGATGCTTAATATATAATTGTTACATAAGCAAACGCACTGTAAAAGAGGTTCAAATGAGATGCAAATTAGAAATAGGTCACTCTAATTCTAATAAATTAAAAAATATAGATAGTGTGACCCTGAAAGACCGGAGAACCGGAGAACCGGAGAAAAAGTGTTCATGCTTAATATAATGTATAATATAATATAATATAATATAAAAACATATTTCATTCGATACTTTTGCATACTTCCCTTTGGATGTTGTTATAAGTAAATATTTTTTAAAAAATACATCGGCACATCGTACAAAGTACGAGCAAATAGGGAAATATATATTTAAAAAATACGTAGGCACATGCGGGAGAAAGCCTAGGAAAACCGAGAATTAACTCTAAAAACATAAGCCCTGAATCCAGCTACCCTCCGAACCGCCATTTTTAATAAGAGTATATTTATTCAAAGAATATCTCGGCAAATCGGAGAAACGCGAGCAAAATTTTTATTTTAGATTTTATCCACGCCTTTGGTCGCCTTCCTCTATGTGCCAGAGTATTTTTTAAAAATATTGTTTTATTTAAAATTGCGGCTTAATTTTCCTCCCAAGTGAGTAGTTTTTTTCTCACTCTGAAGCCTATCCGATGGATGTGTGTGTTTATATAAGTATTTGCAAAATTTTCAAAATTTTTCTGTACAAAATTTAAAAAATTTTTTCAATATATCATTGTTTTACTTTGAAAAGTCCTTGAATTTCCCACTCCTTTCATATGCGTGATGAGTGTCCTATTCGTGCACTTATCATAAAAAGTACAATGTGCAACAAGGGGGGAGTGACTTTTTCAAACTCGGGTGATGCTTTGAGCACTCGTGTCCGTCTCGGACGCCTACGGCGCCCTCGACTCCCACTTCTACTCAAAACGCTCGCTAGAAAAAGCCAATTTTCCCCCCTAGTTGCACAATAAACTATTTTTTTAAATATTGTTTTACTTAAAATTGCTATAGATATAAATTGTATTAATTTTATAACAAAACTAAATATTTTCAACTACTGCATTGTATTATTAATACCATTGATACATAGATTTATTATTTACTAACCCTAACTCATACATTTCCTATGCCATCCCGCGTGAAAATATTATATGAGATCTCATGTGAGATCTTATATGAGATCTCATGTAGATCATATGAGATCTCATGTAGATCTCATATAGATCTCATATGGATCTCACACTGAAAAAAAACACAGTCGTTTCTGCTGTAAAGTTCGGTAGTTTCAACCGTTCTGCCACCGTAACCACTGTTCAGTAAGAACAACGGTGTGCCACTGGTAATTTTGGCGAGTCGCGACTCGTAAAATTGGTCGCTTACGCTGGACATCAGCAGAAACGACCGAACTGATTCTTAAAAACTGCTGAACTCTACGGTAATTTTACCCTTTTTCGCTTTTACTCGTTAATGCCCCATTTGGATATAATATGCTATGATTAATTATTATCTATTAATTTACTAAATATGCAATTCAGAAAGTACTGACAGATTTCCACACCACCCAAGGGGTATTGCCATGAACATACTGTAAATTTAGTGGAGTATGCTGTTGGTGCGTTTTTTTTAAATATTTTATTAATAAACATCAACAATGTGTTTTTCTTAAATATCATTACTAACATTTATTACTCTTTATATAAGTCTTTTTACATTTATATTTTCACATTTATTATGTTTTTCTTCAATGTTAATTAGACTTATTATTAGAGTAAAAGTTTTTTAGTATCAAATTTATTTAATTTTTGTTATTAACGTTTATTTAAAAAAAAGTGGTTTTCCCAGTAGACCTATTCCACTCTTATAATTTGCATTATAAAACTTTTGCTTGCATCTTAAAAAAAATATAACCTTTCTCATATTTGTCCAATATGAAAACATGTATGTACATTTTTTGATTATATGCTTCATCATTGCTTTTCTATAGACCTATATGAGCATACTACTTTATAATTTTTCTAAAAGAAATTAGAGACATCAATATAAATATAGTAATAACATGATTACAGCACAATTTTACTTATGTAATTTCATATGTCTTTTTAAATTGTCAGTTCTATAAAATCTTTTGTTACATATTTGTATATTTTTTTCATGTAAAAGTAAGTGACAAATAAGGTTATTATTTATTCGGAATAATATTCCGCATTTGTGACAAAGAAAGATTTTAATGGTTGCATGCTCCCTTATGTGCCTTAAATAATTTTTCTTGAAATTAAATCTCGAATCACAAATTCTACAAATGTATCGAATCCTATGTGAGTCTTCTTGATTTTGAAGAGGATCTGATTCCATTTTTTGTTGAATGAATAAAAACTTCCGATTGGGATTTGATCTAAAACAAAAATTAGTATGTTAAATCTTGTTAAGCAATCTCGAATAAAAAGTAAGACAATATCCATAATATGCATAAAAATAATTAATCTAAAGACGTTTACACTTATAAGTTTGAACAAGTTAGGATGTATTTTTTCATACTTATATTTTTTATACTTATTACATTGTGTTCAAATCTATAAAGATGTTAAGTATACTAAAAAAAGTCTATAAAATGACAATTACTAAAATGGATATTATCATCGGAGAACAGACATTTCCACTTATTTAAACGCTTCTGCCCAAACAATATTTTTTATAACTTGGGTATCATCGGTTTCATTTTGAATAAATAATTAATTTTCATTTTTACATATAGAAAGGTCAACATACAACTGACCGTGAGAAAAAAGTGGCTTATGAATACCAAGTGTGTCAAAACTTTGTCCTTGCGATTCATTTATCGACATGGCAAAAGCCAAATTTAGAGGAAATTGTCCACGGAATATTACTAAAGGCAAAGATGTATATTCACCGGTGTCTAAAATAATTTTTGGAATAAAAGCATTTTATCACCTGTAATAATCTCAGCTTTGATATTATGTTCGAACAGTTTAATTATTTTCAATCTGGTATCATTGCAAAGACCGTCATTTATACTTATATTTCTAATGAGCATGACTATTGTACTTTTTTTTAAAGTTAATTTATGTACTGGGAAACCTGGAATTTCAGAGAATTTAAATATTCTGTTGGATACTTTAATTCTGCATCACTATAAGATTCATCAACACCTTTATGTCTAGCGTAATCGATACTATAGTATATAACTTCCTCGCTATTAATTTTTTTTCAATATTTTTTTATTTATTTTGTAAATATCTTCATCATGGGGCGATAAAATGACTCTGTTTGAAAGATCATCATTTACAGATATAAATGAACCATAAATTTTATTGCATATAATATTAGTTTTCGATCTGGAATCTTCAAACTGTCAATATGTCCATCACCAATATTTAAAAGAAAATATGAAAAATTAATATTTTCCGATCTCATATTTATCTTTAATTTTAACACCTTGAAATTCTCCAGAATATACATGAACAAATACTATAATTTCCACTTCTTGCCGTACGTTCCATTTATTGGCATATGCATTTTTGAAGTACTTCTATCAGTAATTTTTAAAGATTCGTCGCCTACGATAAATGGCTCAAAATATTCCCAATTCTCATACAATTATGGCTCTAATTTTTATATGATTTTCTTCCGTATTAAACAAAAAATATGAAAAGTAACAAAATAAGCAATTACTATCTCCAAAGATTTTTTTTCTATTTCACATTCTGACATTTTATTGGATATTCTGTACATCTACTATGTCAAAATTTTATAGATTGTAAATACTTAACTTTCAATGTTGAGTATGGTTCTCTTTATCTCTCTTTTCCTCTTTCTTTCTCACCTTCTCTCGTTCAAATAATTACAGCCTGGATTTAGTATCCCGCACAATAATTTATACATAAAAACTCGCGATTTAATTTTGAATTCAGTTTTATAGGAATAACCAAACTATTTGTGCATATAGCATTAAAATATCGAAAGTAAAACTTCGAATTTAACTCAAACTTAACCAAAGTTTTGACGCGACGTGAATACAAAGCTGCCAAAAATTTGTTGTTATATGTTGTTGATACGGTTGCTATGCATTATGTTATAGGTAACCACTGCGAGTTTAAACATAATAGATTTTCGAATATCAAATACAATTAAACTTAGGACTGCAGTAGAAATATTTTCAACTTATAAATTACTACCTATTTTAAAATTAATTATTTTGGAATGAACAATCAAAATCGTAATAAGAAGATTTAAGTATTATAAAATTATACAGTTAAAAACGAAAATAGAAATTAGGGAGTTGGCGAGCGAAGCGAGCAGGAGAGTACCCCCCCCCCCCCCCCTAGTATTTATATAAAAAAATCGAACAATACTGTAATTTCTGATCACATCAACAATTTGAATCGCATTATCAATTTCGAAAATTATTATATTAAAGACAGAGAGATTAATTTAAATAAAAGACTATTGTTCGAAATGCTACACATACACTAAGAAATGCTTGGGGCAGCTGCTGGTTCAGCAGTGATCCTATTTAGTGCTCTTTTCTCCCGTGTGGTGCTGCTGTCGCATCGAAACCGCCGAATTTCAACGGAATAACAGCTTGTGGGGTAGTAGCGCTCCTAAAATTGCGAGAGCTGCCGCGCGAAGCTCATAGTACAGTTGCTGTTGATGCTATGTGCAAGATGGCGTCCTCTGTTCGTCTGTAACTTTTGAAAATGGCTTGAACAATACAATTCGTTGAGATTACATAAGACTGCGTAGCATATAAAAATATAATTACAGCATTTTAGAAGGTAAAATTGTTTGTCCTACACAGATTAGAATAATACTTTGGTAAAAATACCGTCACATAAAATCACATTCAGTCATATTAAATATCACAATATTAATTATCACAATAAACCTTTCTAACTTTACGCTGTACACGTGAGGTTTGGTCATAGACCTATCTGTATTGCACATTTAGTATCAGAGTACATAATACTGAAACATTATTACGGCCTATAAGCCGATTCAGACTAGATTAAAAACGTAGCGCCAGAGGGTTCAGAGTCATCACGATTTGGTGGCCAGCAGATGTCCAAGTGTGGTTGTATGAGTGTCTCGACTAGCCTTCTGCAAAGAGTCTCAGTGTTTCAGCCTGTGATAAACCGCAAGCTATAGAGGGCTTTGTTGACTTTTTTCGTAATGGCATCCATTTGTGGTTTCCAAGTAAGTTTACAGTCTAATACAACACCAAGACTCACGACTGTCTCACTGAAAGGGGCGATTACTCCGTCCGGCAACGGAACCCCACAACATTTCTTGTGGAACCAAAAAAATAGACTTAGTTTTGCCGGAGTTGAGTCGCAGGTCGGAGCTCCCTGCCCAGTCAGAAACCAGCCGCGCCGCTTCAGCTAATCGAGCCACGCCTTTCTGAAAATTATCTTTGCTGGTGTGTAGATAAATCTGAATCGTCTCGGTCTCGCTTCTTGGTTCGCAGCGCAACTCCTGGTGTATACAGGAGCAGGTGCGTATCAGCTGTGTCGGCACAGCGGCGTCCAACAACATCCGGTGATCCGCTGCGGTGCGAGCGCGAACAGGTAGTCGCCTGCCGAGCCTGCAGGTGATCCACCGTTGCTCCATGCGGCTAGCAGGTGAGGTTAGATCCTCCGACGATACCTCGGTGCAACAAAACAGTGTTGTTATTCCTCTGCTGCATGCATATCCACTGACAAGGAAAGGTACCCAACCCGAACTCACCGATTTTGATGATTTTCATATATGTTGTAGAACATAAAAAAATAAGAGACACGTATTTTTTTTTATCGGCTAATTTTCACTTTTAAGCCCCAAAAAGCGTTTTTTTTAAATATCTCGGCTTAAAATTANAAATTTTCATTTCCGATTTCACAGAGAACCACCCATATATATATATATATATATATATATATATATATATATACATGCATATATATATATATAACTTCAAAGTTGTTTGTGTTAGCGATTCTCAAGTCCGAAGCAGTTTTCCAGAAGAAAGGCAATGCCGAGATTTTATAATCAAATTGTAAGACAAGTGTTATTTGGTTTTTGCAATTATAAGTGTTCAAAAAGTTTATTGAAATTATACTCTTTTTATAGAAATTCGAAGATGTTAATTCCCTATTTGAAAAGTTATTTAAAACCGAGATTTCTTTATCTTTAATAATTTTGTCTGTATTTAACTGAGCACTAGTAAATTTGCTTGATTGCTTGATGGTACTGTTTGCATTTGTCGGTTAATTCTAAAAACTGATAAAAATTTTTTTAATTTTGTAAAAACTTTGTAACCTTTTTTTAATTCTGGAGTAAATTGTATACTAAATATTTTCTGACAATATTTAACTTCTGAAGGATCGAAAGTAATTTTATATTTATTTGAGATATCCGGACTCGCGGACGACCTTGCATACGCTATGCATGGAAATCTGAAGTCCCGAATGTCCCATATAACCTGTTCAAAGTCCTCGTTTAATTGGTTTATTATTGAATTCATCTTGTAAGATTTATGTAATTTTAACTCAGTTTTCGCTGAATTATTTTTGTTTCCAATTTCGAAATTTACTGCTGATGGCAAAATTATTTTTAATTTGCTTTCTTGAGATTCTTGAGATCTAGGGGATTTCCTGGGTATCTGGCGATTATGTCTATAAATTGATAGAAACTTATTTTTTTAAGAAACTTTAAAACCTTTCTTTAAAATAGGGGTAAACCGAAAATAAGAAGGCTTCTGATAAGACTCATTTTCAATGCTATGAGAAGTATTTTTGTGATGATCCAAGAGGTGTGGACATGCGCTTACTTGAAGATTATCCATTTTAGAACTCCATTATTTCGTCTTTATAGGTAACTGATCTTGTTACATTATTTGCATTTATTCGTGTAACGTTACTGTTGACAGAGGATGGTATTCTTAGCAAATAATGACGTGCGACTGGACGTTCCTGTTCTTTAATATCTTGGTAAAATGTGTAGTTGACTCTTCCTGTCTTGCTAGAGTTGTTTTCAGTAGTATGTGCGGAATCAAGTACATAACTTTCGGAACTTTCTGAGCTTGCAGAAAATTTAGGAGTTACGTCTGAGTCTGAATTGTGGTTAGTAAAAGAAAAATCTGGATCAATTTCTGAAGACTCGGAATAATAGCTTGAAGAATTTTTAAAGTTATTTGTTGGAAAATCATACTCATACTCTGAATTACTGCTTCTAGCTGCTGTGTCTTCTGCTGATGATAGGCGGTCGTAGCAAATTATTTGATTTTGTACAGGTGATTTCAAACCTTGGTGCAGGATAATAGTAGTGAATATCTTCTGGAATTTTTGTTGAAGTTACGCTTCTCTGTTTACTAATTATAGGCCTATATCTGGCACCATTAGTGTAATAGAAATGATCAGCTAATTTCGAAGCGTCGTCTAAACATTTTGGAGCAGAATCATATACATCTTGATATAAGGTACTCGGAAGTTCTCGGACAAACACCATTCTAGCAAGAATATCTAATTGCTCTATAAAAAGCTTTGTAAGATGTGGCTGCAAATTTCTCAAATGGTACTCGGCTTTCTGTAATATATTCTGTAAGCTTAAACGAAAATTATCAAAATATTCATCTTGATCTCTATTTGAATCATCTAGTTTGACTGCAAAGTATCCAAATGAGTAGGGACATAAAAATGCCTCTGTAAGAAAGTTTATTAAATGAGGTAAATTTTTAAATTCTATGTTTCTAAGTACTTGTCAATATGTGTGTTGTCGCACTCCAATATTCTATGAAAAATTTGCTGTTGGCCAAAATAAGAAAGATAAGCTGTCGCATGGCTAATTTCATGGACAAACTGCTCCGGCGTGATATCTCCATTATTTATTCTGTTAAATGTTCTCAATGCTGAATTGAAATAATAATGCTCTACGTTCGGATTCATTTTATTTATTTATAGGTAATAATAATTTATTAGCATCTTGCTTTAATAGTTTTAGTAATTTCTTTTAACAACAATACAAAATGGCCATAATCTTGACTTTTGTTTGATAATCTAAGCTTCAAAACTTCTACTTCTAATCAAAAATATCTAAAATCTTCGCATGCTTCTAAAAACTTCTGTAAATATCTCTAAATAAAATTTTTGAAATTCTCTAAAAACCTCTAAAACTTAAAAAAATTCTTCTAAAGGATTCTCAAAGAAATTCTAGAAATTGTTACTCTAGTAACAATGGCTAGATCCCCACCAGGGATGCCATTTTGTAAAGACCGTACTAGATAGTGGGACGGGCTGCGCGAGTTTTACAAATAATTATTTATTCGCGAGAACTAGCCTTCGGCTCAAGAGCCTGTTCTGTTACTAAAGTTACACGCGGACTGTGGAATTGAGGATGTCCCACGCTGCTAGTCTGCACGGACGCGTATTTTGCGCGCGGACGGTATTCTGTTCTCGACTGCGTTTGGCGGACGTGTGAGTGTCCGCTGTACTTACGGTCGTTGCAGACAAGTCGCTTCTGACACTTCAGTGTCCTGCGGACTCCGCCTTATGTCCGCTTAACTCTTCTTGTGTGTGGATGCTGATGGTTAGTCCACAAGTAAAGTACTCTTACCTGCCCGTCGTGACTGCGAAGCTGATTCGAAATTATTTGTTTAGATTGGGGTTTAGTTATTATTATCAATTTAGTACAGAAGGGTTTTATTTATATCGATTGATATATTTTTATTGGCCCAGAGCACTTCACAGACGTTCAGTTTACAGAGTTGACGGAGTTTAGCTATATTTAGCTTAGGATGTTGTCGTTTTACAGTAGTATTTAGAAAGTTTAGTCTTATTTATTTGTAAAGTACCTATAAAGGCAAGAAAAAAACTAATAAACGTAGTAAAATCTCTAAATATTAAAATGTCAAGTAAATGTTTTTTGCTATACCAAAAACTATATATCCAAAAACAAAAACAACATGGCGGGAGTGCGGATGCCTCCCGATAAGTGTGTCTCAAATTTTGCGTGTCATAGCAATAAAACTTCAACAACATTATTTTGCATCATATGTGATGCAGTATATCATTTTAGTTGTTTAGCACAAAAAACAACCGACATCAAATTCATAAGTGGAAACTTAATAGTGTGCTCAGAACATAGTGACACAAACCTAACCTCAAAAATAGAAGAGGATGGTTTAGACGATGCAACAAGATTACTGGTCGCACAAATAAAACTGAATAAAACGGAAAAAGTAAGGAGAGATCTACTACTTGAAGTTTCAACAGCAGAACAGGATGAACTTGACATCAATATTGAAGGAAAGTACAAGCTAATAAAAAATGAAAACCTTCTTCTGAAACAGCTAGTCAGCGAATTGAAGGAAAAAAACGTACTACTTAGAGCAAAATTGCTAAATAAACAAAATGAAAGCCCTGCGGCTAGTTTTCCGTATGCAGAAGTTACAAGTTTTCCTAAACTGTTACAAAAGAAAGTGTCTAAGATGACTGTAAAAATGTGAGTAATAAAGCAGTGGACGTCAAAAAGAAAGTTATAGAGTGCTTAGTTACTGAAAAGAAGATACAAACAAAAAATTTGTACGTAAACAGAAAAGAAGAACTTGTTATCAATTGCTTGAATAGTGAAAGTGCAGTGTTGACTGAATCGGTTTTAAAACATAACCTTGAAGGTATATGTGAGGTTAGGAAAGATACGTTGAAGAATCCTAAAATAAAAATTGTCGGAATCGACAACTACAGTAACATGGAAATGGAGGACATAGAGGATGATATAAACATGAGAAATTTTGGGAGTTTTACTAACAAGGGACAAGTACTACATATGTACAAAAGTAATTACAGTGGCTTAACTACAGTACTGATGGAGGTTCCTGCGGACATATACAAATTCATCAAGGAAAATAAAAGCAGGATTTTTGTTGGCTACCAAAATTGCAAAGTACATGACACTATAAATATAAATCCATGTTACAATTGTGGAAGATTCGGGCACAACGGTAATAAATGCAACAACATTTCTGTCTGCCTCAAGTGCGCAGAAAAACACAGGACTAGTATCTGCACAAACAGCGCCTTTAAGTGTCTGAATTGTGTTTTTTCAAACAGCAAATATAATACAAAGCTTGACGTCAACCACGCTGCTAACGATACAAACCAGTGTAACATCCTAAAGAAAAAAATCAGCCTATATATAGACTCCACTGACTATCCTATTAGGCCTACCTTACCAGCAGTACATCAAGTCTATCGAGAACGTGACAATACCACTAATACACACAACATAACCACAGACAACACAATGAAACAGCCTTCACAAGAACTACCTAAATCTACAAAACAAAGACATGAAAGGAGTGAAGCAGCCAAGCAGCAGCAACATCAACAATCGAGGATTGCTAGAACACCAATTCAACCTGCTGCTCCAGCTAAAAATACAAGGTTAAGAAGCAGTAAAGATTATCTAGATATAATACAAAAGGATTCAATGCAGAAAGAAAATACATACAGTGGTATTGGCGATCTAAACAAGACAATTAGCAACAAAAATGATATAATTATGCACTTAAATGTAAGAAGCATGAATGAAAATTTTGATAAGGTAAAAATATTTTTTGAAAGTCTGATCGTCAAAACATCTGTTGTTGTTCTTTCTGAAACTTTTGAGCAGGTTAATCATAATTTTTTTTAATTGATCGGGAGTAACTATGAGTACGAGTCTTACTACAATGATAGTAGGATAAATAGGAATGACGGAGTTATAGTATTCGTAAATAGAAATTTGGTTCAGAGCACAGAAATTGTTCAACAGGGTAGGATTAGAATTGTAAATACGAAAATTAACTTAAGTAATAATAGCAATATTGAAATCTCATCCATGTACAGATCTCATGGCATACCTAAGACTGAGTTTATTTTAGATTTAAATAAATATTTGATAAAAAAGAGGAACATTAAAAATCATTTAGTAATAGGAGATTTCAATATTGATTTATTGGATTGCGATCATTTGGGCCCAGAATTCCTGTGTAATTTTTTCGATAAAGGATATATTCCTGGATTTGTTGGAATTACAAGGCCCCCTTGGGCATTGCTAAGGGATCCTGCATTGATAATATTTTCATAAAAACTGATAACATACATACAATTACTTATAAACTCAAACTATCAATAACAGACCATTACCCTATATTTATAGCTCTCAATAAAATGAAAATAGTACATAACAAACCAACAATAGTTTTAAATTATAAAAAATTAAAAAATAGTGCTGAAACAAGAAACTGGAATGAAATTATCACAATGCAGGATCCTAATTTAGCAACAGATAAGTTGTTGTCTGAGATTAAACAATGTATCGAGTTATCCAAAATGAATCAAAAAACGATTAGGCAGGTGGGAAGGAAAAATTGGATCACTGATGCGATAATTAAATCGTGCGAAACCAAAGAATTTTTGTATAACTTATGGAAGTTGGATATAAATAATGTGCAACTTAAAACTGAATACAAGACCTATTGCAAAATTTTAGAGAAAGTTATCAAAGACGCCAGAATTAGATATGATAAAAAAATAGTCGAAAAAAAAGCAAATAACCCCAAAAAACTATGGGAAATTATAAACAATAAACTGGGCAAAAAAAGTCTAATGAAACCATAAGTTGTATAAAGATAAACGATATTAAAGTTACAGAGAAAGTTCAGATAGCGAGAAGCATGAATAAGTTTTTTTGTGAGATCGGCCAAAAATTGAGTAATGGTATCGTCAACCCAATAATGCTGAAAACAGACTACCGGATAATAATGCTAACTCAATCTTTCTAGAACCCACAAATATAAATGAAGTGAAAAACATAATCAATACATTGAAAATAAAAAATGGTGGTGTGGACAAAATAAATGCTAAGTCCTTGAAAGTGATTAGTAATTATATTGCGGTACCATTAACGCATATTTTTAATTTGTGCATTGAAAAAGCTATATGGCCCGATGTACTAAAAAAGGCCGAAATCATTCCGATATATAAATCAGGGGAAAAACATAACATTACCAATTATAGGCCCATCTCACTTATATCCAATGTTGCTAAAATTTTTGAAAGAATAATCTTTAACAGGCTATATGATTTTATCCAAAAAAATAACATAATATCAAAACACCAATTTGGTTTTATGAAAAATATTGGCTCAAAAAATGCTTTAAACTATATCACACAAATGTTATACAATAATGTAGATAAAACGATACCAACAATAGTCACTTTTCTCGACTTGGCTAAAGCTTTTGATACAGTCGACCATAAGTTGTTATTAAATAAACTGTATTGTATTGGTATTAGAGGTCAGGCATTGGATCTCCTTCGAAGCTATTTGAATAACAGATATCAAACTGTTAAAATTGACGGTGTAGAAAGTGATAGTTTACTAATAAGTATGGGTGTTCCACAGGGTACGATACTGGGTCCACTTCTATTTATTATATATATATATATATATATATATATATATATATATATATATATATTTAAAATAAAATAAAATTTTTCAACTTGCAATATTAAGTTAATAACTTAATATTTTTGGATGAATCTTTTTAATCATGAAAGATTAGGTTAATATACTCAAGTAGATACCAACAGATTGCGCATACGCGCAATAGTAATGATTTAAATGCTCTCGAGATTTTTTTAAGGTTAAGAAAACCCAATTTCAAAGTTTATAGGGTTTCGCCGTCAACAAATCCTACTTCGTACTTTTGCTTGCCAGCGTGGCGCTGTCGCGCCCCTTGATTCATCTTAATAACTTACTATTATTATAATCCTGCGCACTCTAGATGGTTCTAATTTCCCTTCGTGGCAGATTCTGACTGTATTATCTACACGCGTTCACGTCGCAATTTAAAATAGGGATGGTCAACTGCTCTTGCTAACGCCAGAGATTCCACTCGACGGACCTTAGCTTGTACTTCTCTCTGTGGCACAGATCTGTATTCAAAGGGCTCTCCGGTGTATGCTATGCGAAGGGACGGATTTAGCACGCTCCCAAAGTGTTGGACGGATTTTGCACGCTCCAAACACTAACACTAGCGAACACCGTCGCTTCACCTTAGAATCAGTTGTAGCCGACAGTGAGTAAGTCACTACGCAAAAAAGCACTGCGTGGATCGGCTCCGGGGTTTATAAAGTCTCGGTACCTATTCACACAGTTATGAAATTTAGATGAAAAAGATCGTGATAGACCAATCAGCATTTGCCACAAAGGATCGATGAGTACGCCTTGTAGTCGTCTTTCACGCGCACGAGGAGTGCTGACACAGAGCACTTGCTCCGATTTTCGGCGCTCAGTAATGTCGCAGTCGGATGCACCTGCGAGCCGTATGCACTCTCTACGTGCTCACACGGTTGCCGGTTCGCAAAATGTACAAATATATAATTTAAGAGTATAAACGTGGGACATTACAATATATATATATATATATATATATATACGCACACACTCACACACACACTCACACACCCATATACACACACATACACACACATAAGAATCGCGATGTATACAATCCCAAAATCCTGCTAATCAAGACTTGTTTCCTTTTTTGCGCTATGATGGTCATATGATGTCTTTACTATATAGTTTACATAATCAAACAAGTATTTTTATAGTTTTATAGCTGTATAGAATGAGACCAAATCCTACGGAGTCATAAAAAAGCAAATTTTGTCGATTTTACAAGTTTTTTTCCATTTTCTAAATGAAAAAAAATCCTACAAAATTTTAAGGGACAGATTTATATTCAGCGTGAAAAAATACATAAGGATAGTATTTACAGGCATTCAATAAAAAAAAATCCATTGTTCTACAGTGAACTTTTGTAAGTTTTTTGCGAAAACCGTCAACTTTAACAAATTTTCCTGGGCATTGTTCGACCGACTGGATACGGTCTGATTTTGAAACACGAAAAGTCGAAATACCCCATAGTGGGACGTTAGGAAGGAAGCAAAATTATTATTAAAAAAAAAACTGATATCATATTAATATTTCAGAATTGGAACTTGGTACAGACTGTATTGTAGAGATGACCAATAAGCAAACACTTTTACGTAATCCTTCAACGTTAAATAAAGTAGAAAGGTAAGCTAACATTTTTTAAAAATATATGTAGAGCATATATTACACTACACTATAGCTGTCTCCCAAAGATTACACAAAAGTAGTCTATACTACACTATATTGTCTCTCAAAATTTAGTCGCACGCGCAGCAACAACGTTTGAAATAAAAAGTTTGTATAGTTTTCAATAATAAGTCAAATTAATGGCTGATGTAAAAATAACTGTGATATAGACATAATTAAGTCTAAAATAATGTTCAATTTAAGATGCGACTTTGAGTATATTTATTTTAAATATTATTATATACTATGTATGCTGATATACTATATGTATATCCATCAATTGCTTAAAAATTGTTATTAATGAATGCCCTTTCTTATTGATTGTTAAATGCAATACAACACATATATGATGAGTGATGACATATTTTTATTTTGAAAATGTCAACAAGTAACGCCCTTTAAATCTGTATCGATTTCCATATTTTTAATACCCCGTTTCCCATGGATTGTATTTTTTCGGATCAGACGGTTTTTCTAACCTCAAACCTTACATTTAAATGTTAAAATATTACAAACTGTGCAAAAATTGTAGTAGTAACCATCAGTAATCGTGATTATATCATACTTTCTTCGAGAAATAATAACTTTTACAGTTGTGCATTGCAAACATTATCTTTTTACAATAGTCTGTTCCGAAAAATTTTAGGCCATGGGAAACGGTATATTTATGATATTCGGAATAGAATTGGCAGACGCTGGTGCTGTTTTCAAAACACATGAACGAGTTAACAATACATTAAATGTTGTACAAGATAAAGAAATTCCTATACAACCTGCAATAGTTAATGAGAATGGTATTGGTAGAAATGCCGCAGACGTTAGGCAGTACTTAACAGAATATTTTTGCACTTCGGGTGCATTAGATTTACAGTGGACAACGCTATTAATAATGACTTTGAAGAGTTCTTTTAAACATATACATATATTATGACTTTGTATGAACGTACCTCACAGATATTTTAAATAAAAGTGTGTGTGTGTGTTTTTATGTGGCGTAGGCAGAGCAAGCTCTGCACTAGTGTCCCTCCCACACCGGATCCCCACAGTTACTAGCGTTGAGCAATACTTCCGTATGGCCCGTTAACTAGCCTTTTTTGGCTTCTCCTTTGAAGTTTGACATTTCCGTACATCCCCCATCCACCAAGGTGATTAGGGGTTCAGGATCAAACTTGTTTTCTTCATTCTGCATCGTCCTGCCGTCTTCTTCCTTCTGCATCGTCCAGCTGTCTGTTTCCTGCTGCATCGTTCGGTCGTCTACACTAACCGGCACTAACCGGCCATCCTCTGGACAGACTCAACCCCGACACCTACGTTCCTCTGAATCGGACAGGGGAGTGAGAGCTCAACTCTGTGACCTACGTTCCTGTGCATCAGTCCGAGGAGCGTTTTGTATCTATTACCTAGTGGCCTTCGTCTAGCAACAGTTTTACTCAGCTGTTTCGCCATGTTCTTCCCTTCTATTGACTTCGTCATTTCTAACCTTCTCGATACGTAGATGTTTACTGCGCACCAGCCATCTTTCGACGCTAGCATAGCTGTCATCATTGACTCAGGGGTTACCCTAGCCTGAAGGTACTACTCGAGTCCCTCTCGTTTTATTTCGTATCGTGAACAGTTGCAGAAGAGATGTTCCGCATCTTCGTTTGCTTCCAAACATACTGGGCAACTTGGATTATCCTCTATCTTGAAGAGGTGTAGGTAGGCTCAAAAGCACCCATGTCCGCTCAAAAACTGCGTAAGGTCGTAATTCACTTCCCTGTGTCGTTTATTGGTCCAGCCAACAATACATGGTATGAGGCGGTGCGTCCATCGCCCACTTCCACTGCAGTCCCATCGTCTTTGACACTCAGCTAGGGTTTGTTTCTTTGCGGATTTCCAAAATTCCTTTTGAGTATTGTCACCACGCCGGGTTTCTTCGTATATATTCTTTCGTTCTGTTGCTAGGAGGTCAATAGGCGGCATACTTGAAATAACGCACACTGCATCTTCTGATACTGTTCGGTAGGCAGAAGTGACCCGCAATGCATTTCTCCTATAAACTGTTGACAGCTTTCGTGCATAGGACTTCACCAACACAGCGTCCGCCCATATTGGGGCACCGTATAACATAATTGATGTAGTTACAATGGCTAGGAGTAACCTTCGGCCCTACGTTGGCCCACCTACATTTGGCATTAGTTGCGATAGTGCAGCACCGACTTTTGCTGCCTTATTGCTCGCCCTCTCAAGATGCTGCTTAAACGTTAGGTCTAACTCAACCTCGTCCTGTAACTCTTTCAGGCACCGTCGTTTATTCTCTCGGATTTTCCTCTTGAGTATCTGTTTAGCATTCTTCATTTCATTATTTAGGGCGTCTACTATTTCTTTACCACGACCAGTCTTGTAGTATTTCTTCCTAGCCCGCTGTTCCCGTCTTCTGGTTCGATGACACTCTTTGCGGGCCGCGCCGATTTCTTTATCCCACCAGTATACTGGCGGTCGTCTGTTGTTGGGAGTTCTCCTTGGCATTGTTGCGTTGCAGGCTTGGATAATATTTTTACCATTACCTGCTCGACCTTATTATTTGCAGATCCAGACAGCTGTATTTCTTCCAGAGCCAGCAGGAATGTCTCCTTATCATAATCCTTCGCTTTCCTGCCGACTCTTTTTGTCTGTTTTGATATTCTTATCTCCATTATTATCGCTTGGTGGTCACTGTTCGTGTAATGATCGCTCACCGTCCACGATCTAACTGAGCCAATCAGGTAGCTGCTGACAAACGTAAGATCTATGATGGACCCTGCGTCTCCTCTTTCAAATGTGTAAGAACATCCCTGGTTAACTAAGACCAAGTAAAGGAGGGCGAATGCTTCCAATAGCGCTCGTCCTCTTTCGTTCGTCATTTGACTACCCCACCCTACTGCCTAGGCGTTAAAGTCGCCTGCTATCAGTACCGGTTTTCTTCCTACAGCATCCTGTACTATTTGGTCCAACAGTTGTCTGAATTGTTCTATTGACGTGTTGGGTGAAGCATAGCAGCTGTAAATGTGTACGCCGGCGACCTTAGCGCGTACGAATACTTCATTACGTCTTGTCATTTTTTCCTGGAAAGTGGTGTCTCCGCATGCCCATATCGCCGCTTTACCAGTACTGTCCATATCCCACGATGATTTGTCCAGGTCTCTGTATTGTTCACAGACAATGGCTATGTCGATTTCTGTCTCGCGGACATACTGGCTCAGTATGTCCTCTGCAATCGCGCAGTGATTCATATTTAACTGCACTATTCTTATTCGTCTGTCAGAGAACCATATATATATATATATATATATATATATATATATATATATATATATAGATCATTCTTTTTGAAACCGACCACCCCCCTCTGTCCAAAAATCAAAGGCTTGAAATGATTCCTGCCCGGGCTTAAAATTTAACTTATTGTATCTAGTTTCCATTACTGAGTGGCCTTTTTGCGAAATTCAAAATGGTGGACCGGTGCAGCTCCGACAGTACACTAATATGACTACGGAATAGCAGTTATATGTCCTTAAAACTTGCAGGAGCAGATAAAAAATTAATAACAAAACTTATTCGCATGTATTTTTTCCCGCTGAACACGAATCCACCCTTAGTTTTGGCCTCTGGGGCCACCTTTCGTCCATAACCTCAAAAAACAGTCCAATAATGCATTGTTACGTGGATGAGACTCGCTAAAGTGGTCAGAAAATTAGGAAAGAAGCTGAGCCGCGTGTATTTTTTCCTGCTGAACACGAATCCACCCTTAGTTTTGGCCTATGGGGTCACCTTTCGTCCGTAACCTCAAAAAACAGTCCAATAATGCATTATTACGTGGCTGAGACTCGCAAAATTGGTCAGAAAATTAGGGAAGAAGCTTAGTCGCGTGTATTTTTTCCCGCTGAACACGAATCCACCATTAGTTTTGGCCCGTTATAGACTGTTATGGGACCACCATCCATCCATAACCTCAAAAAACAGCCCAAAAATGCAGTATTACGCAGTTACTACTCGATAAAGTGGTAAAAAAATTAGCGACAAAGCTTTTCTTATGTATTTAGGTCCGTTGTATTATTATTGATTATTTGTTATAGTAATTACATAAAGCATGTATAGAATAATATTAATACTTACATAAAGAGTACAAAAGTTTCAATGTTGATTATTCAATTACATTAAGTTACATAAGCAATTTTTCTCCATTTTTAGAATTCGAATACTTTTTCATTAATAAATTTTAAGATAATATAATGAAATCATGATGAGTTAAGATTCCTGTGACTGGTTTTGCCTCTTCAAATCTTTTATTCAGTTTTCTTTTCATTTTGTCGTGTTCTGTATTGCTAAAGTAAACTATCTGAATAGTTTAAAAAAAATTATTTGCCCAGTTTACAAGTGCTTCAGGTGTTAAAATTGCTTTTGTAGGTTTCGCCAGAAGACTAGCACGATAAACTTCCCGTTTAAATGCTGCTCCAATGCCATCAAAACAACTTTTCCCATGTGCTGTAGCAGTGTAATGCCATTCAGCTTCGATGCCAAAATCTACTTTATGATTTAATAAATTTGCTATTTGATATTTGTTTTTAAAATGTTGCTTTGCCCCATCTGTCACGTAAATTATTTTTTTTAAATTATTTACATATTTTTTAATTATTGGTATCAGTTGATTCTGGATTGTGTAAACAGCAGCGGTGTCATGTTTAAGACTATTTGACAAAAACACAATACTTTGATTTTTTAATTCTTTACCTTCTTTGTAATAAAAAATGACAGGAAATACTGTGCATTGGTCATTATTAAAATGAAATGCTTGTGAAGCATTTTGTGCTGCATAAGCATAATTTTCGGAGAAGTCAAACATGGCCATTACTTCATTTTCTGAAATTTTAAATTTTTGTTCTAAGATAAAAATTGACTGTTCTTTGGCAATAAAAGAGTGAGGTTTTAAATTTACAAGTTTATTATATAATTCTTCGAGAAAATCAATTGATTTTAGTGTTAATGTTTGTAACGTTGATCTATCAGTAGTTACCCATGATCCAAACTGTATTTCATAGATTGAGTTATTATTTAACAAATCAAAAAGATATGAAGAAAAGTCTGCAATGTCAGGACAGTTATTGCAATTGTTAAGGTAACAATCGGGAGTTGGTTTTTCACACACTAATTTACTTAAACAATCTTTATAATTACATATTTGATTATCTGTCAATTTATTTATATTCATAGCGTCCAGCATCATTTTACATTTTTCGTGAATTGTACATACACAAACACAATGAGTCCCCTTGGCACCAGCAAGAATACAATTTTTAGGACGAAGCTTAGCAAACAAACTAAAACTCACAATATCGTTCGGTTGCGATTCCGTAAATGAAGAATATAGGTCGTTTAAATCAAGCAATAAAAGACGTTTCTGTATTTGAGTACGTGCAGAATCAAAACAGAAATTGTATCTTTTCTCCCCGGTAATAATCTACTGATATAATCGCTTTCGTAAAACTCTTTTGTTTTTTTAACAGTGTGTTCTGATAATTTTTTTCCACTTTTAGCTGTTGTAAGTGGTAAGACGCCAAAGGATAATCTCAAATCCTTAGCTTTTTGTGCTAAGAATCTAGATGAACCAAATTCTTTTTGTATTTTTCTTGCACTCCAAGATTCTGGTGCAATCGTAAGTATTCTAACCCTTAATGGATCATTACGGTTTAAGCTTGAAAATCTATTTTTAAGGCCCGTAAGTAGCTCTTCTAATTCGATTTCTCTAACTGATTTAGTTTGTGCAAATTCATGTTCTGAATCACATTCGGGATCTTCAGAAACACCCATTGGAGTCAAATCTGGTTCGATACGGGTCGGTCCAGCGTGTATATTTATTTTTTTTCTACAAGTGTGACATATTCTAGCATTTTTTGATATAGCTGGAAATTCTTTAAGCATTTCCTCAGATATCGGTCTTAAGTTACTGCCTTTATGATTTTTAATATTGTATGGATTTATACATCGATCTATTCGAGACATTTTGTTTCTATGTCAACTAATATTGCGGCACTATACAAAATTTAAAATAAATTTATAAAAAGTTGCATATACCCTGAAAATAACAAGCAAGTATCAAACATCGCCAATTCATGTTTTTTTTCCTGGCAAAAATAAAAACTGAAACAAATCGAGAACTGTCCAAAAAGACTAATACCCACACAGCATGAAATATTTTAGAAATATTTCACAAATATTACTGTGATATTTTTTATGAAATATTTCTATACGAATTTTCATGCTGTGTGGGTAACTATTTTTAAAAAATTTGAATGAAAATTGAAACAAGCCAAAATATTAAGCAAACTTGATAATTGTTTAAAAAAGCAGATAAAAATAAAGAAAACTCTTAGGGTTCCTTGAAAATAATAAAGTTCTTTAATAACGTTATTATTTGCAATAAAAATGTATATTTTCTAAAAAAATTGTTCAGACTTTCCAAGCTATTCTTTTTGTTTTCCATTTTATAATTCATTTTTAATCAAGCTTTAACGAATATTTATCATTATTGCGGAAAACGGCAGCGAAATTATACGCTTTAAAAATTTGTATTTAGTTTATTAAAACGACATAGATGATTAGTCATGCAACAGTAAAAAAGTAAATAATATTAATAAAATTAGTCACTCTCCATATTGCACAAAATAAATAGATATAAACGAAGGTGAGAGAGTCCAGGTAAATAAATAAACTCAAATTAATCCATATTTTCCGATAACTTTTTGTTTGGCATGGTTCCTCTTTAGATCAAAATTAACTAAAATAAGTCACATATTAAATAATAATACTGATGAAAAATTCCTCGAGTAATTACAGTGAATTATTGATAACCCGTTGAAATTGTCAAAAAAAGAAAACTGAAAATATATGAAAAACACTGAAAATTTTTTTAAGTGACTAAGAATTTTCTTTGTTTATGTAATAATTATTAAATTTACAGATTTTCTCGATTTTATATACTTTTTTGCTTTAAATTTCCACATATTTACCAATTATTACGATATAAAAACTATTTCATGCCTTGAAAATCAAAATACCTGCGTTTATATAAAAATATTTCTCAGTCGGTTTATACGAGAAATATTTTTTAATTAGACCTTAAGAAAATAAACAATTCTTAAAAACTATTCCGGCAGATGAATGTTGTGACTGAGTATATACTTTCGGTTCTTATTGCATATTGAGTATAGTAGCAGAAAGCTTTAAAAATAGTTAAGGTTTAAAAAATCTAGCATCAATACAGATTTAATATGATATACTATTTTATAAACAAATCATTTAATCTAAGCTCTTGAATTATGTATTTCTACACACAGCCTGCATTAACTATTTAAAAATATCATTTAACGTGCTACAATGGAAAATGCCGCGATGAGAAAATTTCAATCATTTTATCAAAACTTGACATCATTTTATTAAAATAATACTTACAGCAGTGTTGCAGTAAGCTACAGAAATAATGTATTGAAATTAGTATTTGTGCAAATTAATATTTGTAACATTGTGTACAATTTTATAATTACGATAAGCAAAACTTCATTCAATTTAATAGGTATAGTTAAAACATTCAATAATAATAAAGGGAAGAAAATGTCATAAAAAGTAAGTTTTTCTAGAAAATTTTGCAAAACAATTTTTTGCATTTTCTCAATTTTTACTGCTTAGATATATGCAATATAATTTTATACAGAATAATTGCTTAGATATATTCAAAAGTCATAATCTAAATTACGCTAGAGATCACTTTTAATTGTTGCGTGTTATAAGTACGAACATTTTCAAAATATAAAAATTCTAGATTACATTTCTTGCGTCTTTCAAGTCATTAATTCTAAAACTGTGTGCTATATTCATTAAGAACGTAACTAAAGTAAAAATATATTTAACTGTATATTTACGAGATATACACAAGGTATTTTACGACAATACGAAAATGACCACGGATATTAAGATAATAATAATTATTCTGTTTCAAAAGCACGCAATTATATTTAATAGTTAGTATATAATATAATCTTTGAACAGAATCAAAAAAGCTTTCTTTTAACGATAGCAGAACTAAAAAACAGAGAAAGTGACCATAAATTTGTTTTTGTAACACAAGCACGATTTTCGCATTTTTCCGACCTATTAAGCGGGACTAAAGTAACTGTTTTCAGATCGCGGGTGGGAAATTTTCTATATGTATTTGTAATAAATTCTATGATAAAAAATACTTATACACCCTTTTTTCTGTATACAACAAATTAAAAATAGTAAAGAAATGTAAAAATTAATCTACTAAGAGTGTGGTCGCCGCATCTGAAAAAAGTTGCATTAGTCCCACTCAATATGTCAAAAAAACGCAAAAATCCATACTTGTGTTACAAAAAATATGGTGTGCATCAAGGGCTAAGTGGGCTTTTTGGCCTCGTGTCTCGTGTGGTTGCAGTACTCGTCTGCGGCTCGTAAACGCCCTCGCTTTCGGCTCGGGCTAACTCGCCTTGACTCGTACTGCAAACTCCACACTCGGCCTAAACAAGCCACTTTACGCCCTTGGTACACAATATACTAGTTTATCAGATAAAAATCTAAAAGAATAAGTTTCTTCTTAAATTTTTTTAACACTTTTGCGACTCTCAGACACGTAATAATGCATTATTGGACTGTTTTTTGAGGTTATGGACGAAAGGTGGCCCCATAGGCCAAAAATAAGGGTGGATTCGTGTTCAGCGGGAAAAAATACACGCGGCTAAGCTTCTTCCCTAATTTTCTGACCACTTTTGCGAGTCTCAGCCACGTAATAATGCATTTTTGGACTCTTTTTTGAGGTTATGGACGAAAGGTGGCCCCAGAGGCCAAAACTAAGGGTGTATTCGTGTTCAGCGGGAAAAAATGAAAAAATACACGCGAATAAGTTTTGTTATGAATTTTTTCTCTGCCCCTGCAAGTTTTAAGGACATATAACTGCTATTCCGTAGTCATATTCGTGTACTGTCGGAGCAGCACCGGTCCACCATTTTGAATTTCGCAAAAAGGCCACTCAATAATGGAAAGTAGATACAATAAGCTAAATTTTAAGCCCGGGCAGGAATCATTTCGAGCCTCTGATTTTTGGACAGAGGGGGGTGGTCGGTTTCAAAAAGAATGAAGTGTGTTTAACTGTGTACTGCAATATATATTGATTTAAATTTTTGAAAATAATTTATATTTATGTGATTTTTATTATTAGATACAATCATAATTGTACATGATTCTAAATATTTCCATATTTCAACACTAAAATATGTATATATGTATATATTTATGTATAAGAAAGGCTTCAACATTATTTACAGTTTATAAAAAATACTTTTCAAACTTTTCAAAATTTTTTATTAATTATTTATTAAGGGGCGCGGTAGCGCCCCCGATGGCAACTATAAGTACTAGAGTACTATACGGGCTGTCGGGCGCACCTCAACCTTATATTTCTTGAAATAGAGTTTTCTGACCTCTACAAAATTTTCAAACATTTATATCTTATCGAAATACGTTGTTTTATTAAGCGAATCAATGTTACTTTCAAAGATATTAAAAGATCTTTTATTTGAAAAAAGTTTCGTAAACACTGAACGTTCCGTTATCATTCTATAGCTGACCAAAATTTTGTGTTTTTTTTTGTTCTTCTCCCAACTTCCGTTCTTATCGTCGAAACTTATCTGTAAATAGTATCTGTCGCTACCTAACGTGCAAGCCCCACGTTGGTCGCCATTGTGATGTTGCGCTTTTTATAACCGATTCCGGTGACGCAAACCATCAATTTACACTTGTTTTAGACTCGATCTTCGTACCGCGGACTCTTACATCTACAGAAGGGGGCAACGTATAGGTATGGGAACAGGTACGCGTGGCGTGGCAGAGGTGTAGAAATAAAGCTTATTACACACTGTTTAATGTGGATAACAATATTTGTATATTCTGCAACCTCCCCAGTACGGAACAGACTTGGTCTGAATACAAATTTACCCGTAATGATGTATCTTGGAAGCAAACGCGTGATGTTACTTGCTGCTAAACGACGTCATAGAATAACAATTGTCACACTCGATAATTGAATTGATTTAATAACCAACGAGCTTCGACTATAAATATAACAAGATCAACAGTTTTGTCGTGACTCTACAACCCGTATTCGAATCGCCCCATATGGCGTCGGCGTCGCGTTCAAAGGACGCGGCGTCCCTCAAGTTGACATCTAACCTTTAGATTTGCTCTCTGGCTTCGCTGGTAATGCCTTTCACGCTATCGTGTTACTGAGGTGGGACTACATGCTGAAAAGCGCGAAAATCTCCGAGAACTCCGCGACAACCGTCCGATATATAACGATTTCGCCGCGATAATAACCACGATTATCCTTATTGCGGAGCCGCGATTAATGCTTGTCGGAAAATGAACGCGGCGTTCGCTCGATCAGCGACGACGCCACACCAACGCTTTTGGGGAATCGGGTTGCCGGATTTATTGTTTCAACGGCGTCTCGACCTAACGTATTTTGATATGCTGGATCATTTGATCGACAGCGGCTCGATATTCTCTCTTTATAGAAGCTGGATCGCCCGGCGATCGACAGCGGCGCTGCGCTTTACCCAAGACCGTTGCTGGATCGTTGTCGATTCACAGCGGCTTGAAAACTCTCTTCGTGTAAAGCTGGATCGCTTGGCGATCAACAGCGGCGCTACGCAATACCCGAGACCATTGCTGGATCGTTATGGATTCGCAGCGGCTCAAAAATCCTCTTTGTATTACTTAGTCCTTGAGTTATTGGCGGCACAATCCAAAATATAATTTGTCCCGTTCGCCTTACCTCTCTCCATCCAGACTCCGCGATCGCGTCATCTAACCTAAACGTACAATACTTGTTGGCTTATTTTGCGCGGCTCGTACAATAACCAAAACGGCGAGAAAACGCGATCTGTTTCGTGAAAATATCCTTCGTGGTTTAAGCTAACACTAGCGACTCAACGAAGTCAGCTGTGCGGCTCTCTCTCTCTCTCTCTCTCTCTCCCTCTTTCCCTCTCTCCCTCTCTCTCTCTCTCTCTCTCTGTAGTGAGTACGGCTAACAGTTCTGCTGATCAGTCATTCTTTTAAACCACTTTTCTGCTGCTTCTTGCCTTCGGGCCCTCTTCTGTTGTAGATAGTTGCATACTCCATTTTGCAACCTTCAGGTCGACATATAAATCGCCGAAGGCTGCAATTTTTCTATCTCATCTTTTCGACCGCAAACTTTCTACACTGCTCCTAACCTGCAAATCTGCTCCGCTTGTCTTGGCTCGTTTTCGCACCTGTACGGCGTCTCTATCTCTCCGCAATCTACATCGTGGCGACATCTATTGCATCGCGGGAGAATCCTCAAGGTGTCTTCACACTGTTTCGAGGTCGGTACTTTCACGTTCTCTCCACTAACACGCCATCTAGCCGTAAGAGTCACACCATCTACTCTTTCACTCCGTCGATAACTTACCATCCTCCAACGAATATCTGCTTTACCGACTGCCAGTAAGTTATCGACGAAAAACGAAAAATGAGTGGAGCAGGACAGCAACAGCACTGTACCCAGCGCTGCGGAGATTTGCAGTCTGCGCAGTGAAGTGACAGAGGTCAGGAGGCGACAGGAGCAGACCTCCAACAGTGTGGTTGTTGTCACGGGCCTGCACTACACCCGCGAAACCTCGCTGCACCTCCTTGCATTCTCAGTCGTGAGCGCGCTTGACCCCACGGTCATCAGAAGGGACATAGCATCAGTCAGGATCATGGGGAAGCTAGATGCAACCAACAACTCCGCTAGGGGTGACGGCAGACTACCACCATTAGCCGTCACCCTCTCCTCAAGCTCTCCTCGCTCACACGCTCAATTGTCGTAGCTAAGGCCCGCAAACGCAAGCTACACACCAACGAGTTGGACGCAACCCTACTGGAGGAGGCAAGAGCCCTGAGCCCTGAACATCAAGGGCTCATAAACATCAATGAGCTCTGCTCCCTTCAGACGTCCATAAGCTGCGTTCAAGGGCCAGGCTGGAGGCTAAGAAGAGACAGGGTTGCCGTACTTTCGTCAGAGACGGGAGATTATTTATTCGCTGCAACGATGACAACGAGCGCGCCACCGTCATCAACACCGACGCCGAGCTAAATGATTTTTCAGCTGGGATTCCGCCTGCCGTCAACGTTGTTCTACAATGAAGCTACCACACACACAATTTATTCCACCACATCCACCATCAAACTCATCTGCCGTGTCTTCGTCCGGTTCTAAGGTATCTCTGTCTGAAGCTCTAAGGGTCTGTCATTTCAATGCGAACTCTCTCACAGGTCACATTGAGATGATCAGGCTCTTCTTATCCACTCGCTCTCTATTCCACGTTACTGTTACTGAGTTACTGAGTTACTTCCACGTTGCTGTTACTGAGACCTGGCTAAACGACAAGGTGACATCCATCCCTTCACTGGATGATTACCTGCTATACAGACGGGATAGAAACAGAAACGGAGGAGGTGTGGCCCTCTATATACATAAATCACTGACGGTTAGTGTTATTTCATCATCCGATGGTGAATGGTCTGGCAAGCCAGGCAAGCCTGAATACCTTTTATGTGAGGTATCGGTTAAGGGAGTTTCTCCCATCTTCGTGGGGGTTGTGTATCGTCCACCTCATGCTCCTTTTTTCCAAGGCTCTAACTTTATAGACCAGCTAACAACTCACATGCACAATTACTCCACGAAGGTTATAATGGGAGACTTCAATTCTGACCAGCTTTCCTCATCTGAAGATGCCAATTTCATCAGGGCATTCATTGATGAGACCTCCCTTTTGTCTGTTCCCTATGGTGCTACGCACCATAAACAGGGTTCTGATACCTGGCTTGACCTATGTCTAATTGACGAGCAGGATCGCCTGCTGTCACACTCGAAGACAGACGCACCTTTCATCAACGGACACGACCTTATCACGGCCACTCTCGACGTACAGATTCCACGCTACGTACCTAACACATACACCTACAGAAACTTTAAAGGAATTAGCGCCGAGAAGCTACGGGACTTTCTTAGCGAATGTGACTGGTCATCTCTCACCACTTCATCACTCGACGAATGCATATCCTTACTTAACACTAACCTTACTAACGCCATTAATCATCTCGCCCCATTACGGACTGTGACACCAAGACGACAACGTCACCCGTGGTACACCGCGGCTATTCGTGACCTTGTATCCGAGAGGGATTGACTTTACAGGCGTTTCAGGGACTCCAGGCTCGATCAGGATCACCGCATTTACAGATTAGCTAGAGACTATGCCCTTAAATAAGTCGAGGAAGCCAAGCTGAATTACTACTATTCACGCCTGTCTACCTTTTCCGACATTGCCGAGATCTGGAGAGAGCTGGAGAAACTTGGAATTTCTGCCACCAAGGCCCCCTTACCATCTCGATTTACCACGGATGAACTCAACGGGCATTTCAGCGCGATCTCCAACGATCCGTTGGCTCCTACTGTTGAGGATTATCTTCTCACCCTGGAAAGTCTTGACCTCCCGGAACATTTCGAGTTCAGCCCTATAACGGAATCGGATGTGTTGGCTGCGGTATCGCACTTTGACACCCAGGCCAGGGGAAGTGATGGCATCCCACAGGTTGTCATTTCAAAAGCATTGCCGGTTCTCGCTCCCTTACTAAGTCACATTTTCAACCTGTCTCTGAGCGTATCCTGCTTCCCATCTGCCTGGAAATTGTCACTTCTGCGCGCATTCAACAAAATCAGTTCACCAACAGCCATGACTGACTACCGTCCGATTTCACTTCTCTGCTTTCTCTCCAAGTCCCTGGAGTGGCTGGTGCACAAACAAGTCTCAGAATACCTTGAATCAAGGCTATTGCTAGACAACCTTCAAACAGGCTTCCGCACTGGTCACAGCACTCAGTCTGGCCTAATTAAGCTAACTGATGATGCCAGGATCGGGATAAACGAAAAGAAAGCAACCCTACTCCTTCTCTTCGACTTTAGCAAGGCGTTTGACACTGTGTGTCACGTCAGGCTCCTAAGAAAGCTATCCACTTTCGGCTTCTCAAAGCAAGTCATTCGCTGGTTTGCCTCCTACCTCTCTGGGAGAGAGCAGGCCGTCGTTGGTAACAATAGTGAGCGTTCTTCTCCTCGGCGTCTCAACATCGGCGTCCCGCAGGGATCCGTTCTGGATCCCTTGCTGTTCGCATTGTACATAAACGACATTGGTTTCTGCCTTGATACCAATGTTTCCCACCTCATCTATGCGGATGACTTGCAAATTTACAGTCAATGCCACCTTGAGGAGCTCGATTCTTTATCAAACAAGATGAGTGCTAATGCCGAAAGGATAATGGGCTGGGCTGCACAGAACAGGCTAAAACTTAATGTTGCTAAAACCAAAGCAATCGTCCTGGGCTCTCCCTACTACATAAACGCATTACCCTCAACAGCTAACACCTATATTAACATTGGGGGTGCCCAGGTCAGCTTTGAATCCTCCATGCGTAATCTGGGATTGGTGCTCGACTCTAAACTTACGTGGAAGGAGCACGTTACACAAGTGTGTAAGCGTGCTCACTCACTAATGTACAGGCTTTACTTTTTCAGAAAGAGTACTAATCTCAGGTTGCGCAAGCACTTAGTGCAAGCGCTCCTGTTTCCCCTTATTGACTATTGCTCTCTTGTATACTGTGACCTGACGCAGGAACTAGACTTAAAACTACAGAGGCTCGTGTATACAGGAATTCGATACATATATGGTGTAAGGAGAGATGAGCACATCTCCCCGTACAGGCGGGAGCTGCAGTGTCTAACCACTGCAGGACGCAGGAAATATTTCACTGCTTGTTTCTTACGAACGATGTTTAACACAGCCGTACCATCATATGTACTGGCATACTTCGACTTCCGCGTGACACTCCGGCCTGTTAGGGGTGAGGTGACACCTCTGGATATTCCTACCTTTGACGGAGACGCTCAGGAACTTGTTTCATATCAGCGCCTCATACCTATGGAACAACCTACCATCACATATTCGCAACACTGCTTCTATCTCAAGTTTCAAGAAACTAACTAAAGAGCACTTCCTCGAACTCGAAAACACATAAACATCATGCTCTCACTCACGCACACGCGCAGACTCACACACTCGCTTAACTCATCCTCACCTTATCATCACACTACACTTCTACTACAACTGATATCTTATACTATTATTATTTCTGTACACTTACTACTCCTGCTGTACATAATTGATCGTACAACACATTGTACGTAAAATAAAACCAATTACTCTAATCTAATCTCTCTCTCTCTCTCTCTCTCTCTCTCTCTCTCTCTCTCTCTCTCTTTTTTTTTTTATTAATTTTTTATTTGATAATGATATAATTCATTCAAATAATTATTTATATAAGTGACACTCTATGGTAAAAAAATATATGAAATCAAATAGTTCGATGGCAATTACGTATTTGGAAAAAACTTATCAAATTATTCCTTAATACAATTTATAATTTCATTGTTTTACCAACGTCATTGTTAATTTACTGGCGGTATTATAACAGTACACTACTATAAACGTACTTGATAAACCCGTCGGTTGATAGTTCGTATGTGAATTGTTTGATTAGATAAAAATTAATAACATTGTTAAATAAACTTAGAACATCTTGCCGATTTAGTGAAACACAACACCATTAATAATAAGGCAAATGTTTAAAAATGAAAAATTAGCATTAAAAAATTATTCTTTTCACCTCACCGTAAAATTATTAAGCGACGGGTTTATCAATTGTATGTTCATAGCAGTGTAGAATACCGCCAGTAAAGTAACAATGACGTTAGGAAAACAATGAAATTATAAATCTTATCAAAGAATAATTTGATAATTTTTTTCCAAATACGTAATTGCCATTCAACTTTTTGATTTCATATATTTTTTTACCATAGTTTGTCACTTATATAAATAATTATTTGAATGAATTATATCATTATCAAATAAAAAATTAATAATAAATAAAAAGCAGTTTATACTAGACTACCGTTTACTTTTTGAGAAAGGTTTATTTTAAATCGATTAATTTCCGATTTACCCCTTGGTAGTACTTTAGCAAATACACATCATTCTGGTCACTTCATGTTTATTTTCGGTATATTTCCGGTTTATTGCCGGTTATTTTTGTTCAATTCCAGGTCATTTTGTACTTTTTCCGATCTTTTTCGGTTCACTTCCGGTAGACTTTAGGTCTATTTGCGGTCTACTTCCGGTTTAGCCCAATCCCTAAAAAGGAGTAGTTTTTGGGATGAAGTGAACTTATAGCAGGAGACTACCAGACACATTTTAATATAATAGAGGAAGAGGATTATTGATTGTCTATGCAGCTGTAGTTATCTCATCATTTCATAATTTTGGAGCAAATTCAAAACTTTCATCCTAACTTTTAAATACAGAACCGAAGCGGTTCTGATTGGCCAACGCTATTCCAGATTTTCGTTCTATACCATGGGCCCGCGCCCTGAGTGAATGAATAAATTGCAGGGAATAAATCCAGAGGAAATCCGATTGGCGAAGTAAAACGAAGTAAACTAGTGATGCTCTGGCTTGAGATTCAATTTATGGTCAATGACTTATAATGTTGCATGGATTGAGTCAAGAGTGAGAGAATTGCTGTCACAGGGACAACCTGATATTGTGTATGCTAGAGAGATAAATATAAAAGCAAAATCAAAATGATGAAAACGCGTAAGAATAAACAATTGGAACTAACACCCGATAAAATGACAGAACGGCATAACGAACTCGAACAGTCTTTCGTCAAACTGAAAGAAGATGCCGGAAATGAGTCATCACTGGAGCCTGAAGCACTCGGGTTTAGTGAGCAACTGCATGAGAACATGCAATGTGTATTATCATATATTGAGAAGAACGAGGAAGTGATGACAGAAGTGCACAAAAGTATTAAATAAGCTGAAAATAACTATCAATCACCAGTGAATCAGATAGAGGAGCTTAAGGGCAAAGTGAACTTGAATGAGAGAGAAGTCAACAAAAGGTGCGAGGAAAGAGATAAAGAAACTCGAGACTTGTGTATAAAGAACCGCAATGAAGCCTTCATGGTACTGAATGAGTTGAAGCCAAAGGTCCAAGATTTAACAGCAGAAGTCCAAACTGTAAAATGCTAACTTTCTTTCGCAGTTTTATATATTAAAAACAAGTAAGGTTAGTTATTATAAACTAAATCAATCGATACCATTCCCACTAGAATGCAGCGTATATTAAGATATAGCAAACTCAGGATATGTAAGTCATAAGACGCTCTCGATATCACAAAGTATAACACTATACTTGGCATCGCGATACTATCACATTATCATTAAACAGACCCTAAATACAAAACCGATAGTAATTGACACATCTAATAATTAATTAAATAAGTAAGAACAAGGAACGACAACGTGAGGCAAAGTGAGAATAAAAACAAAATTAAATTCAAATGTTGACAAGTAAAATCAGTTAAGAAAATCAATAATAATAATAGACTCACGTAAGACAATAATGATAAATTAGAACAAAAACATAATAATGTAAAGACACACCGATATGCACGCGCACATTACAACTCTACGGCAAGAGGCCAAGCGAAGCTCACCGATACAAACGCACACATTGCGGTTCTACAGCAGAGGCACAAGACCAAGCGAGGCATATCGATGTGCACGCACACATTACGACTCTACGGCAAGAAACCAAGCGAAGTACACCTATATGCACGCACACATCACAACTCTACGGCGGGAACACAGCAAGCACAAGTAGAGAGAAAAAATAAGAAGCCTGCTGTACATCATGGACCGCGCATACCAGAAAGCGATGCAGGTGCAATGAAAGGGAAACCCACAGAGCGCGCAGCGCTATCGGCAAGTGACACATAATTCACGCGCTCTGGAAACTCGAGAAGCCGACACAGAGGACACCGCGCAAGCCGGCTTAAAACGCATAGAGGAGCTTCTATAAGACTGCAGATAAGAAAAGTAAATCAGAGGCGAGTTTGATAGGAGAAAAGCACAAGGGGACTCGATGTACTAGAGGAAAGGATTTTTACTCTGGTTTTCTGATTGGCCCTCCCTACAACGTCACATACATTAAAAGCCCCAAATAAGGCAAGAAGCTGCATCTAGGCCTTCTAATTGACCAAACACCTAAACCGCCGAAGAGACAAAATTTGGAGATCACCTCTGCTACGAAGACATAAAAGAGCCCAGCAACAGGTCCGCACGTTCTCAGTCCACTTCAAAAATCATCACCACGCGCAAGCTCTGCCCGAATTCGGTCTGATATAGCATATTGGGACTTATATAATATTTTCTGATCATTCAGAACTAAGAAAGTTTTTAATCGTGCCAACACTTTCAATATTTTCAACACTATCGGACTTAGCATACTTAAGTTGTTTTCGTCCTTCACGAAAAATCGAAATAATTAACAAGACTTTAGATAGTTGCGAGCGAGCGTTATTTTAGAGCTGTTTAAATTTGAATAAATTAAGAAAGGACGAAACCGCAAGTGTATTTTTAACCTGGAAATTCCTAATTCCTTGCGAACCAATCTACCCTCGCATTCACTCCGCTTTGGAAGCCGAGCCGATGCCCCACTGAGAGAACGGGCTAGTAGCAGAGCAAGTCAGCAGCAGTAATAAAAAAAAGGTAAGTGACGCTCACTTAAACTGGCTGCACGCCTCAATCGCACTATTTTGCTCTCTTTCACTCTCATAATTCGAGGCATAAAGTAGACGGTCCTAGGCATAAAGTAATCAATCTGCGATACTGACATTATGAAAAGAGTAACGTCCACTATATTGACTGCTAGGAAAGTAGTCCAATCGGCATTAAAGTGTTCGAAATAAGCTAGGGTGTGTGATAAAATTTAGTTCAATTTCAAAAGAAATTCCGTTGGTTATTGGAGGCCGTTCTCATAGCTAGATCGCAAAGGTAGTCAGGCACCGACGCACAGTGGGCCAGAAAATCAAAAAAGTGATCACGGGCTGTCTTCACTCGAAGAAATGCTTGAAAAAAAATTCAAGGGTAGGAAAATGTTCGTCAGAATGCCTAGTTTCCGAATCCGTTTCTCCCGAAACCCGCGGACGTCTATATTTTTTGTCCCACCTCAAAACCTGACCTCATTTTTAGAATGCCCTTTTTCGATTTTACCGATAATAAGTTAGATCGTTGTATTTTACATTTTTAACCATAATAAATGAGATGTGGGCACAGTATTTTCTAGCGCGCAGTTATATACTATATATAACAAAAATATATATGTATGTATATATAGGTCGTTCATGGTTAAATTAAAGATCAAAAATATGTTGCTTCTTCAACCTACGGTAAATATGTTCCAGAAACAGTTTCCAGTGCACCTGAATTTTTTCAGCACTAATTAATTAATTCATAGCTCTTCAGGGAAGCATTTTTCACTATAAACATAAATATACTTTTTTTTTTGTAAAATTTTCTGAATGTTTTAATAAAAGTACCCTTAAAGCCACACACAAATATATATACATATATATATATATATATATGTGTGTGTGTGTGTGTGCGTGTGTGTTGAGGCTACCTTATTTTCATTTTAAACTTAAAATATGAAAACCTAAATGTTTGATCCGGACTCCGACAAACTCAATACAGTATCCGGATAGTGTTAGTTAAAAATGCATCCCTTATGAGCTACAAATCATTGAAAATAGGTAAAAAAAATGCGAAAATTGCTTGAAACCTAAACTTTAACCAGCCAGAACCCGAAGCCAAATGAAGGGATCGCGCTAAAATTTTTTTGGGAGTCAGGTACAACATATAGAACATGTATATACAGTTTAGGCAAAAATATAAATTTTAATATCTTCGATTTTACAGAGAACCACCCATATATATATATTATATATATATCAATCATTGTTTACTTTCTTAATATTTCAGAGTTTAAACACTTTGAATAAGTAAAAATTTTTTCGTAATTAAACTTTTCCGACGTTTTAAGATTTATACACTATTGAATAATCTTATGTTATATGTTTTTAACATTTTAACGTAAGGACTTATTATTATTATTATTATTATTATTAAAAGGTGAGGTGGGCCTCCAAGGGAGGTCCCGGACACTTAGGTAAAAACCCATTGTGTCGCCCCCTAATGAAGTAGTGCCTTACGCGGGTAGGCCAGCCTTCCTCCAGAAGGCTAGTATGGCCCCTGAGCAGGTTGCACCGATGTCCTCGCACGTGGGGAAGTTATCCCCCAGGTACATGTGTCTAAGGTAGGCAAATTTTGGGCACTCCGTCAGTATGTGAATGGGCGTTTCGTCCCCCCCTCCACACCATCTACAGAAGCCCTCATTCTCCTTCCCCGTCCTCAAACCATGATATCTAAGACGAATATCTCCTGTCACGATCTGTATCAGGAGACGAGAGTCCTTCCTGCAGTTGCCAACGGCACATACAGTCCATTCGGCGTTGACCTTCTGTCCAACAAGCGCCCTGGCTTGTCTGCATCCACCTGCGTCTCGCCAGTCTCTGGCGCTTTCTTTCCTAACCCATTCTCGGACCACACCTCCTAGCAGGCTCCTTGCGGCTCCCGCGAAAGGCTCCGGTCCTATGGGGGGATTTTCAGCCCCCAGAGCTGCGAGTCTGTCCGCAATTTCTTTGCCTCTGATACCAGTATGCCCTGGTACCCATAGCAGTCTGACCATGTTATCCATAGCCAGCTGATTGACTGCCATCTTACAGGCCCAGACTAGTTTGGAGGCAGTCTTTTGAGCTGTAAGAGCTTTAAGAGCTGCCTGACTGTCTGAACAGATGGTAATGGTTTTTCCTCTCTTTCCGAGAGTTCCATGATCCTCTGCGAGCAGTTAGTATAGCGAATATTTTGGTCTGGAAGACCGTGGCATTCAGTCCCAGGTAGAAGGAGGTGCCTCTTCCACCCCTCCGACAATAATATCCCGAGCCAGCTCCCGCCACGGTCCGTGAGCGGTCCGTATACCAGACTTCTTCCGTCCCCGGCAGGCTGTCCCTTCCAGTCTCCCATTCCTCTCTAGCGGGTATGACAATCCTGTATCTTCTTCCAAAGAAGTAGCGTGGGATCATCATATCCGTTTGCATGGTGAATTCAGGTGTGAGACCCAATCCGTCTGGTAATCGGGTGTGTCTCGTTCCTGTTCTCCACTGTCCAAATCCGTTGAGTCGATGGGCAGCCTTGACCGCCTCCCCAACGATGGTGAGGTGAAGTGGTTCCACCTTCATCAGAGTCCTAAGTGCTCTGGTGGGCGTAGTTCTATATGCTCCTGTCACCCCTCTTAGCACCTGTCCTCTGAGTTTCTCCAGTTCTGCCCTGGCCCCCACCTGTTCCACCCTTGGCCACCAGACCAGAGCGGCATATGCAAGTCGCGGTACCAAGACAGCCCTGTAAAGCCATATGATTATCCGGGGACTGAGTTCCCAGGAGCTGCCAAAGGCCCTACGGCATGTCCAAAGAGCAGCCAGGAATTTATCGCATTGAGCTTTTAAATGCGCCTTCCAGGTAAGCTTCTTATCGAGGACTACGCCTAGATACTTGGCTGAATCTTTTGCCTGCAGAGCGACTCCAGATAGTCTGGGCATCCTGCAGGTATCCAGCTTGTATTTGCGTGTGAAAATCACCAGCTCAACCTTCTCCGGGTTAACGGAAAGCCCAGTTAAGCGGCACCATTTCTCCACCTTTCTTAGAGCGAGCTGCATGGCGTCCATGGCTCCACCAGCCTCTCTGCCCCTGATGAGTATCAGAAAGTCATCCGCATAGGCCTGAGCATAGCAACCCCCCGAATTCAGCGCTTCTAGCAGTCCGTTGGCCACTAGGCACGAAATCGTAGGGGACACCACCCCGCCCTGCGCACATCCCTTACTGACGGTCCCCGAAACCGTTGCGGTTCCTAACTTTGAAACCACAGTTCTGCAGCCGAGCATACTCTGAAGCCAGCTAATAAGCGGCCTCTGTATCCCCCGCAGCTCCGATTCCTTTACGGCTGACTCGATAGACGTGCGATTGAACGCTCCCTCTATATCGAGAAATACTCCAACCATCAGTTCCCCCCTTTCCAGCTGCTCCTCAATGCGACTGACCGCTGAGTGTAGGGTGGTCTCGGTAGAGGCCTGCCCTGTATGCATGCTGGTTAGGGTGTAGGGGCCTAATATTGAGGATCTCGCTCTGGATAAACCTATCTACCAACCTTTCAAGTGACTTGAACATAAAGGAGTTCAGACTAATGGGTCTGAAGTCCTTAACGGTTGTGTGACTCGGCTTCCCTGGTTTGGGAATGAACACGACCTTGGCCGTTTTCCAGATAGCTGATACGTGAGCCAAGGCGATGCTATCTCTGAAGAGTTTTGTCAGGGGTCCTATCAACTCCTCCAGCCCCTCCTGTAAAAAGGCCGGGTAGATTCCATCAATACCCGGTGCCTTGAAGGGGTCGAAGTTACTGATGGCCCACCTGATTTTCTCTGGGGCGACAACCGTAGCTGCCAGTCCCCATGTTGTCCTTCGCGGCCTTTCCCCTCCATAACTCTCACCAACCATGTCCTAGGCAGGTTGAAAGTCCGGAAAGTTGGCCTGCAGAAGTAATTGTAAACACTCCTCCTCGGAGGTTGCGTAATCTGCTGTAGGTAGCTTGATTGCTTCAAGCCATACCTCAGGATTCTTTGCAAGAATTCATAGAAGTCTAGCTGCATCCGGATATCTCTCGATTCCTTCGCTGTAGTCTCTCCACCCTATGACTCTTGCCGCATTAACGCTACTTTTGTAGCGCCTCTGGGCGTCCCTATGCCTAAGCAAGTCGCCGGGACTTCCAGTGTTTTTGGCCCTGTTATAGGTCCGTCTCGTTTCCCGCCGTAGGTTCTCTAGTTCCTGGTTCCACCACAGGGTCCTCTTGGTGCCTCTTGGGATGGTCCAGGGACAGCTTCTTTGGAACGAGATCTCGACTATCCTGACCAGCTCTGTTGCCCAAAAGTCAAGATCGCTCGTACGACCAAATTTAGGTTTGATGGTGTGGAGCTCGTTTCTAAGGTTTTCCCTGAAGAACGCCCAGTTTGTTTTCCTGGGATCTCTAAAGGCCCTTGTCTGCGAGCTCCTCTCTTTCCATTCAAATAGAATATATCTGTGGTCAGACAGCGAGGGTTCATCCGAGACCCTCCAGCCGCCTATCCACCCTTCTATTCTCGTTGTACACAGAGTCATGTCGATAACCTCACTTCTAACCGCATTGTAGAAGGTTGGTTCCCTGCCCCTGTTTAGTATACACACTGGTTGTGGCCAGATACTGCAGCAGCGCATCTCCCCTGCTGTTGTTGTCCGAGCTGCCCCAGACTGTGTGATGCGAATTCGCGTCGCACCCCAGAATCAATGGAATGTTCCGCGTTCTGCAATCGTTGATGAGTTCTTGTACCTCCCCGGGCGGAGGCTCCTCCTGGGAGTCGTATGGAAAGTAGCCTGAGGCCACCACCACGTCCCTCTCGGCTCCCCCGTCCATAGGAAGCCTCACCTTAATTGCTCTAAGATCGCCACTGCACCGGGCGGGTAGCAGCAATGCGTCAAGGCCTTTGACAAGAATACATGCCCTGGGGGTACTGCACGCAGGGTCACGGAAGATCCGTCCGGTCCCTCCCAATCGCCTGACTCTACCCGCGACCACCCACGGTTCTTGTATTAGGCATATACCTGTGTGCATCCTAGCCATGCGCCTGGCCAGGGTAGCCGAGGCGCCTTTGCTATGGTGCAAGTTAATTTGTGTGAAAGCTGTCCTGTCCCCAGCCATGGTGATTAGGACGGACCAGCTCCACTTTGCTCCCGCTGCCCCCGGGTGCCCTCGTCCATCCTTACCGTGACCCTACCGAGCCCCCAGTGCAGCTGATAATTTCGCTGCCGGAGCAGCCTTACCGAGGCTTCGGGTATGCTAAGCACCAGGAAGGTTCCACAGTCGGGTCCCTCCCTGTTTTCCGTGCTTAGCACCCTCCACCTGTTAATGCGCAGGCCCGGATGCCTGTGGTCCAGCCGTTCCAGGACGCCCGCCGGCTCCAGTCTCTTGCCAGGAACCCGGGGGGTGGCCCTTCTCGGCTTTCTCAGCGCCGACATCTCTACCAGCGCTAATTTTGCACTCTCCCAAGGTCTTAGCCGAGGGGTTATTTCCTCCAGCCAGTCTCGAGAAGGTGTTACTAGCCACCACAATTATGGCCCCCAGCTTGACAAAGGAGTCGTCGACCTCGGCCTGGACCGCCTCACTGACGAGTGCCAGCTGCTGGGCAGTCAGCTCCTCGTCAGGATAGCCCTCGCAGACGACCGCCCTCGTAAGGGGGTCCGCCATCCTGGCGGCCAAGACGTCCGCTTCTATATTCGGACGTTTACTGGCCGGATTCGCTGGCGGGGTCGAGTCAGCATCCTTGCGGCGCTTGACTCCACCTGGGGTTCGTTCTCCGCCAGCGGAGACCACCGCCGTGTGTCGATGGTGCGAAAGGAAGGGTCCCTGAAGGTTCCCAGCCCTTGCCGCCTCCTCCAGCTTCTTTCGGGCTTCTCTCTTCCTTTGGGCCCCCGATCTCTTTGGCCTGAGCCTCAGAGTCCGGAGCCCCTCAGAAACAGCATAAGTCGGAGGGTTCTGCGGGGAGCCCCCCCCCCCCCCCCCGACGAGATCACCGGCAGTGGACTGTGGTGCGCCTGCCAGTGGCAACAATTTTTGTTGCAGGTCCTCCCTCATGCTGACCTGCCCTCCCACAAAAATCCCCGAGTTTTCCGAAGAAATCTCGGGGTTTCCACCCGCTGCTACCTGTGAAGGGGCCACCGAAGCGTCCCCGGATGAGGCCCCAGCAGGGCAACTATAGTTGAGCCCTTCGTTCGGCAGATTGAGGGCATTACTGCCCAGAAACTGCCTCCCCTCCGACTCCGCGCACGGGTCTCCCACCTCAGACCGATTGGGCGTTGCCGCCCGGTGGTCTTCAGCTTCCTCCCCCTCTCCACCCTTCGTCGAAAGATTTTTTACCTAACGGTCCATTTTAGTCCCACGAGCTGCTAGGGAAATAAAGGTCCGCCACTGCAGAGCCCCGCATGCAGTGGTAAGGCTAAATACCTGGGGAGGTCGCCAGGTATCCCCGGGGCACCGTTGGCGACCACACAGTACGCCGTGCGGCCTACTACTCCCTTCGGCACGGTTCTGTCATACCTTGGGCGTGGGGGGTGAATATACCCACCGCGGGTCACCACTCCACGGTGGAGAGCTGCTCCTTGGTTGCGCTGGCGGACCACCGCCCCCGAGGAGGGATTCCGGGGTTCTGAAAATACCCGCGTTGGCTGGGCTCCTTAACCCACATTTGCTTAGACTCCCGTTTAAGAGGGGCAAGCACTGCACTTATTGCTAAGACGGACCCACTTCCCCCGGGGCCGCGACCCACCCCCGCATAAGCCCCCTCACCCACGGCAAGGTCACTCAAGACTTACTCAAGACCTTAAAGCAGATATTGCTTAAGATTATATCCATGATTTTATCAATTATTTTGAATCACAAACTGACATAAGATCTTACATAAGATCTTGAGTAAAATATTGAAAAAAAACTTTTTCTGCGATGGTAACCAGATGTTACATAGGATCTTGTGTGAATTGTTTTATAAATTCGTTGTTGAAGATAAATGTTCCTATATATGATCTTAGGCTAGATCTAATGCAATATAGGATATATTATTGGTTAGGAAATTATTAATGAATGAAGGACATTTCAAAATTGTACAAGTATAACATCCATATAATAAAATAAAGTTTTAAATTTTAACTACAATCATTAACGAAAATAATATGGTACATGATGTTCTGTAGGCCACAGTAACCTATATTGTATCTTTTGAATTCTTAGGATCTACTTTTTATCTACCTTCTGGTCAACTTTCGGATTCATCTTCTGATTCATATCTTAATTAATCTTCTGATTCGTGAGAATCAGAATCCGTATCTTGAGTATGTGATGGTATAATAATTAAATTTTCCATATCTTCAGATAAGCATTTGTGTTTTTTATGAGATGTTGGCCTTGACAACGTTATAAAAGGATCTGAATTAATGAGTAACCTTTTGAACATATCTGTGTTTGTATTTACCCTAATGCAAAAGAAACAATAAAAATTTACTTTAATACTTTTCTAAAAAAGCTGTAGAATACATAAAATTATATATAATTTGAATTATATACCGAGAAGTTTTCCTTGAAAATCTATCTCTGAAGCGTTTTACAAGTTTGTGGTTGCTTTCTTGTGCCTCCTCTGACATCATTCCAATTGGTAACGCAAAGTTGTCAATAATCGCATGTCCGTGAATCAAAATAACATGCATCGAAGGTGGCATATTATACCAGTTGTATTTATTTATATACAATTTTGCTGTCTGAAAACAATATTCTTTGAAGGCAGCTGTATGAATTCTATTACTACTTGATATAGTGCCCGAAATGGTTTGAAACTTTTTCAATAAGACGATGTCAAATTCTAAAAGAGTTTTAATATATTTTAGTGCTATCAATATACAATTTCTTAACGTGTTTGGTAAACAAACTATATTTTATTTATATTTTAATTGTTAAATTAAAATGCTTCATTTTAATTAGTGTCTTGCTCTCAAGCATAAATGATAATCATTCCATTTGTTACAAGATTGGTCGTTGTAACTATCTAATTCTCGCTTACAAATTGGTTGTTTATTTTCCCGCGCGATCTTTACGTATGGATAAATTGTTAACTTCGAAAAATAATAATTAAGAACATATGACAAAAGTGACTTAAGCAAGTTTGAAGTCACAATCAATTTGTTAACAAACAATGCACTGGCTCAAAATGATTTTGAATGCATTTATGTTTAAACTTCCGTAGTAACATTAGTAATATTGTTTACTAACTACTTTACCAGTTACATTTGAAACAATATGAGGGTTATTAAAAAATGTTCTAGCTGTGTTTCCGTCATTTGTATTTCCAAAGTTTTGAGTAGGAGCATCAACCAATATACCTAACTGACTTAATAGTTCATCTTGTATTATTTTTTTCCTTTTATTGATAATACCCTGTTCTTCTTTTGGAACCTACGATAAGAAAAAAAAATGTAAAATGACATATATTAATCTATTTACGTAGAACTAGTAATATTGTTCGTATTTATAAAAGTGCAAGATTTACTACTAAATTATAATGTCAAAAAGCTAAAAATTTATAAATTTCATGAATTTCTAAGCTTAGAATCATTAACGCTCTAAATTACATTCATACAAGAAAAAACTAAGGTGTCATTTAATGAAATCTGTTTTTAAATTATTTGATTTTGCAACTATTACATTAACTCTTTTAGTTACTGTTTCTATCTTGACATATTTTTCGTCTTAATATTTACTCAAAATTAATGTTTGGATTATAGAGCTACCAAATAATCACATTCATGTACTTACACGCCACTTCTTAATGTCTAAGCGGTATGATATATGCAGTACCAATTCCATAAATCGGATTCTTTGACTTGACGATCTATTCAGTGCATTGCAAATCTAAAATTATTATTATATTTTTATATAGATATTTAAATTATTTTCGATAAAATATATTTAGATAAAAATGAAGTTGATTTTTCAAGTTTACAACCCAACATGTTTAAACTAATTGGGTAGAATAACGTGGATTATCTACCTATCCATGCTGGTAAATATTGATTCTACTTTAATTTAACGTGGATATCTGCATAGACTATTCACTTAAATTTTCAAATAATATTAAAGCGGGGTTGATAATAAAAAACAAGGAGCTTTTAAGGTACAAAATAGTTCATATTGATTGTACCATCTAAATGGTACTGTGCAAATTCAACGACGAATCAATTGTATCACCAAGTTATAGACTTGTTATAATTAAAAATTCTCAGAAATTAATGCAAAGAATTCATGTAGATTAATTTAGTCAGATAACTCATGCAAATATCCACGTTGAATCAATGTGAATGAACATGGATATCTATGTTTGCTTAATCAATTTACCCTAACGATTGTCCTAAGTAATTAAGAAAATGATTTGCCATGTACACACCTTGCCATCTATCATCGTAAGCTTCAAATCGTAGGATATTGAGCATCCTGTAGTTTCAAAGTTTTTTAGCTCTGAAATTTGCTTTTTCATATCTTCTTCTTCTTGGATATATAAAACATCCGTTTCTTTTTCGAACATAATTTTGATTGGTCGACAAAACTTTGGTGAAGATGAACATTTATTTTCCCAATATGCTAAGTTACTTTCCATATCATATAATTTTAGAGGCACAAATGATGAACAAAAAATACTATTGAATTTTGCATCATTGTCTTCAGCCTTTTGCTTATAAACGTTAGCGTTTGTCCCGTAAAAACCATATTTACCAAGAAATACTAATTTTTTTGTAGCCGTTCGATCAAATTTGATATTTAAATAATTTAATAATCGTTTCAGTGAATGACTTAGTAAGTTTTTTAGATAAACTTCACATTTTCTTTCCGTAACTATTAAATCATTCGGATAAGACTCATTTTTAGCTTCTCTAACCTAAATAAAACAATTATGGTAATTTGGCGGGATAAGGCCGGAATGAAAATTATATTTGAATTTATTTTTGTTCCCTAGGTGAAAATATATTTACCTAAAAAAGCTAATGAAAGCTAATAAATTTTATTAACAATTATGCGAATAATATTATTTTTACCCGGGTCTCCCAAAGAAAGATCTTTAAATCAATATTTTTTTATGTAAAAAAATAGTTTGACCCAAGCTGAACGAATCTGTTTCTCTTAAAAATTTTGTAAAGTGCGCGCATTATTGATATTTAAAAATATCAAAAAAGATCACTCGATTGCAAAGTAACAAATAAATAATCAAGTTTAATTTGATATTTATTAAAAACCACTATCTAAAATTAATAAAATTGTAATCTTGTAATTTGATTTATCAGAGCCTGCAGATTTTTCAGACAGCATAGGCACTACAACTATTTATTTAAAAATCTTATCTGGTTATAAGGTGGCAAAAAATCGTGACCATATTCTAGTGCAACATCTCTTATTGTTTGATAAACTTGTTTAGATAAATTAGTATCGATCATTAATGACAAAGCTCTTTCAGGAGGCAATTGCGTACCAGATCTTTTCTTATACGCATTTTCAATATTTATTGCATAATAAGGATCAACTATCTTAGAAATCAATCTGACACCAGGCGAATTATTGTCCAACTTTAATTTTTTTTTCGCTGCTTCATAAACTTCTTCAGCGCTTAACTGACCACACAAAGCTGTAGTTCGTCGTCTTTTTGTTGCTTCTGACGCCTTATTAAATGAAACTTTATATTATTGTTCAATCGTTTGTATACCTTCAAAAAATATATAGAAATAAAATATTTTACAATATTATAACATCATAATGTTAAGCCTTCAAATATAAAACTACTTTTAGATAAATTAATAAAAACAAAAATCAAGTTAACCATAAAAAATGTCAGTTTTTTAAATAATCATAATATACTGATGAATATATCTTACCTGCTTTAGTAGCATTTTTCTCAATTTGCACTAAATTAAATTCGACATATTATTTAAGCCATTCAGCATATTCATTTTCGAAAACACTATAATTTCTTTTATTTTTTGGGAGAGTAGATAATCTACGTTTAACATTGTTGAAGACATTTTTCCATAATATTAAAGAGACTTCAGTCTTTTCGGTAATACTTAATTCTAAACTATTACTCAAGTAAGACACAACTACATCAGCTTGTTTTGCAAAATCTAATGTATAATTATCTTTTAAAATTAAAAAAATTTCTTGGCGTTTTATATTAAATGAACGCATTTTCAAAATACTGTTTGTGATCGCTGAACCAAGAATGAATTTGAAATGAGTTTTCATCAGGCATGCAAAACTAAACTTTGAGGATTGATTTAAAAACATAAAACTATGTACTTTTGACTTTTACCGCGCATTAATAAATAACATCCAGGAATATCCTACTGTAAGCTAAATGAAATACTTTCTGCGAATAATAATAAAATAATTTAATAACGGTAGTTCTAAACGAAGCTATAAACGATTATTAATGAAAGCACAGTTACAAAAATATCATAACTTGTATTAATATTGTCAAGTTTTGATAAATCAAATAATAAGTTTTATATTACATTATACAATATTTTTATTACATAATGTAATGCGCACAATGATTTTTTTTTAATCAGAATAAATTTGAAATGAGTTTTCATCAGACAAAATTAAACTACGAGGACTAATTTATAAAAACAAAAATTTTGTACTTTTGACATCTACTCTGCGCAAAAAATAAAAACTAGGAATTATACTCTAAGAAAAATAAATACTTAGTGAAAATATCAAATCAATTTGATAATTATAGTTATAAACGATTATTATTAAAAACACAGTTACAAACATTATCATCATGTTTTTTTTGTTATTATAATTATCAAGTTGATATATGTATATATGTATGTATGTATATGTATAAAAATATATGTAAATATGTATATATAGGGGTGCATAGACACACGTATGTGTGTGTATGCATTTATTTATTTATTTATTACACATGCACATCTTTACACCCTTACGTTGTATAAATAAATATACATATATGACTTTAAGGGTACTTTTATTGAAAAATTCAGAAAATTTTACAAAAAAAGTATATTTATGTTTATAGTGAAAAATGCTTCCCTTTTGATCTTTTATTTGACCATGAACGACCTATATATACATATATTTATTTTTGTTATATATAGTACAAAGTACACGCTATTAAATACTGTGCCCACATCTCATTTATTATGGTTAAAAATGTAAAATACAACGATCTAACTTATTATCGGTAAAATTGAAAAAGGATATTCTAAAAATGAGGTCAGGTTTTGAGGTGGGACAAAAAATATAGACGTCAGCGGGTTTCGGGGGAAACGGATTCGGAAACTAGGCATTCTGACGAAGATTTTCCTACCCTTGAATTTTTTTTCAAGCATTTCTTCGAGTGAAGACAGCCCGTGATCACTTTTTTGATTTTCTGGCCCACTGTGCGACGGCGCTCAGACATCGTACTTCGAAGCTTTGTCCTCGTCCGTGCTTATAAAAGTCAATCAACCCGTAGAGTAACTGTCCGGTAACAACTCTCATAAATTTAGGACATAACAAAATCATCAAAAAACTTTCAGAGGATTTAGGAGTTGGCGTTGATGCCAATTGCAAATTGATGGTTAGTGCCAAAAGTGATTTGGAGGAGCTAATGTATTCAAGAATTGAAAGAATACTCCAATGCTACATGCAGAATAATTTACAAAATATGTTTGACAATAGGAAAAATCAGAAAGTTACAGCATTAGAGGAAAGAGTGGCCTTCCTAAAAAAAGGAAACAAAAATCTAATGGATAGAATCAAACAATGTGAAGAGACTCATAAAGATCATTGATATTTCTTAATTAATATACAGTTGGAACTTGCGGATCGGGACCGACAACTTGAGAATTGAGAGACTTGAGAATTTCCAAGCTTGATCTCACTCAAGATATTAACACTTTGGACAGCCGGATGGGACCAGCCGAGAATAAATTAGACAAGCATGAGAATAATTTGGTTGATCAAGCAAGAATTGCCAGGAATCTCAAGGAAGTTGAAGTGGAAAATGCTCATAAAGTTGATGCCTTTTTGTTAAAAAAAAAATCCCGAGAGTATTAAACGCTTACCCAGATTCAGCAGAAAAGACAGAGCTGGCTCGGTTTGTTTTAAAGAATCCGTGGATATGAGGCAGATAAGAGCATCTAGTTGAAATAAATCATCGAGCAGCTTGTCACCATCTCCAATTAGGAGGACATCCATACATAAAAAGAAAAATTTGGAGGAGTCGTTCTCCTAGTGTGACGTCGGCTCACAGCAAATTTCCATCAGAAAGCACGTTTTCTCAATCAACAATTCAGAGAGAAAAAGTGTCCACGCTAATTTTCAAGGGTGAATTGCACGAAAAACCAATTAAATTTGCGCTCTCTTAGCTGCCTATAAAATGCCCTTCGCTGCCTATAAAAAGACACTAGCTCCAGCGCAATTTAAGCGACTAGTCTCTACTCAAGAGCAATTTACGCCTTGAGTTGATATAATACTTAGAACTATTTAGCCATTTTGAACAATTGTAAAATTTCTTCGAATTTTAACTGATAATGCAATTTAAGCGTATCAGTTGAAAACTTATACAAAATATAGAATATTTTCTATATTATCTCGATTTGCTATAGATAAGGCAATTTAAAGCGCATCTACTAACGAACTCTTCGGAACACAAAAACTACTTGTTAATTTACTTTGTTAAACAAGAATATATGCAATATTCACACTAAGAAAAAATTAACTGAATACATTGATTTTATATTTAAACATAATCTAAAAGGATTTCATTATTGTAATATTCTTCTACTACCTGGTATCCCGGACCTCTATTCATATAATAATATACGTAAATTTAAAATCAATTTTCTATTTTTGATCTGTCGTCATCATTACGACGTCATGTGCCGATGTCATTACTCTTCATTAAAAAACTAAATTCATTTACGCGCATAGGACCAAGAAGAGTAGTGACCGTTTCAGACCTTGGTCAAACAATAAAGTTAACAGTTATTCGCATCAACAAGAGCAAAAAACCCAAGGAAATTAGACAGCGGCTCCGCATCAGACAATCAATCCCGCAGGAACTTCGCACGGGCCAAAGAATAACGTAACTAATTCTGGTCACCAGGGTACAGGAACCAAACCGAAGGACAAAAACAACATTTACGCTTTAGATCAAGAAATTACTCCGTTTGTTAAAAAACAGGGTCGAGAGTGAGAGTGGAGGGGGAGAGTGAAAATACTGCTTTTGAAAAAATGAGAGCATTATTTATGAAGAATGCAACACTGTCACACCCAGACCCCACTAAATCTTATATTCTGAGAACAGACAGCAGTGGCTTTGCAATTGCAGGAGCCCTGTCACAGGTAGATGAAAACGGGGTGGAAAAAGTCGTTAAGTTTGTCACTCGTACTTTGAAAAACGGTGCTAGCATATTTCACAACTGAAAAGGAGCTTTTAGCCATTGTTTTCAGTATCACGAAATTCGATGATTATTTGAGAAGGGCTAAAGTGCAGGTAGAGACTGATCACAATGCACTCATATACATGTTCAGCTATAGAGTTACAAGTCCGAGAATACGCCGGTGGATTATAGCTATTCAAGATTATGATCTCGAATTCGAGCACGTAATGGATAAGGACAACGTCGTGACTTGTTATTGAGATGTAATGTCCCATTTAAAATATACTTTGGCATTAATATATATATATATTAATGCCAAAGTATTAATTCATATATATATAGCTAGTCGCCTACTACAATTGAATTCTTTTGCAATTTTATTGACACTCCATACTTCTGGTGCAATAGTGAGAATACGTTTCCTTAAAGGGTCCGTTATTTGTAACGAAGACAATTTTTCCTTCAATTTAGTCAAGCTATCTTCCAATTGCATTTCTCTTTCGGATCGAACATCGTTATCAGTAACTTCTACTACTGATGTATTACTTTGCGATGATAAATTCTGTTCATCAGCTTCAGATAATGAAACATTCCTTTGGTCGAATGAATCACAATGAACAGAATCTGTATCACTCGCATTACTGAGAGATATCTCAATACTATTGTTTGAACAGCTGTATTTTTCGTGCCTGCAGTTCCAACATATTCGATCACTATCAGACAAATAAGGAAACTTGCTTCTCAGATACTCAGAAACCATTCTCAGATCTTTCCCCTTGTGATGTGGATTACCCAAATTCGCATAAGGATTACAGCATCAGTATGTTGAGATTTTTTAGAAGACATGACGTAGATGTAAATCTTATAATTTGTGAAAAAGAAAATAATATACCGCCTGAAAATTGACAATCACAAATGAAATAACTTACCAACTATCCCGAAAAGGACTGTCGGCAAGCGAACACTGAAAATTGTCAACCACGAATGAAAGAACTTACCAACTATCCCGAAAAGGACTGTCGGCAAGCGAACACTGAAAATTGTCAACCACGAATGAAAGAACTCACCAACTATCCTGAAAAGAACTGTCGGCAAGCGAACACTGGAAATTGTCAACCACGAATGAAAGAACTCACCAACTATCCTGAAAAGGACTGTCGGCAGATGTTCACTCACAATTGACGGCCTCGAATGAAAGAACTCACCAACTATCCTGAAAAGAACTGTTGTTCGAACAGATGTTCGCTCACAGTTGACATCGACGAATGGAAAATTGTCTCGGTTATTCTGAAAACGAATAATGCAAACAATAGAAGGATATGACTGACAAAATTTCGGCAAATTGTAAACCTCACGAGCACCAATTTTTCCGTAGCCGCGATTCCAATAAAATAATACTGTTGTAGAGATGTTTCAATGGAAGATTCAAAAAACGATCCGATTATGCAACTCAAGTCAGAAAAACAATTTTCATTTGAAAAGGGAGGAAAACGTTAATGGAAAAGTAGTATCCTAATAGTTCTGATAGATATAAACTTATTGAAGAATTAAGAAAAATGTATGCTATTATTATCAATTATTGTATATGCGACTATGCAATATGCTCATTTAGTATGGCAACGACCTGTACGCCATCATGTTGGATCCACCATATCCGTCCGCCATTTTAAATTTTACATTTTGACATCAGAATTGTAATTATGAACTCCAAAAACCCCTGTGTATCAAATTTTGAGCCAGTCAAAAGCTTATTCTCCATTTTGAATATCAAGGGACTATAAGGATACCATATTGGACCCGCCATCTTGAATTTAGCAATTTGGATATCAGAATTGTAATTATCGAACCCAAAAACCCCTGAGTATCAAATTTGGAGACAGTCAAACGGTTATCTTCCTTTTTCAATTGCAAGAGCCTATACGGCTATCATATTGGATCCGCAATCTTGAATTTCACCATTTTTAGACTTGATCCATATTTTATGACATTAATTACTTTTGCATAAACATTTTTAGCCTGATGCGCTCATTCATTNAATTTCCGCACTATTACAAGTCACCAAAGTGCGTACAAAAATTCGATACGCCCTAATATATATATATATATATATATATATATATATATATATATATATATATATATATATATATATATATATATATATATTAGGGCGGATAGAATTTTTTGTTCGCAATTTGGCGACTTGTAATAGTGTGGAAATTTTAGTACTTATATCAAATAGAACGTCCGTAAAATTTGGGCGCATGAGGTCAATTGCTTCCGCTCTGTCTAAGGTCGCCACGAATAATGAATTTTTCAAAATTACCACATTTACGTTTGAAATTTTTTTTTTTTCGATTCTTCATACAAATTTAAGAGAAAAATGTTCTTATACATTTTTTTGTAAAATGCATTCCTTCTTGTTGATAAATTATTGAAATTTCAGAAATTTAAGTTGAAAATATTGAATTCAACATTTAAATGATTTTTCAACAAGAAGGAATGCATTTTACAAAAAAATGTATTGGAACATTTTCTTCTGAAATTTGTTTGAAGAATTTAAAAAAAAATTTTTAAGCAAAAATGTGGTAATTTTGGACTAGTCGACCTTAGACAGAGCGAAAGCAATTGACCCTATCCGTCCAAATTTTACAGACGTTCTATTTGATATAAGTACTGAAAAAATTCGTTAACAAATAGCATAATACAGGCTAGAAAAGTGCTAGCAGGATAATTTTTTTTTAAATTGCATCTTGCATTGTATTGGTTTGAGAAAAAATATCGGAAAGGTCATCCGGCCATGTTTAAGGTGGTCTGTATGGTCATAAGGGCCAAATCTGTGGAACTTACTAAAAAATTCGTTAAAAAATATCATAATATAGGCTATAAAAGAGAGAGAGAGAGAGAGAGAGAGAGAGAGAGAGAGAGAGAGAGAGAGAGAGAGAGAGAGCGGGAAGCATTTGCACGGTGGTTCGAGAATCAGCGGCGAACCGAATTAACGACTGACCCGAATGATTTATAATCGGCAGTCGGCGCTGAAGCGTCTAGAGAGCCACACCTCAGCTCTTGGTATATGCTATCTAAATTGCTACCTAATTGCGACTCATAATTGCAGTCGGCAGTGATTCTAATAGACAGATTGAATATAAGATAAATACTTATTCTTTTACCTTAACTCCCATGTATTATTTTTCCCTTGGATATCCTGGAGTCCTTATGTAATCGAAACGAACCATTACATTATATGTATACTAGCAAATAACGCTCCCTTCGCTCACGGATCGTATATGTTATTCATAACTTTCCATTGTGGAGCAGGTTTTACAAGAATTAAATATGTGAAAATTACTTGTTTTGCATAAAATATGTCAGTATAATATTTTAACATTTTAATATAGTTTGTGATATGATGTGATAAGATAAGATGGAAAAATACTTTTAGCTTCCTCCTAGAGGAAGCTTTGTAATAATACATTTTTGAGTTTCGTCAAAACTTCTAGAAAATACTTTTTGGTGTATTAGAAGTTCAATCAAGTGTTTTTAAAAAATGTCCGTATGGATGTGTGTGTTTTTTTTTTATGTGGCGTAGGCAGAGCAAGCTCTGCACAAGTGGCCTTCCGACACCGGATCCCCACAGGTACTATCGTTGAACAATACTTCCGTGAGGTCCCTTAACTAGCCTTTTTTGGCTTCTCCTTTGAAGTTTGACATTCCCATGCATCCTCCATCCACCTAGGTGATCGTTCGGTCGTCTACTTCGAGCAGCATCGCCATCCTCTGGACAGATTCAACCCCGACACCTACGTACCTCTGCACCGGGTGAGGAAATCTGGGCTCAACTCAGTTACCTACGTTCCTCAGCATCGGTCTGAGGAGCACTTAGAGGTACTCAACCCTAGCTCCTACGTTCCTCTGCATCGGGCAGGGGAGAGAGAGAGAGAGAGAGAGAGAGAGAGAGAGAGAGAGAGAGAGAGCTCAACTTTGTGACCTACGTTACTCTGGATCAGTCCGAGGAGCGTTTCGGATCTATTACCTAGTAACCTTCGTCTAGCAACAGTTTTACTCAGCTGTTTCGCCATGTATGTGTGTGTGTGCTGTAATATTTCTGGAACTACTCCGTCAATATTAATAAAATTAGACATGCATATCTATTTTTGGATTCTGGATTCGGGAAAAACACTTATTTTCTAATTTTTCAACTTTTTTTTTAATGGTCATTTGTTGATTTTTGAAAATCAATCGACCGCTTTGTTTGGCAGATAAAATGAAAAAGTTGATTTTTTTTCTTCATTTCATATTCACAAACAAATAACTTTAAAAGAACAATTATATCTGTTCAAATTATTATTTGCAGCATCTCTTTTATCTCGATCAAAACTGCAGATTACATCTTGCAATATACACAAATACATATAGAATTCGTCATTTCATGTTCAGAAACATATAACTTGAAAAAAGAGCATATTTGCACACATGATTATTTCCGGCATCCCTTTTATCTGGACCTAATTTTAAGATCACCGACGATAATGTATGTAAAATATTTCAGCTCCCACATCCCCTTAAACAATGCATTGTTCACTAAAAACAAACTAAATGTTTTTTTTTAATGTTTCTTAGCTTTTTAATAAAAGTTTTCTTATAGCTCTATACATATGCTATAACTGACCTATATTAGTACTCTAACAAAACTGACTGTCACAAGTTGGTATTAAAGGTGTGTTGCTTTATAGAAATGCAAGTTGCGCTCATAAATAATGAAAATGCATAATTAAAGCTTTCAATAAAAAGTCGAACTACTCAGATCATTCTGCTATGCAAAGCTAGCTGCGTAACTTTGTTGTTATTGATAGACATAAAATGTACTAAGTTATAAATGTCAAATTTGCATATAAAAGCACCTATTAGTCATATCATGTTTGTTTACTACATAACTTCTAATAGTAGGTCAGACCCATTCTGAAACTTTGGAGGTACTTTTTAACTATAAAAGGGTATCTTTTTACTGTATGAAGGTGGCCGGAGTCCGGATCAAACACTCAGATTTTCATATTTTGCGTTTAAAATGCAAATAAGGTAGCCCATAAGCACCATAAGCTAAGTAGGCTTTTTAGGCCTTTATATAAAATAAAGAGACCAACTCGTTTCTTTTTTTCATTTTCTCAATTTTTGTAATGATGAAATTTCTTTTCTTATTACAGAAACAAAGGAAAATTATTTGCGTTTGATCATTGTTTTTATTCCTTGGATCCAGAAGCAGAAAACTATGCTAGTCAAAATTTTGTTTTCAACGCTTTAGGTCGTGACATATTGTATAATGCATTTCAAGGATATAATGCTTGTATTTTCGCATACGGACAAACAGGTATGATATTTTTAATTATTTTTTTTTTTTTTTTACGTGGCATTTGGAACTTGAAAGTTCATCGCCTCATCCACGCAAGCCTTCCACGCTGCCTTATCTTGTGTCAACCCCACCTAAGATGCACCTCTCCGATCGACACCCACCCGTCCTATTTCTACTAGATCCGCTTTTACGTTGTCCTCCCATCTACGTCTAGGTCTACCTAGAGGTCGCGTTACCATCGGCCTGCCCTTCATGACACGCGCTGCAGTACAGTCGTCTCCCATTCACGCTACGTGCCCTGCCCATCCCAATCTGCGCGATTTTATTATTCTGTTAATATTTGGTGACGCGTACAGATTGTGTAACTCATCATTGTGTAGTCTCCTCCATTCCCCGGTTTCCTCATCTTTCTTCGGCCCTTAATTATAAAATAAGAAAATTGTTCTAAAATATTATTAGGCAGCTTTAATTCCTATATTTTGTAGCCTGGCCTTAATTGTAATTCGGTGCAGTCTATTGAATAAGATACACTACACCTACTGCCGTAGGATGAGCAAGCTTTGCGCAAGTGGCCCTCCCACACCTGATCCCCACAGGTACCATCGTTAAACAATACTTTCGGAGAGCATCTTTGTTAGTTCTTTCAGCTTGTTCGTTGAAGTTTGACATCTTCGTAAATTCCATCCACCAAGGGGATAAAAGGTTCAGGATAAAACTCGTCTTCTTTCTGCATCGTTCGCATGTCTGTTTCTTTTTTGGTCGTCCTATCTTCTCCTGTTTCATACGGAATCGTCTGGATATTCTCTGGACAGCCCTAATCCCGACATCTATGTTCCTCTGCATTGAGTGGGAGAGTTTTGGCTCTACTCGGTTATTTGCGTTCTTAAGCATCGGTCTAAGGAGCGCTCATATTCTCTACCCTAGCTCCTACGTTCCTTTGCATCGCATAGGGAAGATTACATGGATTTTTAGCCTCGTCTCTTCCTTCTTTTCAATTCTTTATTTTTGACCTTGAGGACGGCTGATGTATAATTGCTTATTACACGTTTCCCATCCCAGAAGGGATTCTAATTCTTCCCTCTCCCTTTGATACCTTAGGCAGTGGCAGTTGCTTCCAAACATACTGAACATTTTAGGCGGTCTTCTATTTTAAAACGGCACAGGTAAGTCTGGAAGCACCTATATTAGCTCAATAGCTGCGTGAGATAGTGACTTCCTTATATATTTTTTTAGTCCAGTCTTCGATTCTTGGTATGAGGCGATGTATTGTATCACGGCGTAATTTCGCCGTGCAACCACGCGGTTCAGAGCGTCGAGGTAAAGCGTCTCAAAGCTGTGTGAATGAGGGAGAGAGAGTGCATGTGAGTAAATATATCGTTTATTTTTCCGAGTAAACGACGAGAGACAGAGCAGTGGCCGCGACGGACAAATAGCACAGCGCACGTCGCCGACTTGCAAGTGAGAGACGCGAGAAGACGACGAGCAATCTTGGCGCAGCAGCAGCGATAAATCACCTCGACAGAGCGTTCATGTCGGCCCGCGCACCGTAAGGCAGCTGATGCAGTTGGCAGAGCTCTTCGTGGGGTCTGTTTATGTGAGAGTCTGATGCAGCAGTATTAGCGTGATAACAGCTCGCCCGCACGAACGTCGGGAACAACAATTACAGCGTCTCGTATTCGTGGTGACAGATGCCACTCGAGTCAAGGGCCCTGATGACGGGGTATTGGGAGTCATTACGGGTTACACGGCTAGGAGTTATCTTAGTTGTCTGCGAGCGAAAAGTTGCCTGTATGTTTCGAGAGTTTTAATTTCGAGGCTATCCACTATGACAGTGTGTCCGCAGCGACGCTGCGGCGGCGCGCGAACCGATAGTGTTGCGAGCGAGCGCGGCATCGAGCCGCGACTCGTTGACCAATGAGCGCGCGCGTGGCACTGCGGCTAGGAAGAGCAGAGTGATGGCTGCGAGCCGCGAGCGCTCGAGCCGATACTCGTCTACCCCGACTACTCCTGAGCGGACGTGTTCCTGATTTCTCCAGCTTCGCCCCGGTGACAGCTCCGTGAAGTACGAAAATAACTTGCGTGTATCGCAATAAAAAAATTCCATTAATTGCGGAATTGTTAACAACTTTAGCAACTGCAATTAAAAAAACTGCGAGTGCTCTCAATTTTTCATAAAAAATAATAAACTTTTTAGCTAGCGGCAAAACGTAGATATACCGTTTTCCCGGCTTGTGCTACTTATATAATTACTAGATCAATGCAAATTGATCGCAATTTAACTGCGGGTTATGAAAATAATTGCAGTTTTACCCAATTCGCAGTAGTTGTTGAGTAATTTGTTGCACAATTATTCCAATCATTTGGACGCCAAATCCGGGCATTCCATGTTCTGCGTTTGCGCAGTCTGTTTAGAGTGTATGTAGACTTTCTGTTCATAAGGCATAACCTAAAATTTTACAGATCAAACTTTAAAGTTTGGATAATTCAACTCTAAAATGATCCAATATCAGCCTTCGTTAAATCAGTAAAGTGCTTATAGTATCCTGCATCACGAGTGCCTTATCAAGAAGAAATAATCAAGAACTTAGAAATGTTGAGACTGCAATTGATACTAAAACTTCTGCAAATTTCGTGTGATTGAAGCCTGTTTAAGTGATCAAAAGTTTGATTGCCAGCTTATATTAATTGTTGGATTGGCCGTGCAGAACAGTGTCATAAAAAGATGCGATGGATTTGTTCCAACATGCTACTCAAATTGGCTATCATCACAAGGTGCTGTTCCTGCTTATACTCATTGAGTAATCAAAACTATAATGTATTCTGGAGCCTGATAAGACCCACTTTATACTTGTGTAATTGAAAATGTACATGCTGTTGTGAAATTTATCATAAATAAAAAACACAGATTTATTGAGTATAAATTCAGCTCGTATCTTGGTGCAACAAGGACACTTTAAAGAAGCAGTGAAAATTAGTTTATCGATAAAAGAATCAAGATTTGTATCCCATTGTTAGTTGTCTTTGTATCTCATTGTCAATGATGGAACTGGTAAAATCTTTTTTTTAATAACTTAATTTATAACAAATAATCATAAGCAAGGAGTGCTTTTACTAATATGTATTTTATCCATGCTAGCATTTTTACTGCCAACTTTAATTCATATTCATAATCAAGATACTCTAGAAGTGGTCCTACTGTTTTAATAATGACATCAACGCATGATTCAGCTTTCGAAAATGCGAACAGTCTCCAAAGGAGTAGAAATAGCAATTGCCGTGTCAGGAAGACTGAATGATTTTATACAGATTTATGAAGTACTGGATGTAAAAAGCATTTTATCTCTCAGTCACTCCAGTAGTTATCAAAAAACAACAAAAACTGTTTAGATTAGTTGAAGATGACAAGGATAGAGTCGTGGCTAACAACTATTTTAGCTCAAGCGCAATGCTCATAATAAATATTTGAAAAAATTAAAAAGTGGCGATAAAATGAGCACTCCCAACGCTTAAGCAAATCTGTGTAATTTGTTGCTACGCCTTTATGATCTCATTATACATATTTTAGGTAAGAATTATCCATAATACTATAAGTATTGAAAGAAGTATCGGCTTTTGATGTAATTTTTTACAGTAGAGTCAATTACTAATCCAGACCAGTATATGTTTCGAGTTTGTATATTTTGCGCACTTTTTTAATTCAATGTGACACATGAAGTATCTATTATTCGTTCCAATATTATAATAGTACATTCGGTTGAAAATTATTACTTTCATCTTCTTGCTCCAATCTTCAAACCTTTAGCACGCATTGCTATAGGTGAAAAGAGTATTTGCAAGTTTGCTAAGTGTTTGCTTATTTTTTATAGATACCCTCTTCAACTCTGAACTGAATACCCCGGTGAACCAGCAGTAACTGGGGTCAAAAAGAACAATCAGCAATAATTGAAGCCCGACTTTCTACATTTTAAGCTTACTCTGCTGGATGAAAAAATATACAAGTCAAAGATGGATAGTGCAGTTCTGCTTGAACAAGAGTTGGAATGCCTGTTACAAGCCAATAACGATTTGTGTAAGAAAGGTAAATACTTGATCTATTTGAACTTATTAGACTAGTTGTAGTTTTTGTCCTTTCCTTTGAATTTGAGGTCCACGTTTGTCACCTGGTTCTTGCTGGGTAAGATTTAGACATCATCGAACTTTGCATACTTGGATACACACTCATTCTGCAAACTTTAATGAATGAAATGATTTTGTTTGTTTACAAAATGACAATAGTATGTTTAATAAATTATTTTAAAAAGTTACATAACATACTTGTCATGTATTTTAGAAATAAAAAACAGAGCTTTTTCAAAAAGTGAACGAAAATAAAACTATAAAAGATGACATTTTTTCAAATACTTTTGATAGATTGTTTATTTATTAAATCTATATGTGCATGCTATTAATAGTACATTACGATACGTGTGACTTAAGTGGTTCTTTTTTACACGGCGCAGTAAGCACCCGAGCGTAGCGAGGGCGCTAAGCGCCGTGTAAAACTGAACCATTTAAGTCAAGAGTATTGTATAAAATTTTATAGCACAGACTGCTAAAATCCGCAAGTCTCACCTATTACTGACTAAAGTAGCCCTTATTTGGACCGCGAGGTTAGCGCACGAGCGCAGCGAGTGTGACGAACACGGTGCAAAAAAGGACTACTTTAGTCACAGATAGGCGTGACTTAACAGCGGATTTTAGCCACACTGTGCTATAAAATTAAAGTAAACTAAATTTTCTACAAAATTCATTAATCAGGTTCTACTCTTTCACTTTCTTTCTAGCAAAAATACATTGAGTTGCAAATGAGTAAGAGCGAGCAGAGCTTGGTCTATCAGAGCGAGCTTTCTTAATTTCTCGATCGTGAGCTATTATTTCCATCCGTTTGGTAAGATTTTGTGAAAACAAATCTACTACGTTCATCGACGCAGCGTCGCACTAATAATAAATAAATTTTAGGATGATTCCATATTTCCATACTATCGAGAGGAAAGAGTTGCCTGCTAACACTGGAATGTCTACGTACAGGGACTCCCACAGGAATATCATCTATGTTTGTAACATTTGATAATTTAGCTCGACTGATCATCATAGCAGAATCATCAAATGGCTGATTACTTTGAGAATTATTTTGATAATACGTAGAACAGTGGGAGTGGTTGGCTGAATAGTAAGATGACATGAAGTTGAAGATAGTTCTTTAGATGGATGAGTGTAGTCCATAGGTGATTTTGCAATAGTTTGTTGATTTTTATTATGATAACTGATTCCATTCATTTGAGGTTTTTCAATGTGTGGAAATGAGAAAATTTTATCACCTGGATGAGCCAGATTTAGCTCTTGAAACACAAAGGTAAGAGATACTTCTAGTCTTCGTTAGAATTACTCATTGATCAGTGAAAAAATTATTTATCTTTGCTGCGTGTTGCTGCAGGAAAAGGGTTTTTCTGGTCACGACATCGCCACGGTAATGCAGTTACTAGCTTTATTTTCTGTATCACGTTCTGAACGGTCCCAAAAGTGGCAAGCACCTCGCCTGACGCATGATGATGCTCACATGGCTAAGGTGTGCAAGCAGAGCACCCAGTTGAAGCTGGACTGTCTGCCTTCAATACCATTGCTCACGCGAGTATCCAACACCTAAGTGCCAGTCTCCCAAGAAGAAAGACACGAGTTCGGAATCGGCCTCATCGGCACTGATTAACCAGCCACCACCATGTGTCAGTACACCCGTAGTTATGATGCCGGAAAAGATTCAGCGAGTTAAGATTCGCAAGAAGATCCGCGGGCGAAAAATGGGTGGTGCACGCAGGCAGATTTTACCCATAAAGCATAAGACGTTGCCGCAGCAGAGGACAAAGCTGCTGAAAAAGAAAGAACTAAAAGACGTGACTAAGATCTCGGGACACGTCGCGGGCACCGAACAGGACATTAAGGACGATACTCTAAACGAGTCCGTCGTAACGTCGTAACGACGTCCAAAACTACGCGAACGGAGCCTGAAACTACACCTAGAAGTGCTTCAAACTCCAGCATTTTACCTAAGACGCTGACAACGTGCAACTCCAATTCTAACGTCACCGAGAGTACTCCTCTCTTGTTGTCTAGGCGAAACGTAGGAACAGCGATGAAGACCCCAGCGGCAACGGCAAGCATAGCAATAAAAACGACGAGTTAAGATTGTTAGTAGCAGGAAGAGAATTTGAGTCGTGACTTGACAAGAAGAAGGAAAGAGAAATCGGTAGAAAGAGACAGTCAAGTGAAGGAAAGCGCGAGATTGAAAGAGCAAGAATAGCTGCTGCAGCTGAAAAGTAGGAATCACCAAGGTAATAGCCCTCTCAAAGTTAACAAGCGAAGGAAGCTGGATGACATACTGGTGAAAGTCTCGAATTAAAAGTTTCACGTCAGTGCCAAGTCCGCGAGAGAAGATGATTCAGCTAAAGCACTACACCCGTCCTGTCAGTACATAGCGCCGACTACAGAGTTGTAAATTTAGTCGCTCTTGAACCTCGAGCCTAAAGAGCATATACAGAGCAAAATTGTTTTTTCTGGTTGGCCCTGATCAAGTTCATTTGGACGTCTAGCTTTGCTGCTTACAGGGAGTCTTGAAGGCATTTAATTGATGTGTATGAGGGAAGTGAAAGACCGGTGCCTAGACAAAAAGCCACAGGTGATAGCAAATACAAAGGTTGGAATTCGCAAACTTACACGCGATAGTATGATTTTACATAAAATTATATAACTGTAACTCTCATTGCAGGGATATCAATTTGAATACGATAATTTTTTATCCCAACAGAGGCGATGTCAGCGCGCGTCAGCCATGAAGAGTGTTTGAAGGGTCGTCGCCTAATATACCGCTACAGTAAATGCGCTTATCCAGACTCAACATCGTCCTCTAGTGCTGCGATTATTGGGAAGCATAGCGTCATTGATATATTTTCTACAGTCGTCTCCATTGCCTGCTGTGCTAGTGGTTGAATCGCGGTTACGACGAGCTTGTGACGCATCATCAAATTCCTGCTCAGAAGACACTCAATAAGGTTCATTTCTGGCTGGATCAGAACTCTTTTTCTCAAGTAAATACATTATTTTTTATAAGAAAACATAATTTTTATCTAACTCTAAATGACTGTTTTTCTCAATCTAAATTTATTAGTATTAGTATTTATTATATAATCTTATTTTTTTTGTTTATAGGGAGTATAAATGGTTATGTCATTCATATTTACATGGTTAATACCGTTAAGCCGGTTGTCGACTGTCGTCAACTCTGTTGACTACATAAATCTACATTAATGGTCAGCCAAGCTTCAGGATCAGGAAGTTGTCAGTGTCAATGACAGAGATTTATAGCTTAATGTAACAGGTACAAATGCCAGCTGCATCTACGTATACTTTAATATAGACAGTGAAAAACTTGTTCTCCAAAAGAATACAGCTACGCTATATTTCACATGACTAGTATCGCTAGTGTTCGGATCATTATACATTGTTTAAAAAATTTCGTAAGGCACTGAAACAAAAATTCATTATTAAAGATTAAACAGATTATGACGTGACATTATTTTTCAAAAGATGTGTATTTACTTTTTATAAACATTTCGCCTTGAATAAAATAGTAGAGCTGGTCTAATTTTTTTTTCACTTTTTTCGGTTTAGCGAAATATAACTTGTTATAAATTGTTTCTTTCTTCCCACTCTCCATTGGGCAGTTTTATAAAAGTGTAGTAATACAGTAGTGAATTGATTTTAAGGGATGAAAGGTCAAACGCTATTACACCCACTAGATTGTAATCTTCGTTCCATAAATGTAAGTGTAGAGGGATACTATTCAAATAGCATAGCGTATTACTGTGAATCATAAAATTTGTCTCGAGATCGACACAAAAATAACCATTAATTTTGTAAGTGACGAGTTCAGCTTCTTTCTTGCAACCATAGCATTGCTTAGTACTTTTAGAAAAAAGTACTTTCAGATAATTATCTAATTCAGAAATTGAATCATCGTCTATTTTTAATTCAGTGTTTATATGTTGTACATTGTTAACGCAAACATTTCTGTAACTGCATTTACAAGAAGTCATTTTTTTAATAGATTCAGTTTCTGACATGATACTTTCAAACAAACGTATGACGTTTTCTTGGCAATCAATTGAAAGGAAATCCCTTTTTTTAGTTTATATATACAGGGTGTTTCATTTTAATCCGACCACGACAAAAAACCATGGAAAAACTAATTTTAACGAAAAATGACCTTAACAAAAGTTGAAGGGGGTAAAGGGGGCCATCGAATGACACTAACACCTATGACCTTGAACTCGATTTTCAAGGTCATTTGAGGGTAATTGTGTTATTTTTAAATAGGGACCTCTATTTTTGACCTTGGAATCGGATAGAGCGGAAAAAATTACGTCGCAAAGGATATTTTAAGTTTGCTTTGGTGACCTTGAGAAGGTCAATTCAAGGTCAAATATCAAAAAATCTGCTAAACAGCTGTTTGTCTGGTTTTATTTTACTGATGTCGAAAGATGACCTTGACAAAAGTTGAAGGGAGCAAAAGGGGCCATCTAATGACATCAACACCTTTGACCTTGAACTCAATTTTCAAGGTCATTTGAAGATCATTGTGTTTTTTTAACGGGAACCCCCATTTTTGACCTCGGAATACGGAGCAGCGGAAAAAATTACGTCGGAAATGACATTTCAAGTTTGCCTTAGTGACATTGAGAAGGTCAATTCAAGGTCAAATAAGAAGTATCAGCCTAAGATTGTTTTCCTTTCAATTTTTTCGTAGAATTATCATTTTGTTATTGTAATAAACATTAAGAGAATAATTTACTTAAAATGTGATTATGCTTTGCTGACTTCAAAGCCATTTTGTAAGGTCAAAAGTGCAAAAATGCAATATCAAATGTTATGTGGAGTCCATATTTTTATCCTAACTTTAGTGTTGCCCAGGAACAACGACGTGGACGTAATAGGATTGTGTTCCCTTTGGGGTGCTTGATTAGAGTGAGTCTCCTTGCCTCTCACTTTTATTATGTACAGATTTGAATGTAGGTGCCCAAAGACACCACCATTTTTTTCGATTCTATTCAGTTCTTGGGATGTTTTCGTAAGCGAATTTTTATCCTATCTTTAGCGTTACTCAGGAACGACGTGGACACAATTGGCTACTAATTTTCCTCATCGAATTTTGCCTGAATTTATTGTTGAAATAAATAATTTATTTTGTAAAGATGATTTTTCATGTTGAATTTTCCCGCGACTCATTGTTGAAATAGACAATTTTTCTAATAAGAGATCTCTTTTCATATGAATTTATCCTCTACTCATTGTTACTTACACTTAGTATTCAATAGTTTACTAGTTATTGAATAGTTATTGATTAGCCAAACTAATCAAATATCATTTGTTTAACATTTTCTCTTTTTCATTCATTGACCTTTATTTTTTCTATTAAAATTTATTGCTCATCGAAAGCTATCTAATTTGTTCAGTTTGGTAAAAACAAAATTTTTTATTGAACTTGTTATAAATTTTTAATAATGGCTGATTATCCAGCCGCTGAAAGGGTTGATATTTTATTGATTCTTGGTGAATCTAGACGTAATTATCGACAAGCTGCAGCCTTGTATCGAATTCGATATCCCGATAGAAGACATCCAAGTCATACAACCATTCGTGAGATTTACCGTAGAGCTCAACAAGGGCAACTATCACGGGTTAGAGAACGTCGTAATTACAACGAAGATGATCTTCGTGTAATGGTCGTTTTAGCAATGGTTCATTTGAATCCCCACGTTAGTACCCGTGAAATTCAAAGGCAAAGTGGTATACCTATGGCTACTGCTTGGAGAATACTGAGAAGTCAACGTTATCATCCATATCATATTACTTTGACTCAGGATCTCACACCTGCTGATATGAGGTTAAGGCTACAGTTTTGCCAATGGGCACGACAAATGATTGCTAATGATCGTCACTTTTATCAATAAGTAATGTTTTCTGATGAAGCAAAATTCAAAAGCAATGGAGAGCTTAACCGACACAACTGTCATTATTGGTCGAATGTTAATCCGCATTGGTACAGGCAGATAGATAACCAAAATCGTTGGAGTCTTGATGTTTGGTGTGGAATTGTTAACGGATACCTTGTAGGCCCATACTTTTTCGATGAAAATGTAAATGGCCATAATTTTTTACAGTTCCTGACAGAACGACTTCCAGTACTTCTTGAAGAAGTAGATTTATACACAAGAGCAAGAATGTGGATTCAATTAGATGGAGCTCCTGCGCACTATGCTCGAATAGTTAGACAATATCTTAATCAAAATTACCGTGACAGGTGGATTGGACGCACTGGACGTGGAGATTTGGGTGTTCGATGGCCACCGAGATCTCCAGATATGACATCACCCGATTTCTATTTGTTGGGGTATTTGGAAGATGTTGTTTATGAACATGAAACTACAACAAGGGAAGATATGATCCACAGAATTCAAACCGCTTGTGAAAACATCCCAAGAGCTGTATTACTCAGAACAGTAGAACATTTTCAGCAGCGAATTGAATTGTGTATCCAACAAAATGGTGGTGTCTTTGAGCACCTGCGTTGAATTTTGAGCAAATGTGAGAGGCAAGGCGACTCACTCTAATGAAGCACCCCGAAAAGTGAGAGGCAAGGGGACTCACTCTAATCAAGCACCCCGAAAAGTGAGAGGCAAGGGGACTCACTCTAATCAAGCACCCCGAAAAGTGAGAGGCAAGGGGACTCACTCTAATCAAGCACCCCGCAAAGTGAGAGGCAAGGAGACTCACTCTAATCAAGCACCCCAAAGGGAACATAATCCTATTACGTCCACGTCATTGTTCCTGGGCAACACTAAAGTTAGGATATAAATATGGACTTCACATAACATTTGATATTGCATTTTTGCACATTTTTACCTTACAAAATGGCTTTGAAGTCAGCAAAGCATAATCACATTTTAAGTCAATTATTCTCTTAATATTTATTACAATAACAAAATGATAATTCTACGAAAAAATTGAAAGGAAAACAATCTTAGGCTGATACTTCTTATTTGACCTTGAATTGACCTTCTCAAGGTCACTAAGGCAAACTTGAAATGTCATTTCCGACGTAATTTTTTCCGCTGCTCCGTATTCCGAGGTCAAAAATGGGGGTTCCCGTTAAAAAAACACAATGATCTTCAAATGACCTTGAAAATTGAGTTCAAGGTCAAAGGTGTTGATGTCATTAGATGGCCCCTTTTGCTCCCTTCAACTTTTGTCAAGGTCATCTTTCGACATCAGTAAAATAAAACCAGACAAACAGCTGTTTAGCAGATTTTTGTTATTTGGCCTTGAATTGACCTTCTCAAGGTCACCAAAGCAAACTGAAAATATCCTTTGCGACGTAATTTTTTCCGCTCTATCCGATTCCAAGGTCAAAAAGAGAGGTTCCTATTTAAAAAAATCACAATTACCCTCAAATGACCTTGAAAATCGAGTTCAAGGTCATAGGTGTTTGTGTCATTCGATGGCCCCCTTTACCCCTTTCAACTTTTGTTAAGGTCATTTTTCGTTAAAATCGGTTTTTTGTCGTGGTCGGATTAAAATGAAACACCCTGTATATATAATTCCGGTTGCGAACTACACCATTTCATTCGTTCTGTATAATAAACACCTTTTGATTGGGCATCAATATATTTTTTCAGAAATTAAAAAAACTAATAATTAGGTTTATTTTGTTTGTTAGAAATGTCTATTTCAAAAAGCATTTCTCTGAACGATGCTTGAAAACAATAAGCTGCAGTATATGACTCAACAATGCTATCAATGGGACAAGTATTGATTAGTTTATAAGTATTTTGCAATCATGAATTCTTCGGGGGCATGATTGTTCCATTTTGTATCAAGTTCCTCCAGTGAGCTGTATCTAAATACAATTTGAATCCATCTCCAGATTCCAATGAACTTGTAGAATCATTCTCCCATTGTCTATCCGGATAGCTATCATTGGAAATGGTTTCTTTAGAAAAGCTTTTAACTTCATGACATGTACTGATCACATTTTCAATATTTTTAGCATCTAAATTACTTAGAGAATTTTCATTAGCATTGGGCGTGTCTGCTTCTTTGAGTTTTTCATCATGTGATATATTTATAATACTGTTTTCTTCAGCGTCAAATTGTAAAAGGTTGTGATCATTGGGACTTGAATTTTGATTATTACTTTGTGCTATTAGAGAAGATTTATGTTTTTGAGTTTCCTTACTAATATCTGTTTCAATGCTATCATACTTTAGATATAAAACAAGTGCTGCATTTATACTATTATTAATATTAACTTTTTCTAGATTGGGGGACTCAGTATTCGTATCATATTTTTGCCATGATCCCTTAAAACTTCTGTCGTATGCAATGTAGTGACGAACCTGATTTTTACCAATAGGTTCTTCATATGCAATGATTCCTGTTAAAACAAACTTTTGAAATAGTAATAAGAGACTTTAATTGTCCTAATCTTATTTCGGATTGTTTTGTTATTTCTTTTTCTACATTTATGACAAACAGATCCTTGATTGTATATTCTTTGCACGTTGTTTGCGTTATCGTACAGCTATCACAAATATATCTCTTTGCTAGTAAACACTCATCAATAAGAGATGATAAATTAGTTGATTGTAATTCATCTATTGTCATTTGAATCGGGTTGAAATATCGATATGTAGATACTTTACAATCGTCGCACTGTAGTTTTATAAAAATATTCGGGTACATTAGATACTCAAAAAATTCTTGAATCCATAAAGTACAGTTTATTTTATTATTCGTTAACTGTACAAATATCCACTAATAATTGAATTCTTCTTGCATACAATTTTGAAATGTTAAAACCATCAAGATATTCTTTAAGGCAATTTAAAAAATCAGATTTTGACTTTATTAATTGATCAGACAATGTGCTGATTGAATTTAAAAAAATGTGTACTTTATAATAAGTTTATACCAAAATTTCTACAATACAATCAAAACAACTTGATGTGGTAACGATAATTTTTTTTTATATGATCTGGGTTTTAATAAATTATAATTTTTTTGCTTTTTTGATTGTATTGATGGTTTCTGATTAATTAGATCTATTTCCGGACACGGTCTTACATACGTTCCTCTTTTAGTATCTGATATAGACTCTATATGGATTGTAATAGTTTCAGTACATTGAGCATTCAACATACTACCGGTGCTTAAATTTCCATCACATGGTTTGGTTAAGGAATCATTTAATTCAGTGACGACTGAATCAATGATGGATGTTATGTCTTGCTCACAGAAACTGTTCTCAGAGATTTGATTCACTATCGCTTAGTGATAAACTCTCTGTGCTGCTGCTGGTGGCATCACTGTCAGAATCTATTTTTTTGTAAATATATGTCCACTGATGGCAAAGAGCTTGTGTCCTCCATAATAAACGTTTCAAATTCGTTCTTATAGTTTTTCAATAGTTCAACAAATGATTTTTCTTTGCAATTATTTTCTTTAAACAATATTTTTGTCCACATAACGAATTCAACACAATTTCTAATCAAACATTTGCAAAAACATTCGTTGTAATAAGCATTTCTTTGACATTCAATTCCTTGTGTTTCAGAATACTGTTTTGCTTTTACAACAATGTGAATGATGTAACTTATTATTTGTTGACATTCATTGTAATCAATATTTGAGACCGTATCAGAATCAATGTTTTTAAAATCTCCTTTTAGAATGATAAGATTTTTTCTTCATAGATTTCATTTATTTTTGATTCCTTAATTTTTGATATAAGATCATTAAAAAACTCTTGTGTAGTTTGACTCTGAAATGGTCTAAGAGATAATACAAATACCTTTAAAAGTATCGCTTGAAAATCAATTGAGTTTGTCTGAAAACTGAGCAAAATTATACAGTATATGTAAAAGAGTTTAACAGACTTTTGAGGAATGTCACGTATGCAGTCCCAATTAAATACTTTGGCTATCAAATATCGAGTGTCAGTACGAATCAAGCATTTTGGTAAAGTATCAACTTTATTATTTTCTGTTAAGTAAAGAAAACATATAACATGTTAAATATTTCTTAAACGGTAGATTTACACTGTAAACCTTGTTTGCAGCTACATAGTGATCATAGCAATAATCTACAACTAATTTTTCAGGAATGCTTGAACCACTTTTTAGAACCTTATTAAAAAATCTCTTTAACAAACTTAATCTACTCGTATTCGTTGACAATTGGCAGATAGGAACAAAGTAATCATCTGTTATTCTTACACCAAGACTAAATAAACGAATAGATTTAGATACAGTTCCATCTGAATAACTAAAAGGTTTACAAAAACATCCTATTTCTCCAAACATAAATTCTTCAACATTTTTTTGATACACTGCAAACATATACTACACTATACAAATGCTTCTATTGACCAGTGAAAAAGTTTAATATTAAAATAACAAATGCTTCTATTGACCAGTGAAAAATGTTTAATGGAAAAGTTGTAACTTCCAGAATAATAGCTTCATACATAACATTATTTTTCAACGTCAGTAAGTTTCTTTCCATTACAACTTTTTTTGTTCTTTTCGCCTACAGAACTGTAGATTAAAGTGACAATAGCTTTACTATCAACGTCTGATACTTCATGCAAAATATTGTTTTTTAAATCAAACAATACATTGTTTCGATTTTGGGCGATATAATTTTGAATATTACGAATCGTCAAATTCTTTTCAGGACAAAATTTGTTATTAATATAATCACACACCTACTGCCATACTATATCACTTTCACTTTTCACATGGTCAGAATTATCGAAAATTTCAAATAGTTTTAAGGCAGTAACTTTGTCTGCATGTGATATTGAAGGCTTGGGTCCTCCTTTACCCATGGTTAATAGTTGAAATAGAATCTTTTATTGCGAAACAATAAAAGAGATTACTAATAATTTCAATGTAAACAGTCGACCATTCGCATCGAAAAAACAGAATCTGGTAAATAAAATCAATAATTATATCAGTATCAAAATGTTTCAACACTTAATCAATTTTTTTCTTCCATAGTTATCAGCGCCAAAACAATTATTATATCAGTATCAACCAATCACCGATGTTTAAGTTTTTTCGCTGACGGTGACGCCATAACGGTTCTGTAAACTATGTGTATGCCGGGTCCGTACCACCCGGTACCTGCTCGAACACGGACACTATACTTAATTTTCGTTCAAGCTAAATTCGTTTGGTGTCGCCACTTATCGGTTATCGCTGCATACTGCGTGAAATCATACTTGGATTGATCAGAGATACACCGTCTTCTGGAAACACCCTTTATGTACATAACTTTACGATTCTATGAAAAGAATAACGGTTAAAAGTGACTTTCATAATCGTCTTGTCGACCATCGCTAGTCTTCGTGGAGCTTGTTATTGCCATCCTTTCATATAGACGTGTCTGTACGTTTATCTTCTCGACTAGTTTTATTAGCACTGTATCGGAAATGCCAAAAGAACCGGAAAGGCCTTAAGCGTTTTTTGGTATCTGAGCTCAAAAAATTGCCAGATATTTTCAATAAAGACGGGCCATTGAAAGGATGTACAAGTGAAATATGGAATGATATAACGAAATCTTTAGGGTTACGTATGGTACCTCGTTCGCTATTTTTATTTGTTTACAAAAACCAGACTATCAAAGAAGAATTGAAGTTTTTTTTTATGTCAAGACGAAAGTAAACAAATCAAATAAAAGAAATGCTTCAGATGATTTTGAGTATACTTTAAAAGGTGAATTAAGTAATCCCCACAACTGTGAAGTATTAAATTTTAACTTTGGAATTCCAAGTAATAAGGTTATAGCATGGTTGGAAACGAAAAAAAAAGAATCTGAATGGTCAGATAATGTAAGAGAATTAATGAAGAATGTGAAAGGTTTGCCATGTCCCTTTAAATTAAATGGATACTTTACGAGAGACAAATTCAAATTTTCTGGACACTGTAGGGACTGCCAAACAGACCTACATGGAGAGTGTAACAACAATTGAAATTTCACATAAAAACTTTTGCGACTTATACCATTCCACATTCTAAGAAGCTTAAATTAAAAGGCTCAAGACGTGAAGTAAAAAAAGCTTTGTGCTTTCAAACTGCAGTAAATTATCGTAAGTCAGAACTTGAAACAGTTACCACTAACTTTGAACCACCAGATTTGAACAACACAATAACTTTGAGGAAAGTCAAAGAAGAAGCTTTAGACTAGTTGATTAACTATACTGAGTTCAAAGGACAGTCCATAACAAACCAAAAATTTATCAACCACTGCAGTATAAGGAAATTATCTGTCAGTCCTTTTTATGTAGTCTACTTCTCCGATAATCAATTAGAATTCTGGAACAAAATTCAGAATAAAATGTTGCCGCTCTCTTTTGACTCTACTGGTAGTTTAGTAAAAAAAAAAAAAAAATAATTTCTACCTTGGTAACAAGTTTAAAGCAACATTTTATTATACAATGGTTGTTGGAATAGGACGAAAAATTATTCCAATATGCCATGCAATATTGTCGATACACCATGTTCCAATTATATAAGAAATTTTGGACATATGGATAGAAAATGGAGCAAGAAAACCCAAAGAGATCACAACTGATGGCTCTTTAGCACTACAAAATTCCATTTGCTTATCTTTTAACAAGATGACATTCAAACAATACAATGAAGAGTGCTTTCAGATATTGATCGATAACGAAATTCACAAACTACCTGATTGTTACTATCGACACGATGTAGCACATTTTTTGAAAGCTATTGCCGATTGGAAATGTTTAAAACAAACAAATCTAAATGTTCGTGATTTTTTTTAAAGCCGTAGAATACCTAACTCAAGTCGAACAATTAGAGTTCTTTAAAGATGTTGTAGGATCTATCATAATTATTGCGAATAGTCCCTTAGCTGAAGAGGGTTCTGAGCCTTTGAAACATATTACAAAACTAATGAAGTTATTCAAAACATATGAACTTTTAAATAAATTTTATATGAATATGGAACGGCTGGATTCAACGTGAAAATGACCGAATAAATAATTTAATAAAAACAAAATAATTACTGCGAATTACATAATAACGCAGTTAATTACGTAACCCGCAATTAAATTGCGATTGATTCACGGTGGATTCGTAATCTCATAAGGTGAAAATGGTAATTTATAGTTTTTTGCCGACCCGAAAAGTTTTTAATTTTTCATAAATAAACTAAAGTACTCGCAGTTTTTTTGGGATTGCTAACGTTGCTAATAATTCCGCAGTTAATGAAATTTTGTCAATTGCGATATATGCAACTAATTTTCGTACTTCACGGAGCTCTCGGTGACGATCTTGGGCTCAACTTCACTGTCGAGAGGATTTTTTAAGGTCAATCGTTTCCTTTCTCCGGTCGAATGCGTTTTGCGGGTGTAAGCAGTTCCACGTTTCGGTCTCGCGAACGGTTCGGGTTATCTCGCATGTGCATTGATTACCTTGAGATCGCTGTCTTTCTTTTTACCTTTGTGTTTTTGTTCCGAGAAAACGGCTATCTAATTTGTTTCGTAAATTACACGTACATACAGCACTTAGACGCATGAGGCCTAAGGTAGTCGGGTATCTTGGATTAATAAATCTTTCTAGCGTTTGCGGAATTTGCGTTCGACAAAAGAGTGAGAGTGAGTGTGTAGTAAAGTGATTTATTGAGTGTGTTCACCGGTTGTTCTTCGAGCCTTGAAGCGCGCGCGAGTCATGCAGGGTATTTTTTTCTGTACGGATATCAGTTTGTCACGTTTATCTCTGTTTACGGGCTATCTTGTTTATTAGTGCGGATCTCTGCAATTTTAAAAGGTTTGACTAGAATATAGAGTTTTGTTTAATAACCCACGTGTTTTGATTCTCCCAAACCACCCTCTCTTCTTCCCGTTCTCGGGGCTGCAGCTAGCCGAGCTAAACCGCACGCAAAACCTCGAATCGCGGAACAAAGAGTCGCGAGACTCTGACGCTCGAGGAGAGCGTCTGGCGCCACCGGATATTTTCCGATTCCCGGTCGAGGAATTGCTAAGTAACGTGGCTGCACGAAAACCACAGTTACAGTATTAATAACCCCTTTCTGCTGGAATTTCATCTTGTTCGCCATCCCGCTAAAATCTGTTTCTTTGCAGATTCCCAGATTTCCTTTTGATTGCTACGTTACTGGTTTTCTCGTGTACATTCTTCTTTTTTATTTCTATTAAGTCCATAGTCAACATATCTGCTATGATACACGCAACATCATCTGATTAGGTAGAAGCGACTCTCAATGAACTTTTTCTGTAAACTGTCAATAGTTTTTGTGAATAGGATACCACCAACATGGTATCTGTTTGAATTGGGGCACTGTATAACATAATTGATATAGTTACGCTGGCTAAGAGTAACCTTTGACCCTGTGCGGGTTCCTTACATTTGGTATCAACCAACGATTGTCCTTTTTTCTTTTTGCCAGACATAACAATTACCTCCATTTTATGGCTAACATGCTCTAGACCTGTTTCAATCAGCCACTTATAAATTATTCTAATAACCTCATCCGCGATTTCCATCACTTCTTTCTTTTCCACCGCTACTAAAACCACTGCAATGTCATCTGCAAATCTTATCAGTCAGCTTTAGCTTAAGAACTTTATCATACATAATGTTTTACATTGGTACTGACCCTTAGGAAACGCCTTCCGTGACTTTATAGGTCTCCCTACCATTCTCATTGTCATAGACTAATGTTATGTCCTTTAAAAATTCAGATATCATCGTTTTCATGCACAAGGCCCATTTCGTTTCGGTACTGCCTTATGTATTTTGCTTCATCTGGCCTTATTATATGCATTTCTAACATCTAGTGTAACAACAGCGCAGTACTTCATTATACCTCCTTTTCATTTTTTTTCTTTATTGCTGTTTGTGCAGTATCAATCACTATGCCGACGGCGTCTAGGGTAGAGCGCTTTTTTGAAGCCGTATAAGTGCTCAGCTAATCTACTTGATTCTTCCATGGTTTGGTCCATCCTTATGCAGATGATGCGTTTTAAATTCTTATCTTAGGTCTAACATGCAGAGCAGAAGAGACGCTATTTTTTCCAGTCCTTAGGAAACGTTTATTGTTCAAGGCATGAATGATACAAGTGTACAAAGACTTTAGGGCGCGCATGGATAGCATGTTTTAATGCAATATTGGGTTTGTCATCCAGGCCTGAAGTCTTGTTGTCCCACACCATTTATCATACAGTCGGCAGCTTTTTCCAAGGTGATTGGGGTAAGGCTTCCTCGTTTGCTCTTATCCTAGTTTCGTATGTTTCGTACAGTTCTCGGGGAAACAGCATAGTTATGATTCAGTGCAATAATTTTGGACATTTGGGAGAGGGTACGTAACTTCCTTTATTCTTCCTCACTACAACCTTATAAGTTCGGCCCCAAAGATTCTTCTCAACCTTGTCATATAAATATTCTAAGCTCCGTCGGTTATTTTCGCGGATTATCCTCTTAAGTTTGTGTTTAGCGTTACTCATTTCCTGGCCTCTGGCTTCCTCTATTTTTTGGCCTTTACTAGTTGTTTTGTATTTACGTTTCGTTCCTGCTTTCTAGTTCAGCTACACTTGCTACGGGAATTTTTAACTTTCTTATTCTCATCACTTTTTAATTAGAATTATATCATGTTATTTTAGTACGAGTCAAGCCAGGATTTGGTATTCGTGAACCACATGTTGTGTACAGTTCTCTTATTACGCAAAGCTAGCTGCGCAACTTTGTTGGTATCAATAGACATTAAACGTATTAAGTCATAGGTGTCAAATTTGTATATAAAAGCACCTACAACAATATATCATGTTTGTTTGCTATACAATGACTACATAATAAACATACTACATAACTTCTAGTAGTAGGTCAGACCCATTCTGAAACTTCTATAATTTAAATTCTAGCATGTCTACGAAGTTCTGGAAGATTATTCCAAATTATAATATAACAAAATTAACAACTTATTGTCCAACTATTTTTAGTCTATTTTTCGTAAATAATTCAGCTTAACTGTAACTTTGGCTTTAAGCAATGAAAATGAGCTCACCAAATAAAAGAATTTTAAAGGCCTTTCTGAGACGAAAACTATAAGAAATTTTTTCACGATTTTTGAAAATTCCTTTCCAGGCTCAAATTTTAGGATTAGTCGTTTTTTCTAATATACTTTAACACAAAAAATCGGCGGGCCGATTGGGCGCCCCCCATCCCGACACATATTTGACGAAATTTATAGGAATGACCTAATATACATATATCTACTCATATAAAAATATATAAATATATGGACATTTATTATGTTAATAGAATTAATAACATACTTTGATTAAAAGAAATTTAAATGATAGGAAATTGTTAAGAACAACTATTAAAAGTTAGCAGACAAAGCAAACTAAAATTTACATCAGCTTGCGGTGCGTAGTTGCAGGGTTTGTGAGGTCTGATTATAACATATGTGTATGTGTGCGTGTGCGTGTGTATATGTATATATATATATATATATATACACAAAATTAAACATATACAACATTAAAACTAACTAAGGAAGAATTGCAAGAATTGTAAGTATACATCCCTGGTAGAAATGTTAATGGTTAATAAGCTAAGTTTTAAGACACTTAGCTAAGTTGTGGTTAACAATTTAACTAAATAAGCGTTTAACTATTATAAATGAATAGATATGACGCATTAACTGATAAATGCTGATAAAACGAAACTTCTGCTTGAAATTTGTCAAATGACTGTCATAATCCAAAAATTGTAAAAAAATACGTTACAACCGTAAAAAATCCAAATATTCGTAATAAGACATATATACGTTTTAATGCCAAAAAAAGAGAAAAACAATTTCTAACTTAATAATAATACTGGTGTGGTATTATAGATACGCATCACTAAAATATTAGCAATATTGTAATTAATTTTTTTACATTAAAATTTGATAAAACTAGTCAATTTAACTTGTTCAATTAACGGTTGAATTTCAACCGTTAATTTTCTACCAGGGATTTTGGTATTAAAAATAAGATCAAACTTCTATTAATGGCATTGAAAATGTTTCGTTAAAATATTCTGCAAAAATTCATTTTTTAACATCGATTATAATCTTTGCTTATAAACACATGAATTTATCTCGGTAATTGTAACTTTTAAATAATTTGTTCTTGCAAACATTAACAATAAACACTGATAAAGTAGCGTACGTCCATACGTACGTACGTACAAACATGCTTATCTCTTATTTAAAACAGAAAAATATAATTTTTTTTTATACACTAATAGTACAAGTTTAGATCTATAAAAATGCTAAATGAAAATTTTCGGATCTGGTTCAACGATATAATATACATTTAATTTTTTTTGTACATTTAATGTAGATTCGATTTTTTATCAACACGTTTGATTTATATACGATGCTCTTCCTAATTGACGATGTCCCGTTGATCAGGGAGTCATCCTGGCACCTAGACATCATCTACAAAAAGTTACAACTTTTTTTAGTACATTGGATTAATATACGATGCTCTTACTCGTAGACGATGTCGCGTCGGCCTGGGGGTCATCCAGACACCTAGACTTTGTCTACAAGAATTCGAAAGTATTTTTTGGTATACTTTATGTTTCAGCGCTGCTCTTCATTATTAACAAAGTCACGTCGACCTGGGGATCGTCCTGATACCTGGACATCGTCTACAGGAAGTCAGAAGTATTTTTCAGTATATTTTATGTGCGAGTGGTGCTCTTCCTTATAGACGACGTCACGTCGACATAGGGGTCATTCTGGCACCTAGTCATCGTCTACAAGAAGATACAAGTTTTCTTAACTAAATTTGGAGTATAATTTTTAAAAGTCTTGCAATATAATAGTAATAAATATTATATTTTTCGTTTAACAGGGATGAGACTGTCGTGGTTATTAGACATAAATATTCCAATAAAAACTCACACATTTCATATCTTATATTTTAATTATATTTTTCAATTTTAATTATATATATAATTATATTATGTATATGTACTAACAATTAGTAGTATATGTATTTAGACTATTTACGTGTATATATTTAATACTAATAATGACAATAACTGTCAGACAATTACTTGTATAAATAAGAATCTATATACTTTTATATTTTGATTTTATTTCATTGAAATCTAACTGTAAGACTTCAGAGAGATTCGATAAAAGCTTTTTATAGTTATAGAGGATTAATATGGATAATAATAATAACACAGCTAATATTATAACCATCGTAGGTAATACATTTAATATATTTTAATCAACTGGTTATTGTTATATGTAGGAATAAATAAATGGTGATAACTTAGCTAAACAATCAATATTGTATATTTAGATTTTATAACGCGATAACTCAGCAAACAATTATTATTATATATAATTAGGCTATCTATGTATATACTCAGAGCTGATGATGACAAGGACTTGGTCAAAACCGCTGCCAATTCTTTGGCACGTAGTTTCCTCCAACTGAATTTATAGTTCCAGTACATAAAATGTTGTTCAAATATACAGTATTGTCTTGTCTTGAAACTGTGGGAATATGTTCCCGAAGTGTTCCAAGGATCTAATGAATTATTTCAGAATTTTTTCATAAATATTCTTCGAGTTACAGAGGATCAAGTCGTATGTGATCTAAGCATTTTTTGCATTTTCAAAAGGTAAAAGGTAAATGTCAACTAAAACAAAACGACTTTCGTCAAAATGGCTTAACATTTTTACAGGAAGTAAATATTATCTATTTTATTCTATACTAGGTTTTTGTATATATTTTTATATTAGTGTCCGGTTTTCTTCGTTTCTTTTTATTTTTTAATAAAACCTCATCATGTTCGCAAATAGACTTCTTACTTAAAAATAAATTTAAGTCATTCCTCGATGTCGTTTTTGACAAAGCAACATACAATTGACCATGACTGAATACTGCAGTGCGCAAATATATTCTAACTTTGTCAAAAGATTGACCTTAAGATCTATTATCTATTTATAGTCATAACGAAACCTTATCTCACCCAACGATAGTCTTAGATTAAGTCGTGGAAATAAGACGATTTTATCAGAATATTTACCATTATTGATATGTCCAACTAGTATATGTTTTTTCATAACACGTTCATCGAAAACGCGCGTTTCGCCTACGAAAAAGTGGAGCGAAAGTCGAGTTTTTTAAGCCTGGGCAAAGATCTTTTTAGTGTTTTTGTGTGTATATGTACATATAAACACAACCTAACACACATATATAATCTTAAGGCGAAAGTGTTTTTTTCCTAGGGGCGAAAGTAGACAGCACTTTCGCCTCCAAAATTTTTGGAATTTTCAAAATATTTTATATTTTCAATATTTTTTAAATTTTCAAAATTTTTTATATTTTCAAAATTCTGCTTTTTTAGGCAGATTAAAAAAATGCTATCAAGGCCCTGATTATAAAAAGCACGGTACACAACAAGGGGCGAATTGGCTTTTTCAGACTCGGATGATGATTGAGCACGAGTGGGAGTCTCGGGCTCCGCGGCTTTTATATGTACTATTTTATATCCTTAATAATCATTCTTGTTCTATTACAAAGACCGCCATCGATATACAGATTTCTTTAGCAACTAACTATCGTACCTCTTTTTAATATTAATTTATGTGGTGGTAATCCATTTGGTGTGAACGTTTGGAGTCAACGAATTTGGAAATTCAGTTGGTATTGAGTCTATCAAATTGTCATCATTTTCACTTTCAATTCTATAATCACTATAAAATACAAAACTCTTACCATCAATTTTTTCAAGGTGATGAGGTAACTTAATTTTTCAACAATAAATCATTTAGATTAATTTTATGTCTAAAAATTTCTATAATCAAATCATGATTACAAATAAATATTTATAGAATACTTTTAACATTATTTTGTAATTTAAATTTTGTTGCATTTTTATTTTCTCTTACATCGAGAACCCAATTTTTAAATTCATGATCATAATTTTATATACTTGAATATTTTTTAATGGTCCATGATGTCGTGATATTTAAATCTCTTCTATTTATGAAATTCAATTTATATGTTAGTATTTTGTACTTGGCTAACGTATTGTAGCCAAGACTAATATAGTTGAAAGGAAATTTTTATGTTTGAATTTTATTTTAGGTCTTTCTCTTTAACAGAGAAAGTAGAGATGAGCAGCGATGTCTAAGTTTTCGTCCTTGACTAACGTATTGTAGTCAAGGTTATCATACATAAAAAGAAAGTTATGTTTGCATTCGTTGAAAAAAGTGTTTAAGATTTTCACTTAAACAGACGTATTGCTGTTGGAGATACTCGTCTTAACTGGAACTTTCTCCAGAGATGTAGTGTCTCTAGAATGTTCCGTTTGACAAAAAGTGTCGTATAGTTGACCTTCAGAGGATGTTTAGAGTCTCGTTAATTTAGAACAGACTTGTGGATCTTTTGCAAATATTGTGCAAGGAGTTTAAACGAAACGCTCGAATTGAATTATTGAAAGGTATACTCTTTATACCGTAAAACTAGAATGTTTATTCTAAAAGTGTGTGTATGTACAAGTGTGTGAAATGAAGGAATTGAAATCCCGGCGCGATGACAACGATTTTGCCCATCAGTCGACACTGTGAGCCGAGTTCTCACAACGCTTCGGCAATACGAACTGAACTAAACATTCGCGATAGCGGCAGAAGACCGCTCGCGCAACAGGAGAGAGAGAGCGAGAGATAGATAGATAGATAGATAGGTCTTTATTTGCTAAGGCAAAAAAAAATAATACAATTAAGGTCACATAGACTGTGTCGATACAGTCTAACAAAAATATAAAATACAATATATACAAATATCGTCACATATAATCACATAAAAACATATTTGGTCACATATAATTATCACATAAAACTTTTCAAATTTTACGTTGCACATTTATGGTTTGGTCATAGACCTATCTGTATTGCACGTTGGAAATCTAAATTACGTAATACTGAATGGATTTTTACGGCCTGAGGGCCGAGTCTGACTAGATTAAAACTAGATTAAGATTAACAAACAAGCGCCAGAGGGCTCAGAGTCGTCAAGATTCCGTGGCCAGCAGGTGCCGCCGTAGTGCCCCCTTAAAGGAAGCGAGAGATGGCAGGTTTCGCAGAGTAGAAGGGAGAGAGTTCCAGAACCGAGCACCCTGGACCTGGAAGGCCCTAGCCCCGGTTTCAGTACTGACGGTAGGGATGCTCAGTTCCGGGGGAACTCTCCTACTGGAGGGTCTCGGCTTGTGTTTACTGAAAAATGAGGCCAGATACGAGGGTTCACCGATCCGAATTACCTTGTAGAGTAGAATGGCCTCATAGTAGAGCCTTCTGGAATCGGTGCGAAGCCATTCTAGACGCCTCCGGTAGGGACTGACGTGTTCATCCCTCCTAACCCCGAAGATGAATCTCATACACGAATTGCTCAGTCTCTGTAACCGTATTCGTTGTTCGGTAGACGCGTCCAGGATAGTCACAGCACAGTAGTCGATGTGCGGTTGTATAAGTGTCTCAACTAGCCTTCTGCGGAGAGTCTCAGTGGTGCAGCCCCTGATAAACCGCAGGCTATACAGGGCTTTGTTGACTTTTTTCGTGATAGCATCCACCTGCGGTCTCCAAGTAAGTTTGCTATCCAGTACAACACCGAGACTCACGACCGTCTCACTGAATGGGACGATCACTCCGTCCGGCAACGGAACCCCAGGCATGTTCCATGATTTAATATCATTAACGTTCTTCATGGACCCGAAAAATATAGACTTAGTTTTGCCGGAGTTAAGTCGCAGACCGGAGCTCTCCGCCCAGCCAGAAACCAGCCGTACCGCTTCAGCCAGTCGAGCCACGCCGTCCAGGAAGTTATCTTTGTTGGTGTGTAGATAGATCTGGAGGTCATCCGCGTAAAAAAGATGTTTAATTGCGTTGCCGTCGAGTATATTTTGCAGGTCGTTGACATAGAGGCTGAACAGCAAGGGTCCCAGGACAGAACCCTGTGGAACTCCCAGATTGGTTTCAAGCCACTTTGAAGTTCCGTTTTTATTCGAAATCACCATCTGAGATCGTCCCTGTAAATATGATTTAATCCACAGGAGAGCCGCCCTAGAGAACCCCAGCTGTCTCAGCTTAGATAGTAATTTGGAAGGTGAGATGGTGTCAAAGGCCTTGCTGAAGTCAAACAGCAGCATAAGCGTCACCTTCTTTTTGTCAATAGCCATGCGTACGTCGACGGTCACTTTTAATAACGCAGTCTGCGTACTGTGGTGTTTTCTGAAACCGGCCTGGAAGGGGTCGAGTATATGATTTGTATTAAGATACTCCGTGATCTGGGTATGTGCGATTTTCTCGATTACCTTTGAGAGGAAACAGAGCAATGCAATCGGACGAAAGTCCTTAACGTTTGTCTTTCTTAGCGCGATCAACTGTGCCTGCTTCCAGATTCTCGGAAAGATCCCCTGAGCGAAGGAGCAGTTAAATAGATTAAGAATAAATTCGCCAATAATTGGGAGGGCCTTGACGACCACCCCGCATGGAATACCATCGACACCCCTCGCTTGGGAGGAAAAATGTGATATAGCAAGGACGACGTCACTCATACTAACAGGGCTAAAAGTAAAGCCCTCCTCACCTGCAAGTAAAATAGTGTCCATTGCATTGTGTATATTTTCGAGGGGTGATACCGATACTCCCGCGAAGTGCTCGTTCAGCTCCCCCGGCGTAAAACCAAAAAACTCCTCCTCCTTACGCCCAGGCAGGAGGCCGAGATGACGCATTACCTTCCAGATATTTCTATTTTCATCAAGGGCGTCTGATAGTTGTTGGCGAAGGAAGGACTCACGCTCTTGAGCAGAACGCATGTCGACCTCATTTGTGAGCCGAAGGTCCTCATCGAAAAGCTCCGCCCTCCCCGTGCGCTTGTAGCGCCTGAGTGTAGCATTGCGTTTATCCATGAGGAGCCTCAGCTCTGGTCCAGACCAAGGAGCATATTTCCTACGTGGGCAAACCATTTTCAAAGGCGCCAATTCATCAATTGCTAATTTTATATTATTATTAAGAACGCATAAAGCGCCCTCCAGATCGGTTTCGATGGAATTCATGGCTGTCCAGTCGCAACAAGACAAGACGTCTACAAGACTAGTTGTGTCAATGCACTTGTAATCCCGGTACGAGAAAGTGTCACTCGCAGGAGTGGGAGCGTAGATGTCTAGCGAGACATCTATGACACAATGCTTGCCGAAACTAGGCAGCCACTCATTCTTAGAGTCCAAGATCGTGTCGTTCTCGTCGGTCATGATGAGGTCAATCCACGTGTGAGACGATGAGGTATGATGTGTGGGACCATGCCGGATGATCTGAAGAGATAACTCTTCGGACAGGCGCTTGATAGTAGCAGCGTCGTCCGAGTCGGATAGTAAATCCGAGTTCAGATCACCCATTATGATCTTATGACTAAATTCGCCGCATAAGTCCCGCAATACATCAAGAAGGTCTGAGTCCTTTTGCATCGGAATTTTCGGGGGCCTGTAAATAACTCCGAGTAGTACCGGAGGTGAGTCGCCCCTTTGTACGCTACAAAAAAGATACTCTGGGATTCCAGGTTTTCCTAGATCCATAGTATCAGATGAAGCAAGCTTTTTGATTTTCAATCCATTGCGCACAAACAAGGCGACGCCACCTCCGTTTACATTTCGATCCTGCCTAATGATGGAAAATCCCCCGATGCTAACTAGGCTATCATCCACAATCGGACCCAGCCATGTCTCCGCAAAACCAAAGATGTCAAACGATGGGCGCCCTGCCAAAAAATTACGGACGATCCCAATGCGAGCCCTGAGCGAGTTCACATTGAGAAAGCCCGCTCTCAAACCACACGCAGCACCCGGCGCATTGTCAGAGGGCCTCGCGAGTCACATAGTGGGCGCAAGTGATGATGACGATGATGACGATGATGATGACGACTGTATGGATGTTAGTGCAGATGATACAGTCGTCAATGATGGCGACGATGTCGGCAAAGCTGCAGCCGACTTGCCTGACAGGTCCGACTCAGGTCCGTTACATGAAGTAGTGTCAGAGTTAACGTCCTTTTCAGTGACTGTCATGCGAATCTTCTGTCGTCGAGGTTGTTTCAAGCCGGCCTGACACGCCGTAAGAATGGCCTGCAAATCGGCAGCAGATGCGAACACGTGCGCGCGCTCACCCCCCCCCCCTACGCCTAGCCAGGAACCTGCCACCTGCGTGCCAGACATATTTGAGGCCCAGTCCCTGTGCAATGGGCCTCAAGTTTTTAAACTGCGAGAATTTTTCTTGGGACAACATTTCATTTATAAAAACTTTATGCCCGGATAAGCAGGAAGCAGCCTCCGGGTCTAGAACACCGGGCTTGATATCGTTTGTGGTCAGGTAGTTGTTTGCGAGCGCGCTTTTCGCTCGCATGACTTCCCTGACCAAGCCCGGGCTCGCAAACCTGACCACGAGAGATGGCAGCACACCACGAGGAGTCGCTGATTTTGTCGCGGTCGTGCCGTTTCTCTGAGCCCTATCTGGTCTACGCATGCGCAGTACTCGAGTACTGGCAATGTCACTTTTCTTCAGGGTCGGAAGGACGGCTCCGAGCAGTGCAAAGGCAGCTACATCCGAGATTTTCTCGTCAAAATTATCCACATCATGTATTAGGCCATTGATCTCGCACTCCTCGGCACCGCCCCTCTCCGACCCCGCGCCGCCGCCAGTAGGTGCCAACCGAGGAGGGGAGCATTTTCGTGCTCCCGCTACCTCGGTGGCTTCACGATCGGTGATAACACTAGGACCCGAGGACAGCATCGGACCGCTGTCCGAAACCGGCGTCGAGCCCGTGTCATAGTCTTGGCGAGCACGATGAAGCCTACCGAGTATTTGTTACGTTTGTTGCAACTCGTCCCTAAGAATACTATTTTCATCCAGGAGCAGCTTGTTGGGGTCAAGCAATCTATTAGACACACTGATGTTATCGGCTAGCTGGGTCTCAAGAGCAGAGATACGGGTATTCAATTCCTCCGTGCCGACTGTAGCACCCCCTTCTGCTAGGGCAGAGGAGATGCTATGTGGCACCGAACCCCTGCTCACGAGAGCCCTCAGCCCTGGAGCATGTCAAAACGTTGAAAGAAAAGCTCCATCGTACTCACTGGAATTAAAATATTAGAGACACCCAAAAGGCTGGTGTCACCCAATGGCGCATCCTTCGCTCGAGGCTTCTGTGTGTTCACGGTGTCCTGTGCAGATGACTCGTCAGCCGACGCCGAAGTCAGCAAAGCCGGCGCCTGGATGTCAGTGACCCGCTCGGCAGAGGCATCGCTGCTCTGTAGCCTACTCTCTCGCTGTTCCTTCTTCGTGTTAGAGCGGAGAGGGGGACTGGTTGTCGCGCAACTGCCGATCCGGACACCTGACCGCGTATTTGCACACGGCGTCGACGCCGCAAGCCGCGTCTGGTGGTGGGGAGAGACGCGAGGTGTTGCCGATTTGGTTCGGAGCACTGGCCCGGTGCGAACGCTCACCTGAGATTTTCCAGGAGGCGGGGAAGGCTTCCTCCGTGCTGATTTGTCACTCTCCTGGGTGGACTTGGTTGCAGACGTCAACACGGCAGGAGTAGAGGTCTCTGGCGGAAGTGTCTCTAGCGTCTCCGTCTTCCGACAATTATTACACACCGCGTTCATCTTCTTGCTCGAACAGCGGGTATGGCACGGAAGACGGCAGGTCGGGCACGTACTTGTTGGTGGCTTGGAGTCGTCATTGCAGACTGAGCAAACCACTGGTGCCATTGCGGTATCCAATTGAATGATGTTCAAATTACGCGCCAGTCTTGACGTCACCACCAAGGAGCAGGGATGCCAACGGCCAAGATGGAGAGTCTGCCAGAATCCCGCCGAATTGCTCTGTTGCCCTCCTAACCTCTCCAGAACACTTCAACTTTTACACGGTCTCCCTGGCTCTTTTTTAAGGAGCCATGCAGTTATACTCCGGCACGTGGAGCCTGCGGGAGGCCAGATTTTCTAAAAATATACAGACTCACACGGAGTCAGAAAACAGGCGAAAACTAGTTTCGGAGATGGAGCGATCTGACACGCGTGCGAGACTCACCTGAGAGCAGAGAGAGAGGAGGCGAGAGAGAGAGAGAGAGAGAGAGAGAGAGAGAGAGAGAGAGAGAGAGAGAGAGAGAGAGAGAGAGAGCGAGCGAGCGAGAGAGAGAGAGAGAGAGAGAGAGAGAGAGAGAGAGAGAGAGCGTTAGCATGACGATCCTCCTTTGGTGCCGTGTGGGCTAGCAAAAACTGCCGAATTTCAAATCTACAAAGCAAGCTTCTCAAACCTTCTCTCTCTCTCTCTCTCTCTCTCTCTCTCTCTCGCTCTCTCTCTCTCTCTCTCTCTCTCTCTCTCTCTGCGAGTCTATATAACTAATACTTGAACAAAGGACTTATTGCGTCTGAAGTCGTACTACACAGATGTTGAATAGAAAAAATTTTAAATATATATTTATAAAATACAAATAGTTTTATTGTTCGCTACGTTTTACTTTACATTAAAATTTTTAATTTGATTTAAACCGCAAGTATAAAGAACTAGACGTATTGCCAGCGCCTTAACTCGCGCACAAAAAGTTTCTCTGATTAAACTCCACTGGGAGAGGGAGCCGTATTGCTCTGTCCTGTTCGAGCTCGGTCAAGCGAATGAGGCTGAGGAGCTGGATGAGGCGCCTTTTATTTCCTGAGGCGCTACTGCGCCGAGCCACTGCTGCGCGCTTCCCCTTTCAATGCGTCGGCGCTCCTACTGCTGCCGCTTCCCCCTCCAGTACGCCGCTGCTGCTGCTGCTCGCTGATTGATTCGGCGCTGATCACTTTTTGGATGTACACCAGAGAAGCTAACTCGGACCGGGATCCGGAGCATGCGCAGTATCCTGCTCCGCTGCCACGCTCTCATTGGCGCTCCGCACTCGCGCGCGGTTTGAAAAAGATGGGGGGCGGGGCTTTGCATCAGCCGTTTTTCGGAAGGACCGAGTTCAAGCCCCGTGAACGGAAAATTTTTTTTTTACTCATTTCTGTTAGTTGATATTCTAATTGACGTGAAAAATTCTTTGTGTACTAAAAAAAAACAATTAGAAAGCTACACAACAATTTTCACGTAGGGATATACATCAGTAGGTACCATATATCCAAGCAAACCCCTCATGACTATGGAAACATAAATATTTAAACCCTATAAACCCTAAAAACTTAAATATCTGTTAACAAATCATGTTTAAGCTTAAACAAACCCAATTTAAACACACAAGCCGCCCCACCCTCTCGATAAACATATACTACTTTCAATCTTTCTGCTCCAACGACGTTCGCGGCGGCGCGGTCTACGTCGTCGCTTAGTAATCTTATGCTCCCGGGTTCGAGTCCGATACCCGGCGATTTTTTTTTTATTTTTTTTCTACTTTCTTACAAAATTTGTAGTATAAAATCAACAACCACAAGTTTTTTAGTTATTAAATAGCAAGATTAAAATTAACAAATAAATTTATAGTTTTAGCAGTTTTTTATATTACACACACACTGCATTAAATTTACACTTTATTTATAAATATGAAATATAAAATATAAAATAAATATAATTTTGGCAATTTTCCACACAACCCGGGAGGTATTGCCACATGCGCGTTGCTTTTTGATTTATATAAATTATCCTATTTATTAATATTAATTTTTATATTTTATTGCAAGCAGTTAAACGACATGGTAAACTGCTTACAATATTTAAAAAAAATATTTACAACTGGGATTATTTATAAACGTGGAAGCCTCGCCAGTAGCCCTACTTTACCACGTAAAGGAGCTCCGCCTTCCTCCACGCTCCTCCCTACTTGCCTCCAATCTTAAACGCAAAAGTCTCAATAACGAACATGTTTTTTAACAATCTTCTAATAACCAAAGCTTCATTACTTTCATAAAACTTTAATGCTTAGAATATTGATAAAAAAGAGCACAGTAAACGAGCCTTTTTGCGCAAAGAGTCCACCACGGAGGGCGAAAAAGACTCTTAAAAATCTCCTACTAAAATTCGTCAACAGAAAAAATGTATATAATAATAGCAAGAGATAAAAAAGTCTTTTTCGCCCTGATGTAAATTCGACTGAAGAATATTGTATATAATAATAAAAATAAGTTCATGAGTCTAAACTATAAATAATACAAAACGCTAAAAAAAAAGAATTTATCAATTTTACAAAAGAAACTTATACAATGTTGCTCAATCGAATTTACATTAAATAATTATACAAATACCACTTCCAAATAGAATCTATTATCGCATCCTGTCATACGATAATCTAAAATAAATGAAAAATGTATTTATATTACTATTTATTAATATTAACTAATTTCCGTTTTTATGCTTCTAATCTAGAACAAAATAAATTTATATTTAAAAAATATACAATATACAAAATATAATACATGCATGACCCTCTTAAAATTAAATTAGCAACTTTAATAATCAATAATAATTTTGAAATGACTTTAAGAATTTTATATATTAATTGTTTATAATTTATCTACTGATCGCTTTTTAAAAGGATATAAATTTTCCGTCGTAAACATATTTAATTAATTTTTGACGGTTCAAACATTAAACTACTGATATCGAAAGCGGCGTTATAAGATCGTAAAAAACAACGAGCGTTAAGTAATGCAGTACTTGTTTTATTGCCTTTCAAATCTTTAACTTCATTGACATCAGAAAAAGTTCGCTCCGGTTCCGCATTGGAATGTGGAAGCGAAAATATGGCCTGAACAAGTTTTGTTAAAGAAGGGAAAAGCAATTCCGTTCCTGCATCATTTTTAAGATTAAAAATCAGAGACCAAAAAGACTCTACATCCGATTCCATATATTTCGCGATTTCATCAGGACTAAAATGCAAAGGTAAGGTTCTCCATTCAAAAGCTAATTTATCTGAATCAATATATGAAAAATATTTAGTAATTCCTTCTAAATATGGAGAATTTTTTCGTTCGTCTAAATCTAACGCGATTTTTGGCTCTACAAAAGAAATACAATTCAATAATTCGCGATGTTCCAAAAATCTTTTTCGCATCTCTTCTACACACGTTATATTATAATTTAAACAATTTTGTTTAATTTCCGAAACAACATCAGCTGCTAATCCTTTAAGAAGGTCAGTTGCAGATGCACCTAAAAAAACATCTTCTAAGGGCTTCAAATGATTTTTAACAATGAAGTTATCAGAAGTTATTTGGGAAAGCGATTCGGGATTAAGAAAATCTTGGCCAATCAGCTTAAAGATTTTTTCAATTGAAGAATATAATTTATGGATCATTAATCCCTTAGTCTGATAAAGAGCGTTAAAAGAATTATGATAATTTAAAGCATACTTCATAAAAGCTATATAAACGCGAACAGAAGGATCTAATAATAATTCTAAAATTCTTTGCGCGCTACTGACTTTAACTTCGCCTTCATCCGTTTTTACGATACTTTCTTTTGCGAGTTTCGGCGCGACAATTTCAAAAGCTTCTATGGAAAAATAATTTATTAATGCTAGATATGCTAAATTTACTCTGTCATAACAACAATAGGCTTCTAACCAACGCGTTCCCGATAGTTTCAACATTTTCAAAGGTGGCAGCTCAAGAAAGCGAGCAATTTCTAAATATTCAGCAAATCTTTTGGGGCTATTTGAAAAATAAAACGAAACGCTTCTCAAAAGTTCTTCAACTTCTTGAGGGATCATGCGGTAACTATTTTTTGCAACTAAAGCCGACGAATGGCAAATACAATTTAACAGAAGGCAATGTTTAACATCTTTTTTTAAGAGAGCGTAAAATCCCTTAACGTTACCGGTCATAATGCTGGCATTATCACACGCTAAAGCGACAATATTTTTCATGTTAATATTGTTGGAATCAAAAAATGCTTTAAAATCTTGAAAAATATCTAAAGCTGTTCCTTTTTTACCATCTAACTCTATTAATTGTAATAAATGTTGAACTACTTTACTTTTTATTTTACTAAAATATTGCACAGAAACACACAAAACTTTAACGTTGCCGACGGCCGTACTTTCATCGACTAAAATTGAATAAAAACAATTATTTAAAGTTTCTTTGAAATCACCAAAAGTAGATTTATATAAAATTTCTTTAATTACTTGACTGCATTTATCTTCTTTTAATTTAATACTTTGTACAGCCTCAGGATCTATACACATACTTTTCATGAATGGAACTAAATCATCTACTAATCTAACACCAACATTATGCTCAGCAACAAAAAGGGCAATTTTTAATTCTACAGCATGAACCCTGTCTCGAAATGATGGCCCTTCTACTTTGGTTGTTACAAAAGTACCAAACCTCATAGCAGCTTCAATATTATCTAAATGTTTTTTTGTTTTACAATGATCTGTTAAGTGCGTTTTACGCGTAAAAGAAATATCAACAGTGCAATATTTGCACTTAGCTTTTTGAATGTCAGTTGGGTGCTTTTGTAACCAATCTTTCAAATTTGGATCTGCTAACCAATCTGGCTGGAAAGGAGTTACATGTCTTTTTTTTCGTAGGAATATCATTATCGGCGATACCACCATCTGATTTCCTTTTCTTAGTATAACTCAGTCTAGTATAAGTCAGATTATACATTGCTCTATTCAGATAAATCTAAATAATCGTTAATTAATAAATAATAAATCTAATTTAATTAAGTTTAAAAAATATCACAGAGGAGACTAGCTTTTGTTAAAATAAAAGTTGAAATAAAATAAATACTTTAATTTAATTGCACAATTTATACTTATTTATACTAAGATTTAAAGCTCTAAAAATACTGATAATTAAATTAATTTTCTAATAATATTTTTTACTTATTATAAATTATTATATATTATTATTATTATTTACTTAATTCTTAAAATAAATATCATAAATTTAAAATTACTTTTAATACTGTATTTTTTAAATAATCTAAATACTTAAATTCTAATAAATTATTTATGTATGCATATATATACGTATAAACACACAGATTTATTTAAAAAAATTAATTTATAAACTACAAAGTCGACAAAAAATATTTAATCACGTGTAGAAAAAATAAAAATTCAAATTTGAAAAATATTACAAAAGAGACTAGATTTTATGAAAATAAAAATTGAAATACAATAAACTCTAGAATTCAATTTAATACTGATAATTAAATTAATTTTATAATGATATTTTTATTTATTTATTATTATTATTAGCTAAATTATTAAAATATATCACAAATTTTAATTAAGTCTCACTGTTACGGAGATATATCTTAAAATAATGGTTTTTTCATACAAAATACCACAACGAAATATTTAATAAAGAGTAGCAACTTTTCCAACCAGATATAATTAAACTTAATGCAATGTATACGCGGATGTCTAATTGTAAGTTAAACGAACGAACTATTTTACCTCAAACGCAGAAAAACTCAACGGCTACCCCGATTTCCCGGAAGCCCGTCACAACAGTCGCGTAGCGCGTGGTTTCGCGCGCTCGGCCGGATTTGATGTATATGCGCTGCTGATGATGATCCTCGCCGAAGTCTTGCTGCTCCCTTGCTTTCTTCCTTCCTTCCTGACAGCTCTTCGTTTTCCTGGCCTGCGTCCTCGGTTGGAAATCCTTGAAATCCGTTGAAAAGTGGATGCAGTCGTTGGAGCACGAACGTCGTCTTCTTCACTGCTTTTCGACTGCTGCTTTCTTGCTAACTTGCACTCTTTTTTATAAACTTTTCACTTCACTTATTACCAGACACATTCACTATGCACTGAACACTAACATTTACATAAAACGCTAACACGACCGAAGAAAAGTGTAAACAAACTTCTCTGCTCGGAGATGCTGCCGCAAACGTAAGTGACAGATCGGAACTGTCGAAGTGGGGTCGGCAACATCGTCTGCTACATCGTGATACCATCGCGATCGCGTGTGTTTTATGCATTTTGCCATAATACTATGATAAAAAATCTCGTTGTAACTAAGTAAGTTGTTTAACTATAACGTGAAGAATTTAAATAAAAATAGCTAAAATAGTGCCCTATTAACTTGTGGTTGTTGATTTTATACTACAAATTTTGTAAGAAAGTAGAAAAAAAATAAAAAAAAAAATCGCCGGGTATCGGACTCGAACCCGGGAGCATAAGATTACTAAGCGACGACGTAGACCGCGCCGCATATGTTTATCGAGAGGGTGGGGCGGCTTGTTTGTTTAAATTGGGTTTGTTTAAGCTTAAACATGATTTGTTAACAGATATTTAAGTTTTTAGGGTTTATAGGGTTTAGATATTTATGTTTCCATAGTCATGAGGGGTTTGCTTGGATATATGGTACCTACTGATGTATATCCCTATGTGAAAATTGTTGTGTAGCTTT
>JAZHPH010000114.1:92094-128816 GCA_037356405.1 Nasonia oneida | reverse complement strand
ATCCCTATGTGAAAATTGTTGTGTAGCTTTCTAATTGTTTTTTTTTTTAGTACACAAAGAATTTTTCACGTCAATTAGAATATCAACTAACAGAAAAGAGTAAAAAAAAAATTTTCCGTTCACGGGGCTTGAACTCGGTCCTTCCGAAAAACGGCTGACGCAAAGCCCCGCCCCCCATCTTTTTCAAACCGCGCGCGAGTGCGGAGCGCCAATGAGAGCGTGGCAGCGGAGCAGGATACTGCGCATGCTCCGGATCCCGGTCCGAGTTAGCTTCTCTATTTAACTGTTTTTTAAATAGTATATAAATGTTTTATAAAAAGATTTATAGTTTTATTAATATCGAATAGCGATTATTTCCAACGTTGTTTAAATGCTAAGAAAACATTTCTTTTCTCAAGTCAACATTCACAAACGTATCAACATTTACAAGCTGGATGTAATTAAAACATTTTAAAACGTTTTATGCTATTAGGGTATATTGTGTTTATAATATTATAGTATAATAGAAATACACACACACACACACATATATATATATATACATATGTGTGTGTGTATATATATATATGTGCGTGTGTGTATCCGTACTTATGTATCTTATACAGGGTGTTTCATTTTAATCCGACCACGACAAAAAACCATGGAAAAACTAATTTTAACGAAAAATGACCGTAACAAAAGTTGAAGGGGGTAAAGGGGGCCATCGAATGACACAAACATCTATGACCTTGAACTAGATTTTCAAGGTCATTTGAGGGTAATTCTGATTTTTTAAAGTAGGAACCTCTATTTTTACCTTGGAATCGGATAGAGCGGAAAAAATTACGTCGCAAAGGATATTTTAAGTTTGCTTTAGTGACCTTGAGAAGGTCAATTCAAGGTCAAATAAGAAGTATCAACCTAACATTGTTTTCCTTTCAATTTTTTCGTAGAATTATCATTTTGTTATTGTTATAAATATTAAGAGAATAATTGACTTAAAATGTGATTATGCTTTGCTGACTTCAAAGCCATTTTGTAAGGTCAAAAGTGCAAAAATGCAATATCAAATGTTATGTGAAGTCCATATTTATATCCTAACTTTAGCGTTACCCAGGAACAACGACGTGGACGTAATAGGATTGTGTTCCCTTTGGGGTGCTTGATTAGAGTGAGTCCCCTTGCCTCTCACTTTTCGGGGTACTTGATTAGAGTGAGTCCCCTTGCCTCTCACTTTTCGGGGTGCTTAATTAGAGTGAGTCCCCTTGCCTCTCACTTTTGCTCAAAATTCAACGCAGGTGCTCAAAGACACCACCATTTTATTGGATACACAATTCAATTCGCTGCTGAAAATGTTCTACTGTTCTGAGTAATACAGCTCTTGGGATGTTTTCACAAGCGGTTTGAATTCTGTGGATCATATCTTCCCTTGTTGTAGTTTCATGTTCATAAACAACATCTTTCAAATACCCTCACAAATAGAAATCGGGTGATGTGATATCTGGAGATCTCGGTGGCCATCGAACACCCAAATCTCCACGTCCAGTGCGTCCAATATCTTAATTTTGATTAAGATATTGTCTAACTATTCGAGCATAGTGCGCAGGAGCTCCATCTAATTGAATCCACATTCTTGCTCTTGTGTATAAATCTACTTCTTCAAGAAGTACTGGAAGACGTTCTCTCAAGAACTGTAAAAAATTATGGCCATTTACATTTTCATCGAAAAAGTATGGGCCTACAAGGTATCCGTTAACAATTCCACACCAAACGTTCAAAACTCCAACGATTTTGGTTATCTATCTGCCTGTACCAATGCGGATTAACATTCGACCAATAATGACAGTTGTGTCGGTTAAGCTCTCCATTGCTTTTGAATTTTGCTTCATCAGAAAACATTACGTATTGAAAAAAGTGACGATCATTAGCAATCATTTGCCCATTGGCAAAACTGTAGCCTTAACCTCATATCAGCAGGTGTGAGATCCTGAGTCAAAGTAATATGATATGGATGATAACGTTGACTTCTCAGTATTCTCCAAGCAGTAGCCATAGGTATACCACTTTGCCTTTGAATTTCACGAGTACTAACGTGGGGATTCAAATGACCCATTGCTAAAACGACCATTACACGAAGATCATCTTCGTTGTAATTACGACGTTCTCTAACCCGTGCTAGTTGCCCTTGTTGAGCTCTACGGTAAATCTCACGAATGGTTGTATGACTTGGATGTATTCTATCGGGATATCGAATACGATACAAGGCTGCAGCTTGTCGATAATTACGTCTAGATTCAGCAAGAATCAGTAAAATATCAACCCTTTCAGCGGCTGGATAATCAGCCATTGTTAAAAATGTATAACAAGTTCAATAAAAAATTTTGTTTTTACCAAACTGAACAAATTAGATAGCTTTCGATGAGTAATAAATTTTAATAGAAAAAATAAAGGTCAATGCCTTTAAACTTAAACCAAGTTTAACCACTCAGAAACCTCGTTTATAATCATAAGTATATTATCAGCGTTAAAATTCCACGAAATACTGTTTTGGACAGAAATTTAAGGAAATTAATATTATTTAGAAGATAAACTTTTATTGTTTTACTAAATTTACAAGTGCTTACAATATTTCTTTCATCAAATCTTTCACTCTCTGTATCGTGTATGTTTTTTGTTCTGTGTTTTTAGGTTACGTATCTCTGCTTTCGTGTATGCGTGTGTGTATATGTGCTCGCGCGCTTTGTTCGTTTGTGCGTATGTGACAGTTAGTATGTATGTGTGAGTGCTCTGCTTCCTTGTTTCTATGTGTGTGTACATGTTCTTGTATTGTTTTTCTCTCTCTTTGTTAGTCTTTATCGTCCTCTTCCGAGCCTCCTGATCTCCATTTATTATATCTGTCCTCTTCTCCCTGGTCTGTCATTCTTCCTTTCTATACGATTCTTTCCTTTTTTTCGTCCTATGTATATAATTTCCTCTATCTCCGCCATTCATTCCTTTCTGTATGTGGCATCTCCCTCTTTAATGTCCTCTTCTTCCCTCCTTCGTTTTTCTCTCATTATGAGAGCTTTAAACCTTCTCTCTTCATATGACAACTTTTGTTTGAGCCATATTTTTTCTCCTTCTTTTATTTCTGCGCTCTTCTTCCATATCATCTCCATGTCCTCTTGTCTTTTGAAAAGTACCTTTTTGGTGTCTTCTGTTCTTGTGTTCTCCAATTCTCATTCAACTTCTTCCATGATGTCTTCCAACCAGTCTTTTATCGAGTCCTCCTTCGTCTAGTTATTCACATGTACTATTAGGCCTCTCTTCCATACCTTGCACCTGCTCCCACCTTTTCTTTTGCCTGATCTGTCTGTCTTTCTCTCTCTTTCTTAATATTTTCCCTTTTCTACGTTCTCCCACTTTTCTTACTCTTCTTATCTCCTGCCTCTTCTTGACCCCCTCTACTTTATTCTTCTTTCCCAGCAAATCTTCTCTTAGTTCTTCTATTTCTCTCTGGAAACTTTTTTTTTCCCTTCATCATCTCTACATCCTCTTTTACCTCCTACAATTTTCTCTTTAGCGTCTCTCTTCTTTCTCTTTCAAATTACGCTTCGATTTTCCAGCCTTCTACTTCATCCCTTAATTCTCACATCTCCTTTTCCTTTTTTCTTTTTCTTAAAGCCACTTTCAATTTTTACTTTTTCTGTGTTCGATGTGTTTTAGATAACCTGTTTTCGCTTGTACTGCACTACGTGTTTTTCTGTTCTGCTCGGTTCAGATTCCTTTTTCTCGTCCCTATTCCTCTTCTCATGTATTTTGTTTTCTAGCACTTTTCTAGTGACTTTTACTTCTTTGTCCGTTTCTCCTGTCCCCCTGTTCGTGAAAAGTCCCTGCGCCGGTCTCGTTCCTTTGTCGTCTTTCTTCTTTTCTGCCCTATTACTTTTTTCTAGTTGTTCCACTTCTTTCCTATTGCTACTACTCCCATTCGTTTGCTTTTTTTGTTTTCCTTTTTGCTCATTCTTTCTTTTTCTAATTTTTTTTAGCTATCTTCGGTTTTCTCTTTCTCTTCTCTCTTCCATATGACCTCTTCCATATGAGGATTTATAGTTTAGCCAAGTTCTTCCTTTCTCCGTTCAAAATGCCTTTCTAATTATCCTATTTTTTACCTGTTCTGCTGCACTTTTTGAATATGTGTTCGAGTGTCTTTTCTTCTTCTCTGCATAACCTGCATGTTCTCTCTTCCTCCTTGATCTAATACCTGTATCCTCTTGTTTTTTTGCCCATTCTGAAACTTGCTGTTAAAGCCAGCCCTTTTTCCCTGTATTCCCTTATTTCGCTTTTCTAGTTCTGATATTCTTGTTCTTGTTTCAAGTTTGTACCGCTCCGTCTTCAGATGTAGTATGTGTTCCGGTGTGGTTCTGTCCAGCTTCACTATCCATTTCATATACTTTTCTGAATCTTCTCCAGTTCTTCCTTACCTTTCCATCCCCACACCTCCGCTCCATATTCCATTACAGTTTTTACCATCGTATCGAATAACCTCATCCTTAGTTCCCAGTTATCCCTGAAGAGTTGTACTCCTAGCCCCTACATGGAGATCATTACTGTGCTTGCCTTTTCTTTTACCTTTTTAATGTGTGCCTCTTCTTTTCCATTTTCTTTCATCATGTTTCCTAGATATTCAAAATTTTTTACTACCTCCATCTCCTTATCTTCCCAGGAAAATATATCCTCCTTCTTTCTCCTTCCTCCGTTTTTAAATACTACTAACAAGAAACGCTAGCTTCAAACAAAGCGCTAAACAAACGAAAAAAAATATTTTTAATACCAGATTATTCTGTAAACTTAGTAAATACCGAAAAATTGGCAAAAAATGTCGATTTCTCGAATTTACTGATCAATACCTGCAATTTAAATAGAACTAAAGGTGATGAAGCCATTCTCGTACGGAATTCGGATTTAGCGAGCCAAAATACATAGGAATACATGTGTCATGTACCGGGGTCAGATATTTTGTTTTTTTGTGTGCCGATGTTATTGGACGTGTCATTATTAAATAAACTATTAAATATTAGATGTTTACTCGATGGTTGTTAATTCTTGTGGAAATGTCTCAATCAGATTGCCGGATTGATGAATTCTAAACAATTAAAAGCACGATTTTAAAAACGTTCCACGAGAATTATCTACCGTCGAGTATAAATATATTCAATACAGGCGACATGCTATAAAAGTAGTTATAGCTACTAGTACACAGGACCGATTTTAAAATTATATGATAAAATGGAAATAAATTTTAAATATTAAAACATGTTTTTAAACTCTTTGTAATTATTTGATTAGAGTATTAATTAGATTAAACAAATATAACAATAAAATAATATTATTATTTAAAATTTGTTTTATTTACATTTATAATATAATGTAAATTGTAGGATTATAACAATCATAACATTTATATTCTGTACTAAAATATAATATTATAAATAATAAATTAAATGATAAGGATATCCTAAATCCGTTGTGAAACAGAATAATAAAAACACTAAAGATAACTGGAAACTGCAGATGACAGCAGAAAATGTCAGAATTAAGACCCAGACAACAGTAATCTTCAGTAATGAATGCAACAAGCAATAACTGTAAATAAGCAAAGACAACAGTTTTTTGCTTCCTCCTAGAGGAAGCTTTGTAATAGTAAAATTTTCAGTTTCGCTACAACTTCATAAAAACGTATTTGGAGGTGTTTAGAGTTCAAATCATGCGGTTTTAGAAAATTTTCATTTAAATGGCTGTGTGTGTATGCAGGTATACCGTCATGATTCTGGAACAACGCGACTGATCGTAATAAAATTTGACATGCATGTATGTTTTCTGAATTCGGAAAACATTTTTTTTGTGATTTATATCTATATTTTAGCCATTTTTTAATTTTTGAAAGTAAATTTTTGCTTTTTTGATGATTTGATTTATATAATATATTCAATAATCAAGTATCTAAAAGAGCATAAAATTGCGTACTTTTTCTTGCAAGATTGACTGTTTCGTTCAATTGTTATGATAAAAAAGGTGATTCTTAGAAAAAAATTAATATCCCCAAAACTAAATTGTCTAAAGATCATATCTGCAAAAATATGTTAAGTCGCAATTCCGACTTGTCCAAATCGTCGCATGTTAAGTCGCAATCCTGTAATTAATTATTGAATTTTTACTTACTTGGGTTTAACTGCTTGGGCTGGAAACTCTGCTGCTGTGCTGTAGTCAGGCTTATACAGGATGGATATATTCAATAAAAAAACACTTGTAGTTGATTGACTTTCACGATTTATTCAAGATAAAGTTCTATAGGTATCGGGATTGCGACTTAAGCCTGGATAACTCTTGTCGACGGATAGGAGCGTCGTACAAGAGTCCAGATCGAGTGTATAATTATAACTGGTCGCTCGGCGTATACAGGGGATACTCATTAACCTCGCTCATCTACTTATTAATCTGAGTCGTCAGTTTTCGGCTTCATAACGATTCCGCTGATATTGCTTAGATGCAATACGTCGCAGGACGTTACAAATAATTATTTGCAGCATTCTTCTCATCTGGATCTAATCTGCAGATTACATCTTGTGGTATGCATGAATACATACGGCATTCGTCATTTCATATTCACAAACAAAATAACTTTAAAAAATAGAGCATATCTGCACAAATAATTATTTCCAGCATCCCTTTCATATGGACCTAATCTTGAGATCACCTCTGATAATGTATGTGAAATATAGTATGCAAAAATAGGTGGTGGAAACTGTATGTTTCAAACCTTAAAAAGTCATATTTATTTTCTGTTAATATCCATCCTGGGAATTCGGGTTCCAATTAGATTGGATCCTTTAATGTAGCATTATTCCACAATTACTTACTTTTCTTACAATTTTGCATGTTTCAAAGTTTTAACCATGCCAATCAACAGTTTTTTTTTCTCGGGAAATCTACACGTTCAATCGACCGCCAACGCTCTTACTGACAGCGCGCCCTTGGACGGTCGGTCTTTCACTTTGCTGACAGTAATCGAACCTCTTCCAGGTAACATATTACATGGTCATATGTATGTTGCACCCCCTGTAGCCAGCTCTCCATTTGTGGGTTCGATTCCCGGTGAATGCACTTGGATTTTTCCTGAGTTGTTTGTAACTGGAAAAGTATCCTTGTCATCGGCTGATTTGAAGCGGAATTTTCTTTCATTGAAATTTAGGAATTTCCCTTGCCTCGAATATGCTAACTTGTAGAACAAGGTATTTGTCAGCTCAATGCTTCGGCAAGGATCGCCAGCATTATTAGTAAGCAGCTGGTTCTCGATACCTTCTTTACCTGAAATGCCTCCCAGTTAAGCCAATCAGAGAAATGACAAAAAAGCATTAAGGGGGAGGGGGAAAGAAAGGGCAAAATTAGTTCGTTAAGATTGAGGTACGGGCCACTTGTTATAAATTCAATTAAAATTTATTTTTTATCTCATAATTTACAGTTTTTTATCATTTTTAGGTTCGGGAAAGTCTTATACGATGATGGGAAGTGGAGAGAATTTAGGTATTATTCCACGACTATGTGACAAACTTTTTGATATGATTGCTAAACAGCAAAGTTCTGAGCTTACATATAAAGTTGAAGTTTCGTATATGGAAATTTATAATGAAAAAGTACACGATCTTTTAGATCCGAAACCTAATAAACAATCGCTGAAGGTCCGGGAGCATAATGTGTTGGGACCTTACGTCGACGGATTGAGTCAACTAGCAGTCACAGCTTTTCAAGTTTGTTAACTTTTTAATAATGTATATTTGAAGTATAACTCTAAGCAAGTTCTACATAGTGAAAATTAACAAAATAATTTTTTATTACTTATAGATTAACCCATGTAGTTCTTATACAAATTATATACTTATTATTTGCCATGACAGTTGTTAGAAAAGCATAGTAGATTAAAATTTTCTGATTATTCTTAGTAGAAGTTAGTATGCTATTTAATGTATGCCCTGGGTTCCACCTCGTCAGCGCCGTTTAAACGGCGGCCCACTGAACTCTTCCTCGTGGCGTGGCGAGAGCTGCAGGCACTGAGTTGCCTTAGCCTGGGTACGATGTTGTGGCCCTCGGCCTGACGGTCTGGTTTAGAGCCGCGCCCTTGGAGATGAGCGGCTCCGACGGCTGACCGGCTTCTGTGGCTCCTGGCCATGTGTGGTCGCTACCAGAGTCGGGAGTCGAGAGAGCGAGTCGCGCTTCTCTCTGCTGATCGATAGTCCTTCTTCGATTGATTCGGGGCCCTTCGGATCGCTTCATGCGAATCCGGCTCTGCTATCTCGTTCTCTCTTATTGCGTGTTTATTAGTCAGCGTCGGCTATTGTCACGCTGCTTTCCTTTTCCCCCCTTTCTTTCTCCTATTCTACTTCTATGCTTCGCGCGCGGCTCCTAACGCCTTGATGGTCGTCGCAATGCGTGTTTGTATGTGTGTGTGTGTGTGCGCGCTTCGCGCGCGTGTATGTGCTGGGCTTATGCCGAGCTGTTGTGAGGGTATATGCACTGTCACAGCTGGATGCATCACTTTCAGATTCATCATGGTAAAGTATACAGCCACCTCTGCATGTGCCAGCTGTACTGATGACTACGCCAACAGTACACCTAAGGCTTCACAGGCAAAGGTAAGGGTAACAGCAACAACAACAACAGCATCTACAAAGGGCACTCTCAAACAGGTGGTGCCCAAGAAGATGAAGTCGACATCATCATCGCACTTCGCGTCCAGGAGCCAATCACCTGCCATCATCTCTGCCAGACCGGTGACATCGAACGAGGCCTTCTTGAAGGATATTTGTGCGGAACTGGAGGATATTCGCAAAACGCAGAATACGGCCCTTCAGGCGCATAACATGATATCTAAAAAGGTCTCTCAAATTAAGAAAAGACTAAGCGCCCTCGAGAACCGCCTCATAGCCCTTGACCAGCTGCCTGCGCTCAAGACTCGACTTAACAACGTCAAGTTCTCCATCTCTAAGCTGCAGGCAATATACCAGATGCTGTCGTCAAAGAACCCTGCAACGCAGCAGAACAACATCACTGCTCCTGCCTCCGAGGAATAAAACAACCTCCGCAGCGAGATGGCTGAGGTTATAAGGAGGCAGGAGCAATCAGCGAATAATGTGGTAGTTATCACTGGCCTGGCCTACACCAAGGAAACATCGCAGCACCTTTTGGCTCTCTCCGTACTTGCTATATTGTATCCCACAATTGTCAGAAAAGATGTGGCATCCGTTAGGACCATGAGCAGACTCGACACGACTACCACCAACACGCAGGGTGACAGCAGACTACCACCCTTATCTGTTACCCTATTATCCAGTGCGCTGGCCCGCTCGATCATCGTGGCCAAAACCAAGAGGCGTAAGCTTAACACCACTTAACTATACGTGGCCCTAATGGAGGAATCAAATACGCAGATAACCTGCAATATTTTTATTTTCTTGCTGCTTGTTTAAAGTATGATATGGATAGTGTGTTGCGAAGGTGTGATGGAAGAGTGTTCCAAAGATAAGAAGCGCTGATGAAAAATGAATTCTTCAGCGTCTCCGTTTTGAAAGCCGGGATATCCGAGGGGATCACCGCACCCCTTACAGGCCTGAGCGCAACGTAGAAATCAAAAGAGGCTAGTATGTAGGCAGGCACTGATGAAGATTTTTTTAAGAAACAGGCCATGAAGTATCTGACGCCCGGCGGTGGTAAGGCATTGCAACTCGAGCCTATAAAGGGAGATGTGCTCGTCCCTTCTTACACCATAGATATAACGGATTCCCATGTTGACAAGTCTCTGGAGTTTCGTGTCTAATTCTGGAGTCAGGTCACAGTAAGCCAATAAACAATAGTCAATGATCGGAAATAAAAGTGTTTGCACAAGTTGTTGGCGCAGCCTGAGGTTAGTGGTATTCTGAAAGAAATAAAGTCTATACATCGAATAGTGAGCACGTTTACAGATTTGTGTAACCTGCTCTTTCCACGTAAGTTTGGAGTCAAGCACTAACCCCAGATTGCTCATAGATGATTCATAGTCGATCCGGGCTCCCCCTATGTTGATGTAAGTGTTAGCAACAGTAGGTAAAGGATTTATGTAGTAGGTAGAGCCCAGAAGATCGCCTTAGTCTTAAAGACATTCAGTTTGAGATGGTTTTGTGCAACCCAGTCCAATATCCTTTCGGCGTTAGCACTCATCCTGACCGAACAAGAATCAAGCTCCTTAAGGTTGCATTGGCTGTATATTTGCAGGTCATCCGCATAGATTAGATGGGACACATCTAAATCTAGACAGAAACAAATATTATTGATGTACAACGCAGACCCAAAAGTGACCCCTGTGGAACACCAGTATTTAATGGTAGAAATGTGAAGATTTCGTTGTTGTTACGCATGACGGCCTGTTCTCTTCTCGTCAGGTAAGATGCAAGCCAGTGGATAACCTGCTTAGAGAAGCCATAAAAGGATAGCTTTCTGAGTAACCTGACGTGATATACAGTATCAAACGTCTTGCTAAAATTAAATAGAAGTAGAAGAGTGACCTTCTTTCTATCTAAGTCAACTTAATTAAGCCAAACTGCTGTGGCCAGTGCGGAAGCCTGTTTGGAAGTTGTCAAGGTAAAGTCTTGTTTCAAGATACTCAAAGATTTGCTTGTGCACCAGCTACTCTAGCGCCTTAGATAGAAAACAGAGTAAAGAGATCGGACAATAGTCGGTCAAAGTGCTTTAGAGACTACAACCGGTGGAATGCCATCGCTTGCCCTGGCCTGAGTGTTGAAGTGTGATACAGCAGCCGACACATCAGACTCTGTAAAAGCCCTGAAGCTGAAATGTTCAGGGAGTTGCAGACTCTCCAGGGTTCGCAGATACTCCTTAACAGATGGTGCTTGAGGGTCATTAGAGATAGAACTAAAGTGTTTCTGAGAGCGTGTGAAGTGAACTGAGCAGGTGAAGGTGATTTAGAGGTGGTAATGCCAAGATTTTCAAGCTCTCTCCAGATTTCAGCAACATCGGCCAAGGTAGACTGGCGCGAATAGTAATAATTTAGCCTAGCCTCCTCAACCTGCATGTGAGAGTCATATCTTGCAATTCTATAGAAGTATAGATCTTAAGGGGTCCAGCCTAGGTTAAATCCTACAAAAAAAAACAACAAAATATTCGTCCGATAAAAATTTGTTCTTTTTACGTAAATTGAAGAACAAAAAATATCTCCAGTAAATATTTACACTATACACTATTTCTACTGAGAAATATCATATATATACTATACAAAAACACTGACCAAAACTCATGACATTTTACTATATAAATAAGTGTTTTTAGTCACTTGCCACGGCTTTGTGAAAGATCTGGACCGTCATCTTTACTCTACCCGGGCTTAAAATGTACTTTAAACATGCCCCCTCAGACCTAATGAAAGACATTTCTAAAAAATATTAATTAAATATTATTATCCATACATTGTATACGTAGCTAATAAATATAATTAATATTTTTCACACTGTACTTGGTGCTAACAACATTATGTCAATGGGTCACGTGTCAAACTATACCTCATTAAAATTTCAAGTGATTTGACTACTTATTTTTTCAGTAATAAATCGAAAACTGAAAAAAATGAGTTTTTTTGTGCCTCGATTACGGACGCAAAAAGGTCTTATTGCACTTGAGATTTCGGGAAAAAGTAGATATTTTATGTGTGTTGGCTAAGTTTATTGCACAGCTTTCAAACCCCTATGGTTCGTAAGATATCAAGGTTTCAATTTTTTTTTGAAAATTTTTTGATTTCTTATGTCTCTAAAACAATGTAGTCAAATGCTTCAAAATTTTATTTGGTGATTCACTATAAAAAAAGCTGTTATAATTTTAAACGATTCCATCAAGCGGTTTTCAACTAAAGAGCTAAAATGTAAAAATCGTTTTCTTGAAAATTGCGCGAGCGACCTATCTAATGAATAACCTGCTGTTTTGATGGATAGGGTATTTCGTAACACAGTGTTCTTGCCATTCTCTTCTTTTCATTATATATTTTTCTTTAGATATAAAACCCTTTTTCCATTGTTTTAATGCTCTGTTTGCAGCTCTCTTCTCTCTGGTGCAGCTTTTTGCCCACCATTTTCTCATGCCTAGTTTCCACTTTTTTATTTGGATCTTCTTTTTTTTGACTGAGACCTTGACAACTTTTTTTATTTCTTCCCATGCATATTGCGCTGAATCCTTGTTTTTTATTTCTCCTTCAATATTCGATGTTTTTTCTTTAAATTCCGCTATGTCCTCTTCGCTCCATAACAGCACTTCTTTTTCTTCTGCTTCTTTATATTTTTTCTTCATTCCTTCTTTTTTTTGTAACCCTTGAGTATATTACTTCTTGCCATCATCATACAAACAGGGGCATGATCCGAGTCCACTCTCTCCTCTATCTTGAACCTGACTATCCCTTCCCTCATTTTGTCATTCACTATTATGTAATCAATTACCGAACTTCCCCTAAAATCCCCTTGTTCAATATAATTCCAAAAATTTCTATCTTTATTAAAAACCCCTGCTACATTCCAGAAAATAAATCTCCTCACATTATCCCTATCAAACTTGTCATCATACCTCTCTTCTTGATTCCATTCCTGATCTAATGAAAATGCAAACCCTCATTACGGACCGTCCACTTGTTTGCTTCCCTATTTTCCGCGGCTAATCTCAAGTTCTCTTCTTCTTTATCCTTCCTTTCTTCTAGGTCTATTCTCTCCAGCAATTTATCATTATCTTCCCATTTATACCACGCATTCTTGTAAACAATTTTACCGAACCCTATTTTAAAAGCCAGACCCTTTTCTCTTTTTTCCTTAACCCACGCGGCAATTTCTTCCTGCTTTTTCCTATCCTCATAGCTTCTAAAGTGCTCAATAAAAATTTTAGTTCCCGCTAATTTACTTTTGTTCCGCATTATCTCCTCTTTAACCTCCGAGCTACTAAGTTTTATTACAATCACTTTGCCTTTCGTTCTAATATTATTGCTACCTATTAATACTTCCATGTTTAATCTATCCCTTAAAAATTTCAGCACCGTCGTATTTACCGTTTCTTTATTTTCGTCAAACGCTAATCCTTTTATTGCTATTACATTCATATTCTCCATTCTTTCTCGTTCCGATAGCATCCTTTTCATTTGCGCAACTTCTCTCTCCGAAAAACTCGCACGGCTCCACCGACTCGCGCCGCTTATTCCTGTATGCCCGCTCTCCGCCGAGCCGCCGCTCGCGAGGCTTCGCAGCGATCCACGCAACAAAGAGAGACACGAGGCGACATCTCCCGAGATCGCGTCTAGCCTCGAATCTACGTCCTCGCGCCAGCGTGCGTCCCGCTCGCTTTCCCTTTCTTCTAACTCTTTCAATCTTTTCTCTACTTTTTCTACTCTTTCTATCAATTCTACTTCGCGCGTTTTCAATTCGATTTTCATTTTTTCCATCGCTAACGCTTCTTGCCTAATCTTTCTTACCTCCTCTTCAATTTTCTCCTTGAACTCCTTTTCCTTCTCCGTGAATGCCAGCTTCTTGATTCTGTTGTCCAACGTCGTTTGCTTCGAGTCTACCGTAGTTTTCGAACCGCTTCTCGTCCTTGTTTCCTTCTTATCTTCCTTCTCCTTCATCTCGTAGCTGGTCCTCGTCGACTTGCCCGCCATTTCTCTGGAACTCGCACGCTCTCGAGACAAAGAGAGCACGCTTCTCCGCAACCTACCTAACCTGCAATCTCGACCCTACTTTGCAATCGCTTTTTGCAGTCCGCCCGTACAATAAAACTATAAAATTATTATCACCGCCTATCACGTTTGCCCTAATTAACGCTCCGATACACTTATTTGTAATTAACTTGCACCAAAATAAGGTAACGCACTCGAAAATTCACGGAGACGCTGTCGCACGCGACCACTCTCATCCACGCCCTCTAGCCAAGTCCACGTCTGTATAGTATGTATTCAACCAGTGAAGGGATGGATGTTACTTTGTCGCTTAGCCAAGTCTCATTCACAGCTATTACGTGAAAGGGGGAATAAGTGGACAAGAAGAACCTAATCATCTCAATGTGACCCGTAAGAGTTCGCATTGAAATGATACACCCTCAGTCCCCCAAACAGAGACTCTTTAGAAACAGATATGTGTGAGCTAGATGATTTATTTAGATGGTGGTTTTGGTGAAATGATAAGTGTGTGTTTTAGTGTACGATGTTCATGTTGGTTGTTGGCGGCGTCCGGGCTAAGAAAGCTTTGAGTTTAGCATCAGTAGAGATGATAATGGCCTGTTCGCCGTCTTCACCAGAGCGGATGCAGATTCTCCTGTCCCTTACGATGTACGGCATCCTCTTCTCTTCTTTGCCCCCAGCCTGGCCTTAATACGCGGCTTGTGAATGTCTGGAGAAAGCAGCTCATTAATGTTAATGAGTCCCTGGTGGTCTGGGCAGAGAGCTCTTGCTTCCTTCAGTAGGGCAGCATTCAGTTCACTAGTGTAAAGCTTGCGCCTCCTGGCCTTGGACACGATGATTGAGCAGGCCGGCGCACTGGATAAGAGTGTAACAGATAAGGGTGGTAGTCTGTTGTCACCCTGTGCGTTAGTGGTAGTCGCATCGAGTCTACCCATGGTTCTAACGGATGCTACATTCCGTCTTAGGACTATGAAGTCCAGTGCAGCCAGGATGGAGAAAGCCAGGAGTTGCAACAAGTTTCTCTGGTGTAGGCCAGGCCAGAGATGACCACCACATTGTTCGCTGATTGCTCTCGCCTCCTCCTAACCCTAGCCAGTTCACTGCAGAGGTTGTTAAGTTCCTCGAAGGCAAGAAGTGCTATTGTTCTGCTGCGTTTCGGAGCTCCTTGACGACAACTCTTGATATTGTGCCTGCAGCTCAGAGAAGGAGGAGTCCACGTTGTTTAGTCGAGTTTTGGGTGGTGATGGTCTAGGAGCGTGGAGACAACGCAAGGAATCGTGTATGACTGAATTTTATTCGCACAAAGAGAGGAGTTCTGCTCCGTCTCATGGTCGTCGGTGATCTGCTCGCTCCGCCGTCCATGCGACGCGTCGACGGCGAGCGTTTGCACGTGCAAAGATGCACACACTGCATCTTTGCGCGTGAGAACCGTAGGCAACGGCGTTCCCTGCTGACGATGCACCTGTGCATCGTGAGCAGAAGCCATCGGAGATGCCACGGGAGAGCCTAGTGCGCGTCCGTGACACGGCCGATGCCGCGCGGGCGTCCGCCCTCGGCGCCCAAAAACAAAATATGGTTGCTCGGTAAATCCGTGCCAGAATGCTTGTTTGTGCGATTGTGGGCAAATATGCGAATGCATATGCCCAGTTTAGTGTGTCCTGGGATGCCAGGTGCACTATGTGCATCGATCTGCGCTTGGCGCATTGGATTTCTTGATAAGGTGTCCTCCTTTCGGCTCCGTGATGGCTGAATTCTAATGTGTCAGAGTTTGCGCGCGCGCGTGTGTATAAGGCGCGGGTGTTGTGTGTGATTAACAGCCGCTGCTGTTTTACAGTATTTGGGCAGAACTCCTAAATGCAAAATTATTTGAAATGTAAAACAGTATGTTAGTAGTTGCATCTTAATTATAACTAGCTAAAAATTCACTCGCTAACATTCGCTTGTTATATTTAATCATTGATTTAACTTTTAAATATATATAATCCACAAATTTATAATAATAGAAATATGAAACACAAACAATAATACAATAATATACCATTATTAAAATATAATTTTATTTTAAAATCAGAAGTGATTACATTATAACATTAAAGCATAATACTTATTATTTAAATTTGAATTTAATTTGAAGAATGTATTGTTATCGAGTAATATTATGTAGTTATTGAAAAAATATATTTATTTTGATGCGAAGTGATGTATTAGACATAATACCAAAGAGATTAGATTTTATTTACGACAGACAAAACATCAGAGAAAAAGGACTATATTTAACGCCAAGACACAACTACATCACGATAGAATATAGATGATAAATAGGAAATTGCGAAATGCTCGTCATGGTGACGGTCATCGTTTTTTTAATGTTCTTTACATCGAGATCTGACGATGAGACGAATTAACTTAAAAAAGGTGCGATATAATTGTTCCGGACATAACCGAGGGCTACTAGGGATAGGAGCAAGTGCGACGTATTTATTTTTATTAAAATTTATTTTGCCTAGTATTAGTTTAAGCGAACGTTTCTCCGTCACTTGATTTTTACATGCGCGAATCGACAAGGTGATTCGTGGCTTCAGTCCGATACAGTTAGGAGTGGTTTTATAATCATTCCCAGACTGCTACGACCTCACTAGGGAGTTTACTCCACGAAATTTGAAGGTCACTTACAGTGCGGAGAGGCTAAAGGGCCGATCTGTGACTGCCAGGCCAGTGAGTTGACTGGTGGGAGGCGTTCGCGGAGGCACATGGCTGCTTGTGTATAGCTATAGATATAGAGGAGCGCGCGCACTGCTTCAAGTCCCTTCGGTAGTCCTCGGGAAAGCATCTTTGTTTTAGCGGGCACGATTTTTCGGCGGCATTTAATGAGTAGAGCGCCAGATCTCGGCGACAACTTGTGAGACAAGGTCACACCAGGACCTGTTAGTTAGGATATTTCAATAAAGTCATAATATCTGATCGCAAATGATTTCACAGTTTATTCTTGAACCTTGATGTAGTCTTGTCCCATTCAATAATATAGATGTTGATGTAATGTTAATTGAACCGCTTCGATTGGTTGTTAGAGTCATACAACAGATATATGACATTGTGATTGTTTTAACTCGGTTTTCTATTATACTTAATACAGGATCTGTTGCCATATTATGGCACGTTTATCAATTTTACTATGTCAGTTATGTCTATTTATTAGTTAGTACTATAAATTTAATTGTAAACTAATATAAAAATTTAAGTTAATAACATTGATGAAGTCTTTAGTTTGAGTTGAATATAATAATAAGATAATTTTAAATTTATAAATTAAAAACTATTAAATGAAAAAGTATATTAATGTAGTAATATAAGCCATATACTAATAATAATATTAATTATTTTAATTTAATGGTTAAGTGTTAGCTATTGCGTCCTCTCTTCTACTCGATCGCCGGTGACTGGGTGCTTACCCTGGTCACTGGGATGCTCCTCGATAAAGCCGTGAGACTTTCCCAAACACCGAATACTCTCGAATATTACAAGTCCAGGAAAATTGCAAAATTTCATGTTTACCTTAAAATATTGCAAAATCATATCCTGAATAGTGAAACATGGTCTACTATACAATGCTCTAAGGATACAACTAATATACCAAAAAAAATTTCACTTTCTGTAGACGATTTTCAGGTATCAAAATTACCTCCCGAATGGCGAGACATGGTCTATGATACAACGCACTTAGTATGCAACAAATATACTAAAAAAAAAATTTTCACTTTCAGTAGACTCATGCCCAGGTGTCAAAATCACCTCCCGAATGGCGAAACATGGTCTATGATACAACGCACTAAGTATACAACAAATATACCGAAACAAAATCACTTCCTGTAGATGATGTCCAGGTGTCAGGATGATCCTGAGGTTAACCCATTATAGTTATAGTAAATGATATATGATGCTACCTTTGAAATTACACAAAGTTTAACCACCTAGAAACCTCGTTTATTATTATAAGTATATTATCAGCGTTAAAATTCCAGGAAGACCAAAATTCCAAAAATTCTCTGAAAAATCTGGAAAGTGCGATATTTTGCATTAAAACATTGCAATATTGGTGCATGTAGGAAAACAAATGAAACGGTAGGAATATTCTTAGATGTTAGGACTTACGTGATGGTTCAAACAATTTTAATTCAAATTAGAGGAATTTGAATAAATTGAAAGTTTTGGACAGAAATTCAAGCAAACTATTATTAATATTATATAGATGTAGATTAACCAGAGCGGTTAAACGCTTGTAGCTCTTCATGTGAGAAGAACGACTTATAGCTAGTTGAAGTCCTAGCAGATAAGACGACTGTCTCGTTACTCCCTAAGACCAAGGGAGAGCAGGAGTCGCGGATTTTAGAAGCTAAGATTGGGCAATAAGCTCGGCTTCTAGCTTTGTATAAAAATGCGAAGGCCAGAGCGCCCGCTGCTATGCTATATGTGCACATATTTTTAATAAAACACAATACAAGGATAATTAAGGAGGGGCCGCTGCACGCAGATGTCGGAGCGCCTACTTGTGCGCGACGAGGGCGAGCGCGGGCCACTTCTCAACTTTGATATTAGGCGAATTCGTTTGGGGTAGGTAGCCCAGCGCACGTTGCACTGCCCGTGCTTCGGCCCCTTTGCTCCATTTAGCCTCACTCTAGTGTGCAGTAATTGCCATAGCGACGTCAATACGCCTTTCCGCCGGCGACGCCACCACACTTAATGGCTCCGTTGCGGTACGACTTCGAGGAGCGGGAGCAATGGCCGAGGGCACCGCCGTCGTATGATTCGGTGGTCAGCGGGCTCGTGCCCAGTGCACAGGGGCTTTATGGGCCTCCTACGACGTAATATCCGCCGATCGCCTTTTTGCTTCGGCCTTCTAGGCCATATGTTCTTCATGACTGACATCAGCAATCCTTGAACGTGTTCATCGTATCAATATATAAGCTTTTCTACTTTTAAAACTTGCGTGTTTTCTTATTTTCCCTAATCCCATTTCTCGATTTTTCCCGTGGTTTTCAGGTGTCCCGACAGATACAAATCGGCGGGTTGGGAGTCGCAGGAGCTAGCGGCCGAGGTAGCAGCAAGGCCGGTTATTTTTCTGATAAGTGATCTAGTAGCCATTAAGGCTGTTTTATAGTCTCGCGAAATAGGAAGAGACTTGAGGATCTTGATGGACGAGTTGGCAATAAACAAAACTATCGACAGTTAATGTGAACTTATAACCGTAAAAAAGGCATTGACCTTTATTGAATATAGTGTGTATTTACAAGTGTTTAAATCTAAGGAAAAGAAGTGAAAGTTAAAGTATTAAAGTACCGACGCGTGAACAAACGATATTGTTTACGGACGACACTGTGAGGCAAGTACGAGCGCTCACAGTGATTCGGCAATACGTACTGACTATACAATCAGCGAGAGTGGCAGAAGACCGCTCGCGCAACAGGCGGAGAGAGAGAAAGAGAGTAGGAGAGAGCGAGCGCGCGTTGCCATGGCAACCCCCTAATCGATGCCGTGTGAGCAGGCAAATACATTCGAATTTGCGACAACGGCTCGCTTCTCGAACCTTCTAGCTCTCTCTCTCGGCGTAACTGTCTAATTTTCGAACATACCGCTCCTCTTGCTGTCTCGCAGCAACAAAGAGACCGGTAGTCAACAACTAACATTAGTTAAAGATAGGAAAGCCTACTTCGAGAGAAGCTAGTCCCTATCATGACTCTACCGATCGAACTGTTCTCACTAAAATTTCTTTGGAATCAATTCCTTAACGAACAGCCATCAACAACAAGTTTACAATGCTTAAGTTTAACAATATTACAATAAACTTTGATACAAGGTTAAATTCGCCGTGTGAGCAGGCAAATACATTCGAATTTGCGACAACGGCTCGCTTCTCGAATTCCAATTTGAAATTTAGAAGCAGCTTTTATATTAATTTAAAATGTTGTTTTGTAGTGTAAATTTAATAATATTTGAATAACTTTATTATTTAATTTATTGAATATATAAATTATAATGCACAAGCGCTACCAACGGCAATGAAACTAGTTGCTGCTATTTTATTTGTTTGATGCTTACTATATAACAATTTTATAATCAATTAATTCTATTTTGCTATGTTATTAATTTATTATATAAAAATGATAATATACAAGCACTACCAATGGCAATGAAATTGGTTGCTGCTATTTTTATTTCTTTGATGCTTATTGTTTAATTGTTAGGCAGAACATACTTATACATAACCATATTAAACATTTTATAATGTATATTCAAAAATTTCACGATAAACAACATTTTTAATATAATTTTTTGGATTATCATTAAACATTTATTTAAATAATCAATTTTATCATCTTGGTTTTTTGTTATTACTGAATCTTCTGATAATAATACTTTTAAATCATTTTTTTACGTACTCTAGATAAAGCAACATATAATTGACCATGACTGAAAAATGAAGACGGTAAATATAATCTTAAATTGTCAAACGATAAACTTTGAGATTTATTAATAGTCATTGCGAATCCTAATCGAAATGGAAATGTCTTCGTACTATGGTAAATGAAACTTCTTCAATTATAGGACTTAAATTAATTCGGGGTATTAAGATAATTTTACCTTTAGAGGTACCAGTAATAATTTTAGCTTTAACAACATAAGATCGTAATTCTTGTATCATTAATCTAGTTTCATTGCATAAACCACCATCTAAAATTAAATTTCTTAAAAAAATTACAATTGCATTCTTTTATTGTTAATTTATGAGGAGGAAGTCCATTGAATGTTGATGAATGGACAAATCTATTGATTTTGAATTACACATAACTTAATTTTTTTCTGTGTTTACCGAATCAATACTTAAATATGTATGACTTTCTCCTTCCAATTAATCTAATATTTCGTCGTTTATTTTTAAAACATCAATATTAGTCGGTGCTAATATTAAAATTTCAAATATTAAATTTCCTCTATATACCATATCATTGGATATTAAAGTTACGTGGTTTTGTTTTTCAAATTTAAGTGTGCAATTTATTGCTCGCTTACGTTTAATAACCAAGATTTAAACAATTGATCATTATTTGTGACTCTAATATCTACACTATATTAAAATTTTATATTTGGTCGATTTTGACCAAACCCGACCCTTTAAAACTCGTAAAAAGTATAAAATTACAGTAGAAACGTTCTTTGAACTAAAATCATTTAAGTTACCGGAAAAAATATCAAATTTATCAAATTTCAATTAGTTTTGAGCAGTGAAAGAACTTAAAAAATGTCCGCCCATCCGTCTGTTTGTCAGGATTTTTTTGCATTTATTCTACAAAAGAGAGAACTGCAAAAGAGAGAACTGAAAAGTTCGATTTTATATATATCGGGACGTGCTGCTTCGCCTGGCTACTGAATGCGCCGTGTTGGGCTTTCCGCCAAACAACAGGATGGCGAGACGCCGTCCGAGTCGGTGGGGTGGCGGGCGTGGTGGTTTGAGAATGCGTCGCGCTCGTCGTCCACGATTTAGCTTTATCTATGCCTCCTGCTGCAGCATTTGACGCTGTCGGCCCCAATTGCGTGCCATTTCGAGCTTCATCATCTGTTGCTGCTGCTCGATGAAGTCACGCATAGGTTTCCCGGCTCAGTACCGCACAAAGCCTCATGTGGCTAGATTCGCGGCGGCCAGAGCGCCTAGCGATGGTCAAGAAATATAGCCTAATAGGGATGAATAATCAGAGGTGCTTTTCAACTCGAACTCTGTCACTCGTCGGCGCGATATTTCGCGTGCTTTCCCAGCAATTGCGCGTAAGTCTGCGCCGGCTTTCAGGCTTTCTAGCCCTGAGCCCTGTTCGTTTTCCGCACGTATGGCGGCCTTCGTTTCGATCAGGTGGCGCATGTCGGTGAACGTGTCGACGGATTCGTTCAGGCGGGTCAACAACCTCGACACAATGAATTGCAGTGATGAAAAGCTTGTAGCGTTGGCTCGCTTGGAGAGGGTATAACGACACTGTTAAGCGTGCAGTCTCTGTATAAGCGGAGCAACCCTCTCTTAGTTCTAAAATCCCGGAGCCGGAGATTTGTGCCATAATTTGTTCTGCCCGTGGCTTGGATTTCGGCTTTATCCGCCTCGGTTAGGATGCCGTATAAAAACTTGTGCAGCGTTCCGATGAACGGAAGAAGCGCGCCGCGCAATCGGCGTGGATCGATAGGTTCGCCGTGCATGATAATGAGTTCCATGACGCGGTTGGCCTGTCGCACAGCCGTTTGAGCCTTCTCGACTGGCGCGCCAGGAAAGCAATGGGGCGCACACGCTTGGGCTAACGCGATCGACTAGATTCGCGGCTGCAACAATATAAGGGCGTAAGTCGAGTTTTTCGATAATTTTCCAGTTGGCGTTGGAGGTTGCTATCGGTGCGATTTTTTCAGTGATGAGTCCGAGATTTTCCTTCAGCTGATGAAGGAAGTGGTCGGGGCTGCTAATCGGCCAGCGCTTGCTGACTCCGCGGTCGCACAGCGCCCAAATTCTGCACAAATTCTGACGTTTCTGCCGTTACCTGAGCGTTGGCAACGCTGCCATGCCGAACGACAATTTATTTTGTTTATATGGACAACTTTGGTCATTTCGTCGTTTTGAATAGTGCACTGAAAAAAAACAGCCATTTTAACTGAACTCGCATCAGTAATCCGTCATTGTACAAAGACTCGACAAAATTACCGTAGAGTTCAGCAGTTTTAAAGAATCAGTTCGGTCGTTTTTGCTGGTATCCCGCGTAAGCGACCAATTTTACGAGTCGCGACTCGCCAAAACTACCAGTGGCACACCGTTGTTCTTACTAAACAGTCGTTACGGTGGCAGAACGGTTAAAACTACCGGACTTTACAGCAGAAACGACTGTTTTTTTTCATTGTGACGTTGCGGTTTTCGCGGTTAATGGCGATGATCTCAAAGGGGCCAAGGTATTTTTTCGCGAATTTCCCTGTCTTCGGTTCCTTTAACAGGAACACGATCTCGCCGTTGCAGAAGTTCACTAAATTCAATTTGCGGTTATAATAATGCTTTGAGCGGTACTCGGACTGCACGAGGTTTATTGCTGCCGTCGTTTGCTGGACCGTTAGATTCCTCGTCGCGTTCTCGGTGTACTCATTGTATGTCAAGGTGTCCCCGCATTTCGCAAAACTCGACGGAGTTCTCGGCTTGGTTTCGAATAACAATTCGTACGGCGAGTAGCGTGTATTCTCGTGCTCAGTGCAATTATACGTGCGCTGGCAAATAGGGGTCTAATCATCCCACGTTTCGATATGCTTCACATACTTTCGCAGGTGCTCTGTGAGAGTATGGTGCATCCGCTCGATTGGGCCGTTAGACTGAGGGTGATATGCCGTTGTGCAAAACTTCACAATACCGAATGTCTCAGCGAGTTCTTTGAGCACTTGGTTTTGGAAGTGAGTCCTCTGATCCGTCACGATTGCTGCCGGAGTGCCAAACACACAAATTATGTTTTCGGTGAGCACGCGTTCGAATTGCTTGGATGATTTGGACGAACGGGGTCGCGGGCGTGTTGCTAATTAGGAACAAAATTGGCCTGTGGGCGCTCATTGGGCGACTCATTATTAAAGCAAAAGTTGCCGCATTCGGGGCGCTCATTAGTGTCCATCGCCTCTAATTCTCTTGGCTCATTGACGTCGCCCGATTTGTCGTCCTTGGGCGCACGCGCGTTGACAACTCTCCTTTGTTTCTTTGTTCAGTGCTCGAAAATCAGTGACCAGCCGAAATTTGTTGTGTCCTTGAGCGTCCGGCTTCTTCGGCACATTCCAGGGCGACGACGAGTAGTTAGAGTTGAAAGGCACCACGATATTTTGCCCGCGTAATTTTGCAAGCTCACGAATCATGTGCTCCTTCACGGCCAGAGGAAAGCGAAAACGGTGGTTTCGAATCACTTTGTCGGATTCAAAATAATTCTGAGTTGCGGGTAGGGGCTCACCTTCGAGTCCGAAAACGCCTTCAAACTCGTCAACAATTTCCCGAATAAATGCTTTTTCCTCCTCGTTGCAGCCATCGAGGTCGGCCAACTCCATTATTTTCTCGACGCGCGAGCTGCTTAAAGCCGGGTCTTCTTGCAGTTGAGCATTCGGCGTCAAGACTTCTTTATAATCGGATCAAGGCTTGCACGAGTCGATTATTTGGCGAAGATTAGCGAAAGAATTTGCGACAATCTCGGTAGCGCCGTCCTCATCGGCAAGGGATAGCTGGTTATCCCCGGTGGTCTCGCATTTGAGAAGCTTGACCGTAGGGGTATTTATTGATACCTCCGATTTGCTCGTGTTTATGCACTCGGCATACACTCGACTGCTTCTATTTTTGGCTATGAAATGTCCAAAAAGTAGGTTGGGGTGTAAATCCGTCAGCGGCACCTGTCCAATTTTTATATCGTCGCTGCTAACCCGTGCATCAATAATCATTTTAAGCCGCGGTAATGAGTAGTTTCCGAGCCTTAGGGTTTTGCTGGCTGCATCAACGAAGCCTTTGTGCGTGCCGATAATATCCCAACCAATGATTCCTGCATTGTTGATCGGAAAATCGTTGGGAACGACATGAATATCACACACTAACCTTTGCAGCTGTACAGCTGCTTGACCGAGTGTGAGCGCAGTGTCGGAGGTTACTCCCTGCTCTTTGATTACTTTATGTGCGTCATAAGGGTAGCCAAGGGCGAGAGCCCCGATTTTGACGATGGATATGTCTGCGGCGAAGTCAGCATAAAATTTACTCGAGCGTTTTGCTAACTGAGGGCAAGCCGCAGTTACGACCGAAGGCAATCTACCTGCAGTGAGAAATCTTATTTCCGCCGAGATTGCTTGTCGCTCGTCTCCCTCCACTAGATTCACGTTCGATGCTTGAGGATCGAAAAGAACGTGATTCTAGTTTGAATACTCATTTTTGGAGTCGTTGTGGTTGTTATTTTTGTTACCAGAATTCTTTTTCTTGTAGTTATTATTCTTATTGTTTTTATTATTAGTATTCTTGCCGTCATTATTGGAGCCATTGCTGGCGCCGTTGGACTGGCTATTAGAATTCTGGCCGCCGCTGTTTTTGCTATTACCCGATTTCCCATTATTATTATGAAGAGGGTTAGCAATTCTCTTTTAAGGCGTGTGACGGACCAATTCTCTGCACGCGTCGACTGCGTGTCCGTGCTTGCTGCAATAACAGCAGTGCGCCCGAGGGTTGGCGTTCTGGTCGTCGTCTGCTCCGTCAAGTTTTTCCGCGCTCGCCGAACGCTAACTCTTTTCGCTAGGCGCCGCTTCTTCTGCGATGACTCTTCGTAGCTGCGCGAGGGGTATTGCTGGCACTAGAGCTGAGCTACCTGCGTCGCGACCGCTTTGCATGCCCTCGTGTTCGATAGCTGAGGTGATGGCTTCGCTTAGGGTTTGAGGGAAACTGTGCGATGTACCAACGAATTAACTTTAATATACGCGTCGCGATCGCAGCTTCTTGGTGTCACGTAGTGCCGAGCGGCTTGTACTAGTGACAAGATTGAGCGTGGCTAGGAGGTAAGGACAGCGGAATCTTAGATATTATCTGAATAATTGTAATATAGTTGAACTATGTGTATAGAGATGCTTAAACTCTAGATGCGCGCATCGGGGCACGGCACCGCGCTGGTACAAAGTACGTCTTAGAACTAGGATAAAACTGTAAGAAGTGATCTTGACAGACTGAACGATGTCGAGCTAAAAACGCGTGCGATGGCCATCAATCTTTTAACAATTTTCGGGTTTCCATATTTGGCATATCGGTTAATAAATTAGATACTGTTTGGTATGCCGACCCTGTGAAAATATTATATGAGATCTCATATATCTGAAATTCATAATGAGATCTCATAGATCTTATTAAAATCTCATCAACATCTCTTTACGAATTTAAATTTTTCACACGGAGAGGATCGTATTTAGAATTCTTGTGACGGCAGCAGGCCGTACTCGCCCACTCGCTCGTTCCGATCCTGTCTGATGGAACTCAGCCGGGTGTAAATCTGATCTGCAAGGCCAACATTGGCGTAATGCAGGGTCAGATCCTCCAGAAGCCTTTCTACCAACGTATAATTTGCGATACGTGCTCGGTAGTTTTCCATGACTTTGTCTTTGAGCTCCCCGGCGATATGCAGGAGGAGGTATCGCTCGTACGCTGGACCGTGCGATACCATCTCCTCGCATACTGCTTTCCTAAATAAATTCAGAGTGTCTGGATCGCCGTTGAATTCGGGAATACACGCGGGTGCTTGGTGAAAAGGCATTTTCCTGTCACCTCCTCCGAGTGGCTACTGCCACCGCGGGTCTTGGCGGGGTGGCTCTCGCTAAGAAACCAGGTATCCACTGGCGCCGTAGACGCCTGTATACGGCTATTGCCTTGGGGCCTGGCCCAGCTGCGGCTATATATCTGTTACGTAAGCATCGCGCCTCGCTGCAGGGTGCCCGCTTTGCGCCTGCTCGGATCGGATGGCGGCTCCTGGTATGCGAATTCGGCGTCGTGGCCATACCCGATACCGGTTCCGCGATTCGCTCCTTGACCGGGTCATCCTGCAGTGAGCGACTCGGACGATATGCGGCTGATTCCGCTTTGCTATCAAGGCGATAAGTCGGGTGGATCAAGGCCGGTCCGAATTCGACGTTACGGTAGCCGGTGGCGCGGTGCCTTGAGCAGTGTTAAGAATCAAAATTTTTATTATTATTGATAAATTAGTTTAAATAACGAATGTGATTATTATTGTCTCTGTATAATTATGTATATGTACGCGCTATAAGAAATAGTCGATGTATGTGTGAATTCTATACAGTATAAGTGTGACGTCAAACTTTTAAGTAATTTTATATTTACGTTATCCCGTCCTTAGTTTCTAAGATGCAATGTAGCGCGCTAAGAAAGAAAGCGTGAAAGAAAAATCAGTGTGGAATAAGGGCTCGACTAGCCAACATCTAATTTCTGTGTCCTAGTAAAATAAAGTACAATCTTTTTACTCCCAATCCTTATCGAATTTTTATTTAATAAAATATCTTTACTTAGATTAATTTTTAAGTAAATGCATCAATAATGCAATTGTTAACATGGTCCTTCGAGCCGGATATCAATTCGGCAATTAACTTAGATAATGTAAAGTGATAAGTGTTATGTAATTGGCGACAGTGTTGTACCATAGTGATCGATTGTGTAATATATTCAAGGCAATGAGATTTGATTCACAAATCTATGGTATCAACAATATTTATTAATTGATTCTTCAAGTACGTATTATATACGTAAGTGATCATTACACACTAAATGTTGCTGAAATATACACATATTTTGGTGCATAAAATATCAAATATTAATGCATTTATTGAAATATTCAATTTCAATAAAATCTTAGATACGTAAGGTATCAAAAAATATTAGTAAAGATGACACGTTTCTTAATAGTTATACATACTTGGTGCACAAAGTAATAAGTATTAATCTATTTATTAAAATTTCTTTTTATTCAGAATAATGCTTATGATACACAGGGTATCAAAGGTATCATTATATCAATTTATGTTTATATACTTCGGTACACAAAGTACCAAGTATTATTTCATTTATAGAAAATATGTGTGTACTTATAATACATACATATTTTGGTGCATGAAATAAGGGAGTTCAATTCCTTTATTGAAACATCAAAGTTTCAATAAAATCTGTGATACACAGGGTATCAAGTATCATCACAAATGTAAAATTCATCTAATTGTGCACACTTAGGCGCACAGGATGCCATTAGTACTAATTCATTTACTGAATTCATTTGATACACAGGGTATCAGGCATCATGACATATGATTTTTATTTAAATCTGCACATGCTTAGGCGCATAGGGTGCCATACAAATATAAATTCATTTATTGAAATATTTGAATTTCAATGAAATAACTTCTTGGTACAAAGGGTAACAAATGAAAGTAATGTTTTCGGTACACACGGTATTAATGAAAATTACTTTATTCTAATTCACATTAACATATAGTACACTGGGTACTGAATGCAGTCTTCAATATATACAATACAATACACAAAATATTAATAAAATATTCTCATTTGTAAAATAAATTCTATCAACATAGCATACCATAGTCAATGGTTATTTATTCGAGGTCATACTAGAAAGATTTTCACTTTTCTGTTTATATTTGTGAAAACTAGCTCGCATAACCGACCTTTGTATTTCAAGTGGCTCTTTTACGACTTTCCAACAGACGACCATTCTTTGATTTTTTTTTTTTGGTACTCTCGAGATGACACCGCGAGACTGACCGGTGACGCACAGGTGTTGGAAACGCGATGCTTTTCCAGACTCGGTGCAGTTTGAATTGTTCTTTCTCTAAGCAGGAACTGAGTTAAAAAAAATTAGCCCCTACACGTCATACATTCTGGAATTTTGAACAGGCGGCATTTTTGTGAGTTATAAAGCAGATTGTTCTCGACTGCGGCAGTGTAAAGATCGTTCCTTGACTCATTTGCTAAGACAAAGTAAAACGTTTTCTTTGTATACAGTCGAGTTGTACGTTTTTATCAAGGATAGTTATTTATTTTATGTATTTGTGGCTTGGTTAATGTACCAAGATTTTACATATATCATATACGAGTGTACACAAAGTATTTTGTGTAAGTTCAAATAATTTCACATGTGTCAAATTATAAGTGAATATGTTCAATGTGCTTATAAATTATTTGCATAACAGATCATCGTGCGAGTTTTGGAGCATATTATTGGTTTTATGCAGCCTGCAGTCTTGGTTTCAAAGGTATCGCCGTGTTAGCTGCCTACAACATATTATTGTACTTGTGTCGTTTGGGAACTTACTCTCGACGGTGTTGGACTACTGACTGTACAATTTTTAACTCCGCACGTATTGATTTTAAGTGTAGTAAATTTAGACAGCGAATTGTATGTTTTTATATTGAACCTCTAATAATTTAGTGTACAGTGTAGAAGTTTACAAGTTTCGTAATAGAAAACATCGATCGTTTAACTTTACTCCTACGAAAAAGAGAGACGATTAGAGTTCATATAATATCGTTACAAGAGGTTTTAAATCGTTGTGATATTAATGACACAAATCATATCAACGAGTTGCATTTACGTTATCAATTAGTAGTTTCTTCCTTTTCTAATTTAGGCGACTTATCAGACGAAATTCAAATCATTGATTCAACAACAAATCATAGTAATGATAAAAACTTGATAGAAAATTTATATTATCAAGTACTTGCTAAATCACAAGGTTTTGTTTCAACATTTGTGCAACCTGTTATACAAACTTCCATGCGACAGGACTCAGTTTCTAATATTACTAGCGATGTTTCGAATTACAGAAAATTGAAATTGCCAAAAGCAGTTTTACCTACTTTTACTGGTAAATTGGAAGAATAGCTATCTTTTAAAGATTTATTTATTACAATGATACACAGCAAAAATGATATAAGTAACGTAGAAAAATTACAATATCTATAATCAACTCTCCAAGATGAAGCTACGCGAAAAATAGAAGATTTTTCTATCACGGATGAAATAATAAATGGGAAGAAACCATTAAAAAGGGTGAATTTCCGCAATTCGAGAAACTTACTGATTTTTTGTTTAGAAGTGCAGCACGTTTGTGAAAAAGGAAACATGATAAAACTTTATTAGATGATTCTAATGGTAAAAATATTTCTGATAAAAAACAAAATTGAGAAAAAACACCAAACTTTTGCAACAAATAATAAATTATATAAATGTGTTGTTTGCTCAGAATCATATCTATTATTTAAATGTGAAAAATTTCACAAAATGTCAGTCGATAAACGGCAAAAAGTTGTTAAAGAAAATTCTTTATGTTTCAATTGTTTTTTTTAAGCATTTAGTAAAAGATTGTAAGCAAGGTAACTGTAAAATATGCGAAAAGACATAATACGTTATTGCATATGACTATATGAAGTAAATAGTCAAGAACAATATAATAAAGAATAAGTAGATAAAGCATATCTAGTTTTGAAAATCTACATCTACATCTACATATACATAATATTAATTTGCTTAAATTTCTGTCCAAAAAGTCATTTTTAGTTCAATTTATTAAAATCCCTTCAATTCTAATTGAAATTTTTTTAACTGTCACATTAGTCCTAACATCTAAGAACATTTCTACCGTTTTATTTATTTTTTTTGTGCGCCAATATTTTGATATTTTAATGTAAAGATTAAATTTTACACTTTCCGGGTTTTTCAGAGAATTTTTCTGGACTTTTTGAAATCTTTCTGGAATTCTGACGCTGATAATATATTTATGATTATAAACGAGGTTTTTTTTTGTGGTTAAACTTTGTATAACTTCAAAGGTAGAATCATATATCATGTCTACTATTTTTATAATAGATTAACCTCAGGATCATCCTGACATCTAAACATCGTCTACTGGAAGTAAAAATATTCTTTTGGTACATTCGTTGTATACTAAGTGCGTTGTAATCGGCATGACCTCGTTTTTACTTAAAACTCTAGAAAGGCTAGTTGACAGATATCTCAAAGAATCATCACTAGTAGAAGCGCCGCTGCACAGCAAGCAGCATGCCTACCAGATAGGATAGTCAGTGGACACAGCGTTAATGGACGTTGTTAGCTTCATTTAAAAGGGCATGAAGAATAGTGGTTTGGTATTGGTGGTTTTCCTGGACATCAAGGGGGCTTTCAATTACACGACTAGCGAGCGATGAGCACGCAATACCAGCAACTGTCGCCTGGTGGATCAGCGTTATGCTGAGGACCATGACGGTAGTGACTGCCTGAGGAGCGTACTCTTGCAAAGGAGTGGTGAGGAAGGGATGCCCACAAGGAGGGGTGCTGTCACAGACACTATAGTGCCTGGTGGTGGACAGCTTGCTCTGCATCCTGAACGAGGCTGGTATAAACGCACACGTGTGGTGTGGTTTACCGATGGCTCAAAAAATGAGAACGGTGTAGGTGCAGGTGCCTGGGAAAAGGGGGACACACAATAAATCGTGTGCTTGCCCACCATGTTACGGTTTTCCAGGCAGAAATCAAGGCCATTACAGAAGCTGCTAAATGACTGTTAAAGAGATGCACAGGACAAAGAACTGTAAGCTTCTGCTCGAATAGCAGGGCAGCTCTCATGGCGCTAGACAGTATCAGTATCTCCTCAAAAGAGGTGCTAAGGTGCAGACAGGCACTAAAATCACTGGCAGAACACAACGCGGTGAAACTGGTGTGGGTGCTAGGACACTCTTGCGTAGTGGGTAACGAAAAGGCAGACAGACTAGGGGGTAGGGGCGCGGACGGCATTCGAGCTAGAAAGTGCGCAGTCGCTGTCCCCACCTGCGAGGTTAATAGAGCAATTAAAGACTGGCTCAACTTGGCAGATGAGCGACAAATGGACCAATGCCAATGGGCTTAGAAAGGCTAGGGCCTTGATGGGCAGCAGCCTACCTGAGGAGTGGCTGCGGACCATTAGGGGCCTAAGCAGGAATAGGTTGAGGTTGGCCATTGGCTGGCTGACGGGACATTGGAGGGTAGGATACCCACACCTGTGGAACCTGGAACTAAGGGACTCCGAGAGCTGCAGGTGGTGTGAGTTCGAAGAGGAGACCACCTCCCACCTACTGTGTGAATGTCCAGCTTTCGCAGGGACAAGACAGAGGGTGTGGGGGGTTCCCATGTTGGGGTTAGAAGAGCTAAGCTTAAAAATCTTGGCATCAATTTGCCGAGTTGCCGAAGCTATAAACAAAGGTTTATGAAGTCATTACTTATGGTACAAGAGGCACAGCACAATGGGCTTCGCCTGAGTGCTCGACCGGCATGTCCCCATGCAGGGGCCGCCGCAGTTCACCTCCACCCAACAGGCTAAGACTAAGACTAAAGTGCGTTGTATCATAGACCATGTTTCGCTATCCGGAACGTGATTTTGACCCTTGGACATCGTCTACGGCTAGTAAAAATATTCTTTTGGTATATTTGTTATATACTGAGGGCGTTGTATCATAGACTATTTATCGTCATTCGGAAGATGATTTTGACACCTGGACATCGTCTACTGGAAGTGAAAATTTTATTTTTGATTTCGTCTGTGTGTATGTGTGTGTGCGAATGTAGACCAAGAAAAAAATTAGATTCCAATCCGAGTTTATTAGTTTATTAATAATACACTTTAAGTTTGACGCGTTAAACGACTGGATCGCGTTTCCTCGATGTGGCGGAGGACTCCTTTACGCCCGCGAAACACCTTCGTTGCATGCAGCTGTCTCAGCTGCTTCTGTTTTGCTGGGTTTACGCGCCGCCTGGCGCGTGCTCGGCTGCTCAACTGCGTTAGATAAGTACTAATAAATAACGTCCGCGGAGTCGGTGGTATTCGTAGGAAGGAACAGGGATCGGAAGCAGAGATTAGAGGAGAGATTGCCGATGCCGTGTTAAAAATGCGTGACGAATTCGATCATGACGCCACTTGCGGACTGCGATCGAACTATACGCATCTAGAAAAGGAGCGTAGGGGAAGTATACGCATCCAGCAGCAGTGGAGGAGAAGGGAGAGGCGCTATATATTCTTAGGTCCACCGCCCCTGACGCGGCGGAGGAAAAGTGACAAACGGCGACTGTCGAATTTGCGCATCCACACCTCGCGGTAGTTTCAACCAACGCCAAATAACTATTCGGGCATATTATTGGACTAAAAAGAATGTTTAAACAACAACATAAGTGTAAAGAAATTAGAATCTAAAACTTTTTAAAAGTTTAAAACACAGCAAGTTGTTAACACAAAACGAAAATATTAAGTCCTAAGCACATAAGCCCACACAAAAATCAAAATCAAAATACATAATCCTAAGCCTGATCTACATAAATTTACCTAATACGTAGAGAGATAGGAATATTAAATTTTTAAATATGTTGTCACTTTATAGGAAGGCGTGTCAGTGCAAGATTAACATGCAAAACTAAAACCCTTAAACTCACCTACCCCATTGAGTAAGAGTTTGAGTCGTAAAATATTATTTTAAATACGTCGGCACATTAAAGAGAGGCGAGCGAGCGCGAGAGTAACTTCAAAAACCAAAATTCCTAAACCTACCAACAACACAATGCAAGAGTATCGTTGAGGAACTGTTGCGAAATTCTTCTCTTGATGATATTATCATCTCTCTAGCTTGCCTCCCTTCGATATGCCGACGTATTTAAATAATATCTTTTTAGTCAATGTCTTTCTCCCTGTTGAAAATATTTACATGAAATTTCATGTTATAATTTTAAAATTTCACATGTAAAATCTTACATGAATCAATAAAATTGAAAAACATTACGTATAATTTTACAAGAAATAAAGATCTATCTGTAAAATTTTACATGTAAAAGTTTAAAATCTTTACATAAAGTTAAATGCAAAATTTAATGTAAATAGTTTTAACTAAGGTGCATAGGGGTAAGAGGTGGGTTTAAGGGTTTTAGATTTTAATGTTACACTTTTCCTCAATCGCCTTCCTTCAACGAGCAGACGTATGTAAAAATTTAATATTATCTATCTGTTTATTAAGTAAATTGATTCAGATCAGGCTTAGGGTTTTGTATTTTGATTTTGATTTTTGTGTGGGCTTATGTACATAGGATTTGATATTTTCGTTGTATTTTAGCAAATTGTGTGCTGTGCCTGGTGTAGATGGTTTTAGGAGATTTTAGTTTAGTATTTTTTCATATGCATCTTGCCATGCATGGGGTAGGTGGATTGAAGGTTATGTGATATTTTAGTATTCACGTTTTATATTTAAGTCTTGGCTAACTAGATTTAGTGCATAGGGTTCTTGTTTTTTAGTTTTAGATTGACATTTTCTTATGCATCGGCGCAGCCACCGGTAATCCGAACATTTTCGAATTGATGCAGGGTCGCCTGATGGCTGACTTCAGGGGACGCAACGGATTGCTCTTACCGCGATGCCCCCTAAAGTTGGCATTTGAACGGTCCTCCGAATAATCGTGACCCCAGCACTGCGATAAACATATGCTACTTTCAGTTTTCATATGCCAACGACGATCGTGGCGGCGCGGTCTACGTTGTTGCTTGCTATTCTTATGCAGTCGGGTTCGAGTCCAAGTCTCAGCAAATTTTTTTTCTACTTGCTGATAAAATATATAGTATACAATAATAACGCAATATGCCATTATACTTCTGCAATTATATTTCAATTTAGGTAAGTATACGGTACAGAGGGGATCTGCAATGTATAACTACCATTATTTATAGTTTTTTATGTAAAGAAAAAATACAATTTTAAATAAATTTAAATTATCTTATTAGTACGATAACGTTTTATTAATTGCATTGATATTAAAAAAAATATTAATTTGTATTCCTAAAATTCAAGTTTCATTGTATACTTTTTTTCATGAACGATTAAGTAAATTATACCTATATTTATTGCAGGCCCACCGTATACTTACCTAAATTGAAATATAATTGCAGAAGCAGAATGGCATATTGCGTTATTATTGTATACTGGATATTTTATCAGCAAGTAGAAAAAAATTTGCTGAGACTTAGACTCGAACCTGAGTGCATAAGAATACCAAGCAACAATGTAGACCGCGCCGCCACGATCGTCGTTGGTATATGAAAACTGAAAGTTGCATATGTTTATCGGGAGGCTGGGGTGGCTTATTAGTTTAATTTAATTTTGTTTAAGCTTAAACTTAATTTTTTCGTTTTAATGTAATTGTGAAAACGTTATCGTACTAATAAAATAATGTAAATTTATTTAAAATTGCATTTTTTCGTTACCCATAAAACTATAAATAATTGTAGTTACACATTGTACGTCCCCTACGTAAAAAAATAATAATATTTCTTATTGTTTTTACGCATTATAAACATTTTATAAGCAAATAAAAAAAGAAAAAAATTTGCCGAACCTCGGACACGAACTCGAGTGCATATAAATACCAAGCAACAACGTAGATCGCGACGCCACGATCGCCGTTGGTATATGAAAACTGAAAGTTGCATATGTTTATCGGGAGGCTGGGGTGGCTTGTTAGTTTAATTTAGCTTTGTTTAAACTTAAGCTTAACGTGTTTGTGTCGGTTTAACCATAATCCATCTGAAAAATTAAAGTTTTTAATTTTGAGGGTTGATTTTATAAAGACGATCATGGTCACTGACATTAAGGGCTTAAAGTTAATTGTTTATGGATCATATTCACCGCGTAAGCCCGAATCCTTGACAGTTACCGCCGCTTATGTTATTTCTACTATATGCTCTGCCGCGCCGCGATGTGATTGCGTACTCTCTACTTCCCTCGTCGCCGCTGCTGCTGGTGGGGAAGCTAGTTGCGTACGGCCACCCCTACTTCTCCTCCGCTGCTTCTAGATGCGTATAGTTCGGAGCGAAAACCGCAGGGCGGCGCTAGCTTACGACTGTATATCGCACGACACGTTTTCGCCCGCAGTAAACGAGCGAGGTTTAGAAATGACGAAAAAGCACGTAAAATAATAAGTTATATTTCACTAGCGCGTCAAAACCGTGAGTTTACAGATCTAAAAGAATAATAATAATACGCGAGTCGCCTACAACTTTGCGACTCGCCGCGACGCTGGAATAATCGCGCTCGCACAATTATATCGCCGTGAAGGTCGCGCGCGCCGGATCACCCTCGCACGGGTGATATGCACTCTCATGCACTCAATCACAGTCACTGCGCGCCACACAATCCTTCACGATCTCATCGCCGACGCTCCTGATCCCAGACAGACTACAGGACTAGACGTTGCTGGACCGCTAAGCAGGGAGATCAGGAATACCCGGACTCCGCGTCGCACTCACATACAAGATACAATTCGATCCGCTGGACACAGCACAGCACACGATATCACGAGCGAAGTCCTGTGTTTACCTTCCTAAGGCCGAGAGCTATCTCTACCTCTCTCGCTCTTATTACTAAATTCGCACGTGTTTGTCCTCGCGCGCGTGAGTCTACCCTGTTTCGTCGCGGCACAGCGGTACTCATACCGCTACGAGTTAGCCGTGGTGCTCAACTCGTTACAAGTTAAATACAAATTAAAATAGTTGTAATAATTAAGCATAATAAATCATATCAAATATGCAATAGTTTAAAGTTAAGAGTAGTAAATAATTAAAATAAATAAGAAATGAAACTCTAAAACATACAAAATATGCATAAATTGTTAATACTATAATACATAATAAAATTAATGTCAGAATTATATATCTAAAAAAAAATTAACTTTTAAAAAAGTAAAAGTTTATGCGAGTTTGATATATTTCGCAACAAAATTACAGATAGAAAAGAACTGAGATCAATCAAACAAAGTCAAGTTTATTATATTTAATCGTAATGAAGCAAAGTACAACTCTCAAGATAATTACTACGCAACTTGAAAATTTTAGTTGTTCACCAATAAACAAAATGAAACGAGCATGGCAAGTTACGTAGTAATTATCTTGAGAGTTGTACTTTGCTTCATTACGATTAAATATAATAAACTTGACTTTGTTTGATTGATCTCAGTTCTTTTCTATCTGTAATTTTGTTGCGAAATATATCAAACTCGCATAAACTTTTACTTTTTTAAAAGTTAATTTTTTTTTAGATATATAATTCTGACATTAATTTTATTATGTATTATAGTATTAACAATTTATGCATATTTTGTATGTTTTAGAGTTTCATTTCTTATTTATTTTAATTATTTACTACTCTTAACTTTAAACTATTGCATATTTGATATGATTTATTATGCTTAATTATTACAACTATTTTAATTTGTATTTAACTTGTAACGAGTTGAGCACCACGGCTAACTCGTAGCGGTATGAGTACCGCTGTGCCGCGACGAAACAGGGTAGACTCACGCGCGCGAGGACAAACACGTGCGAATTTAGTAATAAGAGCGAGAGAGGTAGAGATAGCTCTCGGCCTTAGGAAGGTAAACACAGG
>JAZHPH010000114.1:0-82579 GCA_037356405.1 Nasonia oneida | reverse complement strand
ACGCAAAAAAGCGTGCGTCAATGTTCGAAATTATGACAATCAATGTTTCAAGTATGCTATACTTTCAGCAATATATCCTAGTGCCAGTAACGCCCATCGAGTTGCTCAATATCGTGTGCATGAAGACAAGTTAAACTTTAGTGATATAGAATTTCCAGTAAAGCTTAAAAATATTGTAAAATTTGACAAACTTAATGATATTTCAGTAAATGTATACATGCTGAAGCAATATGGTGCAAAATTCGACCTTGTCATGTTACATCTGAGAAGAAGGATCACATGTAAATTTGCTCTTGATTCAAGATTTTTACATAAACGAATATGAAGAAAATAATCGTGATGATGATGGAAGCTTACCTAGATGGAATGATGGAAGCTTACCTAGATGGAATGATGGAAAATACCACAATGTTTGGATTAAAAATATGTCCCGGCTTTTGTGTTCTCAATTATCTAAATCTCATATAAAATCTCACCATTGTGAAAGGTGTTTACAAGTATTTTACAATGAAGAAAGATTGAAATCTCCCAAAAATAACTGCAAAAATTTGAATAGTTGCCGGATAAATCTGCCTGACTCTAAGAATAACATTCTTAAATTTGAAGATTATAGTAAGAGTGAAAAAGTGACTTTTGTTATTTATGCAGATTTTGAATGTATGTTAAAGCATACTGGAAATGAAAATGCTTTTCAACTGCATGAAGCGAACAGCATAGGCTACTATATAAAATGTAGCTATGATGATGGATTATCTAGCTATAAATCATACAGACCAGAAAATAGAGATGAAAAGACACCTGCAGAATGGTTTGTTCAAGAGTTGAAATCAATCGGGGAGCAGATTGATCTACTCTACAAAAATCCTAAACCATTAAAACTTACAGACTTGGAAGAATTATCTTTTCGAAGGGCAACGATATGTCATATATGTCGAAAACCAATCCATGGTGATGAACTAGCAGTACGAGATCATTGCCATCTTACGGGACGGTATGTTGTCACTTTAATTACTTTGAAAAATTGAATTTACTAAATTTTTTAGCCTAATTTTTTTTCTTCAGTTTCAGAGGTGCAGCTCATAATTCATGTAATTTGAATTATAAGAATTCGAGATTTGTGCCAGTTATTTTTCATAACCTCAATTATGACACACACTTCATTTTGAATGAAATCGCTACTTCTACATTGATGAAAGGACGAGTTTCTCTGATACCTCATAATAAGGAAAAATATATTTCATTTACAAAGTACATTGATGAATTGGACATCAGGTTTAGATTTATAGATGCATCATATCTAGAGAACGTGCCGATAGCAGTAAATGAGTTTCGATTTGATGGCTTCCCGGATGAAAAAATCAATCTTCTTAGACGCAAAGGCATATTTCTATATGATTTTGTTGATGAATTAGATAAACTAATGACTACAAAACTGCCAGACAATAATGAATTTTACAACAAATTAACAGATTCACATATTACTGAGAAAGATTACAATCATGCTGTTCAAGTCTAGAATATGTTTAATATAAAAAATTTAGGTGAATATTCTGATCTATACTTGAAAACGGATGTTTTATTATTGGCTGACGTTTTTGAAAGTTTTCGGGAGACATCTCTTAGAGTATATGATTTATGCCCTGCACATTTTTACACGACTCCTGGACTAAGATTTTCAGCAGCTCTTAAAATGACAAAGGTGGAATTGGAGCTTCTTACAGATATTGATATGCTGATGTTTATTGAAGCAGGGATTCGAGGTGGAATAAGTCAATGTTGTAATCGGTATGCCATGGCAAACAATCCATATATGGGACCTTCATATGATAAGGAGCAGAAAACAAAGACTCTCTTATATTTTGATATAAATAATCTTTATGGATGGGCAATGGTACAACCTTTGCCAGTTGGAAAATTTAAATGGATAGGATATGAGACAAATACATGTTTTTTCAATACACCACCAGATTCTGACATAGGCTATTTTGCTGAAGTTGACTTAGAGTATCCTGAAGAAGTACACGATGATCATCGAGATCTCCCTTTTTGCGCAGAGCATCGTACATCACCTGGCTCTAAACAGAAGAAACTTCTAACTACTTTGAATGATAAGACAAGGTATGTAATTCATTATCGATCACTGAAACAGGCGTTAGATAATGGTTAGAGTTTTGAGCAGAAGGCCTGGCTCAAACCATATGTCGAACTAAATACAGAGAAAAGAAAGCAGTCCAAGAATGAATTTGAAAAACTGTTTTATAAATTATTAATTAATGCTGTCTATGGAAAGTGTATCGAGAGAGAGAGAGAGAGCGATCTCGCGTTGATGTGCGTTTAGTGAATAAATTTACAGGTCGATATGGAGCAGAAGCACGTATAGCTCAACCAAATTTTCATAGTTGTGCAATCTTTGATGAAAATTTAGTTGCTATTCAGCTAAAGAAGACAAGTATAACAATCAAGAAACCAATTTATGTTGGTCTCTGTATTCTCGATTTGTCAAAAACATTAGTATATGATATTCATTATTCATATATGAAACAACGAGTAGGAGAAAAATGTAAACTTCTTTATACAGATACAGATAGTTTAATATACGAAGTTGCGGACATTGATATGTATCAAATAATGAAAGAAGATATACACAAGTTTGTTACTTCTGATTATGATGAGAATAATCAGTTTGAAATTCCGCGTGTTAATAAAAAAGTTCCTGGATTGATGAAAGACGAATGCTGTGGCAAGATTATGACGGAGTTCGTAGGTTTAAGAAGCAAAATGTATAGTATTTTGATTGATGGAGCTGAGACAGTGAAAAAAGCCAAAGGGATAAAATCCAATGTAGTAAAGAAATCAATCACATTCGAAGATTATCGAAAATGTCTTCAAGATCTTGTTATTATAAAACGTGAGCAGTGCATTATTCGTTCAAAATTACACATACTCCATACTGAAAAACAAGAAAAAATTGCTCTAAGTCCTCACGATGATAAAAGATACTTATTACCCCATAGTACAGATACTTTGCCCTGGGGTCATTACATAATTATGGAAGAACAGATGGAGCAAGCTGCAATGCATGTAGAGGGGGAAGCGGAGGAGAGGAGATACAATGCAGCTAATGGCAATGAAGCAGAAGAAAATAGAGAGGGAGGAAATGAGAGGGAGGATGAGGTGACCAACGGCAATGATGCAGAAGAAAAAAGAGAGGGAGAAAGTGAGAGGGAGGATGAAGGTGAACAAATCAGGATTGAATACGATGTGCCTGAGGAGTTCATGCACGAATGGGATCTATCATTAGATAAGATAAGATTAGAATCAGAAGAGAGAAGGGATATCTTACTAGAGGCAATGGAAAGGGCAGGAATTGTGGTGGGAAATGGGCTATATGAACGCATGGACGACAACGAGGAGCACATTCGAGAAAACGAAGCGAACAACAAACCTTCTACAAAGAGACCAAGGCTCACCTAACTTCATAATAAGTGAGTTATACTTCATAGTTCTCCCTCATTACTTGTCTTTAATACAATTTTCTCTAACATAAATTTTTATTTTTGCTTTTTTCAGAATGGATCTATCTGCACTCAACAAGATTGCTGAGCGAGAGTTCTTGCCAAAGAAAAGAGCAACAGACATGGAAAAAGATCATCAGTACATGGTGACAGTACTGAAAGAGGTCAAGACAAGGTTCGGTACGAAGATTGTTGCTGAACTTGATGACAGCTTTCAAGTTTTCTTGCCAGAAAAGATTTCATCGGCTATTCTGAAAGATGAAGCGTTTTTCAATTCACTCTGCAACAGTGCAAATAAACTTTGTCTATTTTTAAAATATCTGGGTGGATCTTATTTTAAGTTCGATTCTAGTACTCAATAAGAATGAATAAATCACAAATTGATTTTACAAAGATATATTTTTTATTAACTTTTCTACTAGATATATTTCAGGATACATAGTTTTATGAATTTCTGTTTCATAAAAGCCACCTGAGACGGTTTTATTGTTATATTCTTTGAGGTGGTATGTTGTCGGATTAGTTTTGACAACTCGCGTTATTGTAAAAATTTCAGTAGACCAGTTTGGTGTGTAACCTTTTTCAAAAACATTTTTTATCCTACTTATTCGTACTTTATCTCCTACTTTAAATTTCGGTTTTTTCACTGGCGACTTTGCATTTGGAAAACGTCTCTTGACTTCTCGCTCATTTGCCAGTGTAACATTTTCAGGCTCGATTCCTGTTGTCCGATGTTTTCGCGAATTATATGCTTTGAGCAAGTTATGTAGAATATCCAAACATTTATAGCTTCCTTGTTTGCTGAATTCTGTCCACATTACATTTTTTAACGTTCTATTGAATCGTTCGCATATACTTGCATGACGATTACTATGTGAAGACTATAAGTGTATATTGTGCTTCTTCATAAGTTTTTGAAAAATTGAATTGTAAAATTCTTTTCCTTGGTCAGTTTGTAGATTCTTCGGTACTCGTCCTTCTTTCAGTATTGACTTCATAGCTGTAGTAACATCATTACCACTCTTTGACTTGACTGGCACGGCCCATGCATACTTTGAAAATATATCTATGACAGTGAGTAAGTAATGAAAACCTTTGTTTTCTTTAGAATATGGTATCATTTCTACAAGATCAGCTTGCCAAGTCTCGTCTATTCCACGTATGTCATATTTTCTTCTCTTGTATCGCCGACGTGCTGGCTTATGCAGCTCTTCAGCTACTCTATGACGTTCCATCTTCGTTTACAGTAGATGAAAATCCATCTGGGAATTCGTCTATACGAACTTTTAATTGTTTATTCACTTCTTCAATTATATAATCAACACCAGAGTAATTGCGAAGAGTTGTACTATAAAGATAACGCAATTTTGCATCCACTTCCAATTGATGTTTTTCAACTTGCTGCTTGTATTCTTCTATAACTTCACCAATTCCAGAAATTTTAGCAGCTATATAATTTATTTCAGTTTGTAGAATAACTTTCAGTGAATGCAAGGTGATTGCATCGTTTGGCTGATTGGGCGGTCCTAGTTTGCAAAGTCGCTTGTTTTCTAAATCAAAATCACCGTCCGGTGTAAAATTGAAACCAATGCCTGGAGGACCACGACTCACTTGCGAGTCCTCAAGTTTTCTTCCAAACACATCGAGACTCATGGTAGTACTGATGCAAAGAAGAAAGTTGCGTGTCAATATATATGCCCAGCTTCAAGTAATTCCTCAATAATCGACTGGATTTCATTGTCGTGATTATTATTTCCAGCTGATCGTTCGGCAATCAATAGTCGAAGACTCTCAGTAAGCTCGTTTGGATCATCCCAGTAGACGAGATCAATGGAAGAACTTTTCTTAGCTAATTTATATTTAGGTATGAGTCCTCCTCCGCTGCTACTGTTCTTTTTACGTGGAGTTCTGCGGAACATTGGTGCTGAAATATTCTTATATTTATTACTTCTCGACATTCGTATAGATTCATCTTTGCTGAATTTTTTCCGATGAGCATTTGTTGCTTCCAGAATCTTCATTTCTGACTTTGACATATTTATCATCAAATTCAATTTCTGAATCACCAATCATATACTCCGTATATGATTGGTGCATTTCGCACTCCGTATATATTATCAATCGTTCTACGGCTTTTATCTAGCAATGATAAAAAGTCTTCAGCTGATTCATTTTTTCCACTCGCAGATCTAAATGTAGAATTGGTTATTGTGTCAAAAGCATCATCATCATCATCATAATCATAAACAGTATAATCCAATAAACTTGATTTATTGTTCTTATTTTGATCGTTGAGCAAACTCGATCGATCAATTCTCATTCGTTTTTTCATTTTTTTACTGTTGATTTGATCCAAAATGTGATTGGACGGTTGCTGTAGTGGGCTTTCACTCTTCATCTCAACAAGTTTCTCAAGTGATGTGATGACAGGTTTTAGAGTATCACCGATGACTTTTTCAAAATCATCTTTCTCCTGTTTTAATAAACTGTATTTTTTCTTAATAGCCTCACGAGCTCGCAAGAGCTCACTAAGAACATTCTTCTCTTTCGTGAAGTCTGACATGCTGACGTGGCGATGTCTACAACTGAACTGTAAGTTTGAGACTCATAATTCCTTTTTTATTGCAAAACAATCAAATCATGTATCTACCCTCATTCATCAGTCTATCTTTGTCAATAACGATGAATCCATATTTATCATTCTTCCAACATTCAGAACAAAGATTCCGAAATTCGTTGAAAGTTAAATCGGTATTCACATGATCTTCATAGATATGTTTAAGATTTACATCATCTTGTCGATAAATTACTAACAAATTAACATTGAAGATTGACATAATTGAAGATTGACATAGCAGCTATCTACACTCTTATGTCTCCCCATACAGAAGAATGCTCTGACGTTATCCTGCGTCTCACGTGCCACATCATCAAAAATCATTATTGAATTTGGAAGGGCTTCATCTGGAGATACTACAGATTCATGCTCACTGAACGGAAGATATAATACTCCTTCAATCGGATGCAAGACATTTTTGAGAAATTCATACTTTGGCTGATTAAAGGATTTAGAGTATACATACAAATTCTCAAACCTAAGACCATTGGGATGTGTAATTAAAGCCAATAAACTATTTGTTGTCCACAGTTTGATGGCCCGCAGAATACTGCTCGTATACTATCTGGCAGTAATTCCCCATGACGCTTCTTTCTCTTCTCTTTTCCAAAATCAAAATTCATGACAGGGAGTTTGACGTTCTGCTCGGTAAAATCCATGTTCACACAACAGAGGCAGATTCAACATTGAGCTCTCGAAATATAAACGCTCGTTTTATACCATGAACGTCAGTTGTGAATTAACACTCGAAGAGAGATGATCACACACAAATCTCAGAAGCAGCCGAAAGGCTATGGATTGCTTGATAAAGTTATCAATAACTTACCTGTTGAAATGCATCATCCTGGATATCAATACTGCAGTCCCGGAACTAAATTGAAAAAGCGAATGAAACGAGGAGATCCTGGTATTAATCCGCTTGATCAGGCTTGTAAAAAACACGACATAGCTTACTCCGATAAAAACGGAGATCGTAAATCTGCTGACAAGATGCTTGCTGAGGAAGCTATGCAACGTGTCAGAGCTAAGGATGCTAGTCTTGGCGAAAAAGCTTTTGCTTTAGCTGTTAGCGATGCTATGAAATTAAAAGGAAAAACTGGAATGGGACTGAAATTTAATAAGTTAGTGACTGTGGCTAAAAAATCAATGTCAACAAGTAAAAGTTCTCGCAAGGTTATTCAATCAGCTTTGACGGGTGCACGTCAAGCTGTTAAAAGTGAAGTTGGAAAGAAAAAGTTATCATTCCACGTGTTCTGACGCTTCCATCAAAAATTGGTGAAGTTCTTCCTTTTCTCATTCCATTGTTCGCAGGACTAAGTGCAACCGGTGCTCTAGCAGGAGGCGCTGCTGGAATAGCTAAAGCAGTTAATGATGCTAAAGCTGCGCAGAAAAATCATGAAGAAGGTAAGAGGCATAATAAGACCATGGAAGCTATTGCTTTAGGCAAAGGTCTTCATCTTAAGCCCTATAAAACTGGAATGTGATTATTTATGAAACCTCATATCGGTCGTGGTCATCAAGTCAGTAGAAAAAAAACTTCGATTTAACTTTGCCAAATCGTGCACTGACTGACTACGATCTAAAAAAATATGCTCATATGATGAAAATCTCAGATTTCAGAGGTGTTTTCATGAGAAATAATCTACCACCCGATGGTCCATGGCATAATGAAACAGCAGTGGTAAACTTGGACGACTTTCAAAATAGAGGCATTCACTGGGTTTGCTATCGCAAACGTGGTCCTGAAGTGATTTATTTTGATAGTTTTGGTGATCTTAAACATCCTAAAGATCTCATGTTGTATTTTAACGTGAAAGAAGTGAAATACAACTATAAAAGATATCAAAATTTTGACTCATTTATATGTGGCCATCTTTGTCTCTTTTTCTTAGCTGGGAGACTATAAGAGGTGCTCACTGACGAATACGATCATTATCTTCCGATCAGTCATGGAAGATAGCTTCACTTTGAGTCTCTCAGGAAACTCATCTGTCTTAGAAGCGCAATATTTTCCTTCGATTGAACTACCGAAGCATACAAATTTTGTCTTGGATTTAGTTGAACTTTTATCATTTAACTCTATTCTCAATGTTGAATATTCAAATAATAAACTGCATTTAAACGGAGATATTATTAGTAATATTCCTACTGGCAGTTATGAGATTGATGCTATTAATCAATTTTTACAAGCAAATTTGAAATCCAAAGGAATCGAATTCTCGTTGAAAGCTAACAACAATACTCTTAGAAGTGAAATTCTCTGCAGTAATCCGATAGATCTCACACCTCACGATTCCATAGGCCGTCTCCTTGGCTTTGCTCCTCGCACTCTCGAAGAGAACATTCAACACATCTCTGATTTACCAGTGAAAATATTGAGAATCAATGCATTCAGAGTTGAGTGCAATATTACTGGAGGTGCTTATATCAATAATAAGAAAGTTCATACCATCCATGAGTTCTTTCCCAGAGTGCCTCCGGGATATAAAATCATAGAAGTTCCGTCACACGTCATATATCTACCGGTCAGTGTCAAGTGCATAGATCATCTACAAATTCAAATGGTCGATCAGGACGGAAATTTAGTGAATTTTCGAGGAGAGGAAATCACTATTAGACTTCACATCAAATCTGTATAATGGGCATCGTTTACAATTCTGGATCATATATAAATCAGTCATCATGGTCAACCAGTCATCAGTCGACCGAAGAAACTCAAACCGTTAACACGCAAGAGCATTCAGTTTCTGAATAGTCTAGGACTAAAAGTTCGTGGAAAAAATTCACGTGTATAATTTTTTGCTGTTTCCAGAAAAATGGACGAAATTATAAGCATTCGATCAGGTGTCGTATTCGATGAGTCTATTGTTCATTACGAAGTACACGCACATCAACCATACTCATCATTAAGTTTTGACAACAGTGATGAAATTCGTATTTCTATCCAACATCAAGATCTATATCTTTTACCATCGCGCAGCTCTATCCATATATGTGGAAAGTTGCAAGTAAAAGGTGAATCAGCAGCAGCACTTGCTAAAACTAAATTTGTCAACAATGGCATTTGTCATCTGTTTGATGAAATTCGTTATGAGATTAATGCTGTGGAGATAGATAAAAGTGAAAATGTTGGTCTGAGCAGTGTTATGAAAGGATTGATTTCATTTAATTTGAATCAGAATGATATGCTGGAGAATACAGGCTCGCTTGGTATGCAAGACAATATCAAATCGATCGTAGATGACAAGGGCAATTTTGACGTTGCGTTTCCACTGAGTATGATCTTGGGTTTTGCAGAAGACTATAAAAAGATTATAGTTAATATGAAGCATGAGCTCATTCTTACAAGATCGAGAAGCGACTTGAACGTAATAATCCAGGAAGGTACTGTAGCATCTGGTGTAACTACTTATGAAGATTACGAAGTAAAAGTATCAAACATAGAGTGGTTGATGCCATATGTTGTTGCATCTGATAAACAAAAAATCCAGCTATTGAATTTCATTGGTAAAGATAATCCTATCTCCATGTGTTTCCGTTCTTGGGAGTTATTTGAATATCCTCTTCTCCCAATCACTACTAAACACGTCTGGACAGTGAAAACATCAAATCAATTGGAAAAACCTCGTTTTGTGATTCTTGGACTGCAAACAAAGAGAAAATCATTGTGAACTGCAAACGCCAGTCGATTTGACCATTGTGAGTTGAGTAATGTGAAACTTTTCTTGAATTCACAATATTATCCATACAACAATATGAATCTCGACATAGCTAAAAATCAGTTTGCCATTCCACTCTATGATATGTACGCTAATTTTCAAAAATCCTACTATGGAAGAGATCCGCAACCGCTGCTGACAAAGTCTTCGTTTCTCAACTTTGCACCACTCGTAGTTATTGACTGTTCACGACAAAACGAATCTCTCAAGAGCGCTCCTGTCGATGTACGTCTGGAGTTTGAGGCTAAAAAAGATTTTCCTGCTAACACTTCAGCCTACTGTCTGATCTTACACGATCGCATCCTATTAGTGGAGATGTCAAGAAGCTCGTCTAAGCTGCACCGGAAAATGGAGTATGCAGTAGACATGACTGGTTTCAAGCAAACCGAAGAAGATTATATTCTAAAGGAATTAGCAATCATACCTCTCAAGGAAAATAATGCAGATCCTATTGTTCTAACATTCAAAAATCCCTTCTTATGGAAAAAACTCTCAGATAAAATGCAAAGGGAAAACAAATGGCTCAAACATAATTAACATGGCATCAGGTGGAAAACGGATGGACATGACTACTCTCAAATCGGAAACTTGCTTCGTGACGCTTTACATGATGCATCAAAAATTTTTGTCATGGGTGCATTAAAACAGAAATGGCTTCAACGATTCAAATTTCCTGTTCACAATATTGAACAGTATGGCTATCCATCAAAACCATCTTTTAAGTGCGTCACAGTATGCACAAATCATAATCCAAGCTATAAGACGACCTGTGCATTGCACAATGTCAAACTCATGTAATTGTTCTATCAGCATAAACTGTAAAGTAAAATAAAAAAATTTAAAAAAAAATTAAAAAAAAGTAGAGAACGTTATAGGCATTCCAAAACATAATAGAGAGAGAGGAAAAATTATCCCCACTCTCTCATCGGGTACTAAAACACTCTGAGAGGAGAGAGGGTGTTTTAGTATCTTGGAGAGAGAAAGGGGATCCCTCTTCTTCCATCGGGTACCAAAACACTCTGAGAGGAGAGGGGGTGTTTTAGTATACCTATGTTTTGGTATGCCTATAGCCTATCTACTAGTTTGCATTTCTGTTGTTACTCAAACATTTTTATTAGTCTAATAATATGCCTTAATTATTAGTACCTAGCCGGAAACGGTATTGTACGTATAAAATAATTAAAATGAATAAAATAATAAGATATTACTTATTATTACGTATAATATGAATGTTATAATTAAGTAGCAAAAAGAAAAAAATTGCCGGGCATCGGACTTGAACGTGAGTGCATAAGAATACCGAGTTGACCGCGCCGCAACGAACGTCGTTGAAGCCAAACAAGCGAAAGTAGCATATGTTTATCGAGAGGGTGGGGTGGCTTGTTGGTTTGATTTATTTTTGTTTAAGCTTAAGCTTAACTTGTTCGTTTAGGTTTAATCATGACTACTTCAAATAATTAAAACATTTTTACATTCGTTTATTTTGTTATTTTAACATTCTTATTAGCATAATAATATGCCTGAATAAGCTATACCCAGCCTGGTTTATTACCTAATCATTTTCAGCCTAATTTATTACCTAATTATTTTCAACCCATAATAATATTTAAGAGGTCGAAATAAGACTTATACACACAAAAGTATAAAAGTATAATTTGATAAATTTAATCGTTTGACGCAACCCACAACAATGTTAAATAATTATTTTAATCTTTTTCGAACATCGGACAGTTTTTAAAGATTAATATAGGGGCACTTCAATCTTTTATAAAGTTCAAAATGTACGTTTTTAACGTTCCACCTACAGATTTTCAACTTTGGCTTTTAGAGTGTTTTATAATAAGAATAAAAATCATTAAACAATATCTATATTGAGACTACATGTACTTTATTACACTTAATGTGAAATAATATTATGAATAAAAAAAAAATCCCTGCACAAGACTTGAACCCTCGCTTTGCGCATTATCGGCTCCCGAAAAGCTCTTCCCCTCATCTCTTTTTGAACAGCGCGCGAGCCCGGTGGCCAAATCAGCGCGCGAGACTGCAGCTGGTGAGTGCACAGACGCGAGAGTATGAGATTTTTGCTACATGCGTATAGTTCGAGTACGCACCGCATGGTGCTGTCATGATCGAATTCAGCGCGCCTTTTTAACACGGCATCGGCAATCTCTCTACTAATCTCTGGTCAAAGACTATAAAGTACATTTGCAGTGCGCTGCGAAGTCTAGTACATTTCTCACTTCGTATACGTTTGATTCTCTGGCAACAAAACTATTTAAAATTTTCCAAAGTTTCACACCATCTATTTATGTATTTACTTCTATCGGCTCTCCCCGAGACAGCCACATTTTTCTAATTGATCAGTATATAAATTAACTCAAGTTAAGTGAGCCCTTTATTAACCAAAAAAAATGTTGTTGCTTCATTATGATTAAATATAATAAACGGGACTTTGGTTGATTGATCTCATTTCTTTTTTATCTATTATTTCGTTGCGGAATATATCAAACTCGCCCTTTACTTTTTTAAACCTTTTACTTTTTTAAAAGTTAAAATTTTGAGATTTTAGTCCTTTTTAGTAAATTTTTGTAGGTATTTCATATTTCTTCTAAAAATAAAATAAGAATCTTCAGCACCTTTTGACCATGGTTTTATCGTAACATTTTTATCATTAACATGAAATCACTGATTGTTCTGATTACACTACCCTCGAATGATTTTTACACCTAGACACCAAAACCAAGTGCGAACTACCTACACCTCATCATCGGCTACCCTGTACACCAAGACGCCGTCCACGTATGATGTATGTACCTAGAAATTAGCCGTTCCCGTATGATTCATTAACCTAGACACAAAATACCACGGAGCCCATCACCTAAACCTCGTCATCGGTCACATTCTACACCTAGAGACCGCCCTCGAATTATTTTTACACCTCGACACAAAAAATTACAGAGCGCATTACCTAGACCTCGTCATCGGTCACCCCGTACACCTAGACAGCGTCTTCGAATATCCATTTATCGTCTCCATTTATCTCGACCAAAATTGCAGATTTCATCTTGTGATATACATGTGCGTCATTTCATATTCACAAAAACATAGAATTTAAAAAAGATTATACCTGCACAAATAACTATTTGCAGCATCCCTTTGATCTTGACCAAAACTGCGGATTTTATCTTGTGATATGAATGAATAGTTACAGCACACGTCATTATACGTCACGAACACAAAACTTTAAAAAAACGATTATATCTGCACGAGTAATTATTTATAGCATCTCTTTTATGTAAATCGAATCTGCAGATAACATTTTGTGATATGCATGAATACATAAATCGTCATTTCATATTCACAAACAAATAACTTTAAAATAAATTATATCTGCACAAATATTTAATCGCAGCATCCCTTTTATCTTGAGCAAATTTACTGATTACATCTTATGATATGCACGAATACATAAAGCATTCGTCATCTCATATTCACAAATAGATGGCTTTAAAAAAACAGCATATCTGCACTGCAAATATTTAATCGCGGCATCCCTTTCATCTGGACCAATTTTAAAATAATATATATATATATATATATATATATATATATATATATATATAATGCCGAAATGTCAAATCCCGAAATTTTTCGGAAAAGCCGAGGAATGGGAGACCTTCAAAGAGCAGTTTTCTTCGATGGTGAAAAACAAGGCCAAGTTGCCGGATGCTATCAAGATACATTATTTAGCAGACTCGGTTGAAGGGCCTGCAGCGCTCAGAGTAAGGGGTCTTCCGTTGACGGGTACTAGTTTTGACTTGGCTTGGCAAAAGTTGATGCGCAGGTACGATAACCCTACGAAACGCATGCATACGTATATGAAATTGCTGATCGATATGAAACCGGTTAAGCGGAAATCATCCGGAGAGTTGATCGAGTTATTGGATAAAGCGGAAGCCGCGCTTAAAACTTTCAAGGATGTAGGTTGCCCGCGCGAACACTGGGACAGTTGGCTTATCCATATGGTCGAGCGCAAGTTGGATAATGATACGCGAGAAGGTTGGCGTATTTCGCAAGAGTCGGTGGTAGGTTTTTCGACATTTTCAGCTCTCGCAAATTTTCTCGAGACGCGTGCGTCATCGCTTGATCAGGATGCAGATAGTGGTGCGGAGTCGCCTAACAAACAGTCTAGTCAGAAGGGAAATGGTTCGAATCGTTCGTCTCGGCCCGAGTCTCAGCCAACGCAACTAACACGTCGTCTGGTAAGGGTAATCGCAATGCCTTTGTAAAATGTAGCCTATGTAAGGGTCCTCATCAGCTTCAAGCGTGTCCAAGGTTTACTGGTATGTCGGCTTCCGCTCGTTTTGAACATTGTAAAAAGGAGAGATTGTGTCTCAATTGTTTGAAATTTGGACATTTTTTGGCTGATTGCACCTCTCAGAGTCGTTGCGCCATTTGTAAGGGCACACACCACACAAAGATTCACTCGGATCGACGACATGGAGGAGAGGCTGCGGATTCTTCAAATGCGACAGGTCAGAAGGGTTCTTTTGGCGCGCCTGGCAGGTCAAGTATGCTGGAGGTTTCAGCGAGTACAACAGTGGTGGGTAGGACCCGGTTGATGGCCACAGCCAAGGTCTTACTTCAATCCGTAGATGGTAATTCGATGTACGCTAGATGCTTGATTGATCCGTGTGCAGAGATCTCTTTTGTCACTCACAGAGTTGTGCAATGTCTGTCCGCAAAAATTAAGCCTGTTTCTGTGTCAATAGTTGGTGTTGGTGCAGGTTCCTCTGCGGTGTCGAAGGGTGAGGTTTTTCTCCAACTTAAGTCCAGGTTGAACTCAGATTTTTGCTTGGAGTTTTCGGCGTTGGTGTTGAAAGAGGTTACGGGATTATTGCCACGAGAGGAAGTCGAGGTATCCAATTGGGATCACATTACGGGATTGCAACTTGCCGATCCAGATTTTGCTCGTTCAAGGCGGATAGACTGCGTGCTCAGCGCAGAGGTGTACGTTGCTATTATTCGGCCAGGGCTCAGAGTTGGTGCATCTGATACTCCTGTTGCTCAGGAGACCGTATTTGGGTGGATTTTGACGGGTAGAGCGTCTTCTGCTCCTGAGTCTGATAGAGCTCAGAGCGCTCAGTCCTGTTATGTGGAAGTAGAGCCATCAATTTCGACGTTAATAGAGAGGTTTTGGGAAATGGAGGAGATTTCCACCTCTAAAGTTTTGTCCCAGGAGGATCAGTATTGCGAAGATTATTTCGCAGATACTGTTTATCGGGATTCCAAGGGCAGATTTGTCGTTCTCTTGCCATTCTCTGAGAAGTTGTCAGAAGTGTCTTTTGCACACACGAGACAGGTTGCTGTGGCATATTTGCTCCGCTCAGAGAAGCGTCGAGCGCAGGATTCTAGGGTGGATGGTGCCTATAGGAAATTCATGGAGGAGTATCTGACTTTAGGTCATATGGAGCCTGTAAATAGTTCGCATCGAAAAGACAATACGTTCTATTTTACTCATCACCCAGTTTACTCGGCTGAGGTGGGGCCGAAAGGCAAATTTCGTGTGGTTTTTAATGGTTCCTTTGGAAAAATATCGCTGAACGACGTTCTTTTAACGGGTCGCAAATTGCAGTCGGATGTCACGATTATTATTTCGATGTGGAGATTTTCGAAGATTGTATTTACGGCTGATATCGTCAAGGAGTTTAGGCAGATCCTCATTCACCCAGATGACGTTGATTGGCAAAGAATAGTCTGGCGATCTGACGTTTCGAAGCCTATCGAAGATTATAGGTTGTTGACGGTTACGTATGGTACGCGCTCCGCTCCATACCTCTCAATTCGAACTCTTCTTCAGCTAGCGAGTGAGGGAAGAGTAGAGTTTCCCTTAGCTGCGCTGGTGCTCAGACACAATATGTATGTAGATGATGCGTTTGTAGGCGCTGACAATGAGTCTGAGGCCATTGAGATTCGGAATCAGTTGATCAAGCTTCTGTCATCAGCAGGTATGGAGTTGGGTAAATGGGCGTTAAACAGTTCGGCTATCGTGGAGGATATCCAGGCGGAAAAGCAGAAAGAGTTCGCTGTCGAATGGGATGAGGCAGTTTCTGCTTTGGGCCTAAAATGGACACCATTGAGCGATTCGTTTTGTTTCGAGGTTAAGATGCCAGTTTCGCCAAAGGTTGTGTCAAAGAGATCAATTCTGTCAGAGATTTCGAGGTTGTTTGATCCACTTGGTTGGCTGTCACCTGTATTAGTCAGGGCCAAACTCATGCTCCAGGATTTGTGGATTAATGGTATCGACTGGGACTTACCTCTCACAGGAGAACATCTAGATCAGTGGCAAACGTTGAGGTCTGATCTTCCTGACATGGCGCAATTGCGAATTCCTCGTTGGTTTGGCTCTTCCTCGCAAACATCATGGGAGTTGCATGGGTTTTCTGACGCATCTCAGAGAGCTTTCCTTCGCTGCAGCGTATATGGTAATAAGATGTTGCGAATTTTGGCTTGTGTTTACAGATGGCGTTCGAATGCAAGCAAACCCAGAGGAAATCGCTGCATTGGACATTTTACTGCCGAGGAGATGGAGGCTGCTCGAGTCGGTCTGATTCGTTTTGTGCAAAGTCAGCACTACGAGGAGGAATTGCGGTGTCTCAGAAGTAAACAACGATTGTCATCTCGCAGTCACTCGCTGCGACTGGCGCCATTTATTTGTCCACGGGGTTTGCTCCGAGTTGGAGGCCGATTGCAGCATTCGTTCTTGCAGTACGATGAAAAGCACTCAATTATACTGCCAGCATCCAGTATTATAGTCAAGAGGTTGATTGAGGAGGTACATCGTCAGACTCTTCATGGAGGTATCCAGTTGATGCTCAGTTCCCTCAACAGGACGTATTGGATTCCACGTGGGTTAAGAGTTGTACAAGGAGTTTATCGGCGCTGCCATAGATGTATTCGCTACGCTGCTCAGAGTGTACATCAGCAAATGGCACCGCTTCCATCATATCGAGTTACTCCCCAGCGAGTTTTCGCATACACCGGTCTGGACTATGCGGGACCGTTCCCAATATTGTTCTCCAAGGGCAGAGGTGCCAAGTCTACAAAGGGATATATAGCGATCTTTGTGTGTATGGTTGTTCGGGCCGTTCACATTGAAGTGGTGCCTGACTTGTCCACAGCTGCGTTTCTAGCAGCGTTTCGCAGATTTACCGCACGGCGTGGACTTTGTAGGATGGTATTCAGCGACAACGGCACCAACTTCAAGGGCGCAGCCACCGAAATTGATAAGTTATTCCAACGGGCTTCATCAGTATCGCAGGAAGTGGCAGCTGCATTGGCGAAGGAAGGTATAGTATGGTCTTTTATACCTCCTAGAGCCCCTCATTTTAGAGGATTATGGGAGTCGGCAGTGAGAAGTTTTAAGCATCACTTTAAACGTGTCATTGGAGACACGTCATTAACGTTCGAGGAAATGTCGACAGTTGCTGCTCAGATCGAGGCATGCTTAAATTCTCGGCCGCTCTGCCTACTGAGCTCTGAGTCCACTGATTCGGTGGCGCTTACGCCTGGTCACTTTCTTGTGAACGCTTCTCTCAATGTATTGCCCGAGCCCTTTGACGATGTGAATCTAAAATCTCGCACTTGGAGGTGGAAGCTGCTCTCGCTTATGAGAAACCATTTCTGGGAGCGATGGCGACTGGAGGTATTGCATCATTTACAGCAGAGAAATAAATGGCTGACTCCTGGACGCCAGTTGGTCGTGGTCGACTTGGTGCTTTTGAAGGACGAGCTCGGCCCTCCATCCATGTGGCCACTGGGTCGAATTACAGCGGTACATCCAGGGAAAGATGATCTAGTTCGAGTTGTTACCATCCGTACTGCCAATTCCGAGTTCCAGCGACCTGTTGTGAAGGTCATCTTTCTGCCCTCAGACGAGAGTCTCCAGCCTTCAACCATAGTCCAGTCAAGACTGAAGAGTTTTCCTGTTGTCATCAATCGAAGAGATTTTACACACAACACCTACACTGTAAACTCATTTAGCTTGTGAATAGATAGCATCCTAGTCGACTGTCTTAAATGTAGATTCATTAGAGTCAAGTTATTATTTTGTTCTTTAGTATTAGCTTTGCTAGAAATTTTGCATTAGATTATTCAAGTATATAGGCGAATTTAACATCAAATTTATTGTAAAGTTGTTAAACTTAAATTGTTGTAAACTAGTTTGTTGATCGAATGTTCGATATAAGGATTGATTCCAAAGAAAATTTAGTGAGAACATTCGATCGGTAGTGTCATGATAGGGACTAGCTTCTCTCGAAGTAGGCTTTCCTATCTTTAAATAATGTTAGTTGTTGATTACCGGTCTCTTTGTTGCTTCGAGGCAGCAAGAGGGGCCGTATGTTCGAAAATTAGACGGTTATGCAGAGAGAGAGCGAGAAGGTTCGACAGACGAGCTGTTGTCGCTCGAATTCGAATGTATTAGCTTGCTCGCACGGCACCGAAAAGAGCGTTGCCATGGCAACGCGCGCTCGCTCGCTCCTACTCTCTCTCTCTCTCTCTCTCTCTCTCTCTCTCTCTCTCTCTCTCTCTCTCTCTCTCTCTCTCTCTCTCTCTCTCTCTCTCTCTCTCTCCGCCTGTTCCGCGAGCAGCCTTCTGCCGCTCTCGCTGATTGTATAGTCAGTACGTATTGCCGAATCACTGTGAACGCACGTACTCGCCTCACAGTGTCGTCCGTAACAATATCGTTGTTCACGCGTCGGTACTTTAATACAGTAGATTTAATTACTTTTCCTAAGATTTAACACTTGTAAATACACTCTATTTTCAATAAAGGTCAAATCCTTTTTTTACAGTTATTAGTTCAAATTAACTGTCGAGAGTGTTATTTATTGCCAACTAGTCCATCGAGATCCACAAGTCTCTAACATTAATTCGAGAGACTATAAACAAATTTTATAATAACTTTTGAGTATCACATTTACTTATATTTCTTGTGTGTTTTCATATATATCCTATACATGTTAATATTTAGTTCGTTCTTTGTAATTACGTTATAACTTAAAAATATCAATTTTATTTTATGAGCGAGTCTTTTGACTACTTTAGTATTAAAGTATATAATTTAAGTATATAATTAAAAATATAATGGCTTAGGAATTGCCATATTGCATTATTGTAAAATTTATAAATTCATCATCGCGTACATTTGTTTAAATAAAAACATGAATTAGTGAATATTGTTCTAATCAATTTTATTATAATATTTAAATATTTTATAAGTTTTATAACATTTTGCTGAGTAATCGCCATTAATATTACATTAATAAAATAGAAATTATATATTGGTTGACCACCCTGGTAGAATCGGTAACCCATTTAATGGCCAGTTCTTGGGTTGGAATCTAAGAACTGGGCAGTTTTGTTTGCCATTTCTTAGGCAGAATGTAACGCTTATTTCACATTGTTACTGGCCAGTTTTGTATCCATTATTCCTACACAATTACTAAGCATTAATTTTCCAAGAGAATTGGGTGGATAAAAAGATCAAGCTATGCTCAGTCCAATAAAAATATCCAAGAAATACCAAAAACAAAGATATTATATCAAGACTTGCGGAAACGCATGATCATTGATAATTAATTAATTCTAGATTACAAATTTTGAGTTTGACTGAATGACAGCATGAATCTAAAGTTAAGTGAGAGTTTGAGCAAATATAGTATGAATTCCAGCGAAGATATTAGAAATCTTGATTTTATAATTGATTTTAATATATAAGAGCAATAAATATTTAGAAATGGATAACTGTTTAAGAAAATATTTAATTATTTTATTTAGAAAATCTTACAATGAGATACAATAAATAAATTCAAATAATATTGCATGCAAATATTTAAAACATTGTGAAACGTAAGTACATAGTAAGTATTTTTTTTACAATCCTACATTCCATCTAGAAAGATAATCCTCGTAAAATTCGTCATCAAACTCTACCTCATCCTCTTCTATATGTGCAAATTCAAATTGCATTGGAGTAAATGTTGCATTTGGATCATTTAAATCTTCCTATGCGGTAGGCTCTATGGCAACTACTTCTACTGATGCAGTCGATGCTGCAGTATTGTTGGAAATTGTAGATTTTTGTGCAGGACTCGTTGACTTAGTTGCATTTTCAGGTGAAGATTTTCTTGGCACGTACCATTAGCTTGCATTCGACAGGACAGCACTTAAGGCACTTGTAATATCCTTACCTGGGGTCTCCAAATTAGCCATCAATCTGTGTTCAATTATAACCACAGAAATCATAAAAATATAAAAAATTATTAAAATGCATTGTACGATGAATATAGAAATACTCAATGAATAAAATAATATTTGAAAAATATACAGCAATTACTTGTTATGCAATGAAGAAAAGGTGTATCTCGTAGTGGAACTTTATCTTCTAATTTCCTAACAGCTACGCATTGAGTAGCTACATCTTTGGTTAGAAACATCTTTACATGCTGACAATTGATTTTGAAATGACCATTTGCGAATCCAATCCAGACTGCAATACAATTGCCTAAAAACAATAAATAAAATTCAATTTATAAATTACAGAAAATCTTATAATCCAAATAAATATAACGTATGATACAGTACCACTGATTCTTTAAGATCACTTTTCTCCGACAAATGAAAATTGAATATTTGAAATTCTACCATAGTTTTAAATGGTATATGATAATTGTACTTTTTACACAGTTGCGGAACTGTGGCAATAAAATCCATAGTTTGACTTCTGATTTTCTTTGTATCTTTGACTGCTGCTTTAATCTTGCTGATATCCAGTTTCATGTTTTTAACATCGCTGCTCAAACTTGAGATATCTGTTGATATCTTGGTCATACAATCTGCAATACATAGATATGAATGTTTATATTTTCTTTTAATCAATAATAATAAGAAATGATTTAATAACCTAATACAGCATTTAATAATGTCTTGTTAGCACCATGCTAAGATGTATTTGTCAAATCTTCAAGTGCTTTAGTCACCAAGTTTGGTCTTTGGCTTGATTTTTTGATGGAGAGATCCCATTACTTTTTCCATTGCCTGAAATATTGTTACGGAGAGTCGAAGTACCAGGTACACTGTCCTGTACAACATTTGAATCATTGGATTCAGATAATCCTTTTGTACCTATTTGACAAAGATACCATGAAAACAGCAGAAATATAGTTATGCAAGTATTAATATTCAACATGTAAACATACAAACTAACCTTTTATTCTTAATGAATCATTGAATGATTTAGCACCAGACCGGAATTGCTCTTTTCGAATAATATTAGCAGCTCTCTTTTCTGCCTCTATTATTAAACAGACGTTAAATACAAAACCAATAGTAATCGACAAATTCAATAATTAATTAAATAGATAAGAACAAGGAACGACAACGTAAGGTGAAGTAAACATAAAAATATAATTAAACTCGAATATTGGCAAGTAAAATCAGTTAAGAAAATCAATAATAATAATAGACTCACGTAAGACAATAATAATAAATTAGAACAAAAACGTAATAACGTAAAGACACACCGATACGCACGCACACATTGCACACGTATTTAATAAAACAGTAAAAATTGAATACATGATATATTTATGCGCGCGTGTGTATGTGTGTGTATGCGTGTGTGCGTAGAACAATAAAGTATATTTACAGCTTAGAAACTAACGATAGGAGATGAATAAAAAGAGTTATATCGGAAACATAACGTCGTACACATCTTTTGCGATTCTGGCTAAGCCAAACGCATAGATTTCTGTTAAAACTACATCTAAAACGTCGACGCTTACAGTGGCGAAATTCAAGTTTGTCTTAACAATTTCGTCGATTTTATATTTATGAAGGGCGTAATATTGTTTGAACGAGTTTACATTTTTCAGAATTTCACGACATACTTCAGCCTCTTCTCTTTTCAAAGCGTCTTTTATATAATCTAAAATTGAGTCCACGCCGCGATTAACTAATCCCGAAAGCTCCTCGAGCTGTTTAAAACGCAAATCGATGCACTCTTTTACCTGTTTTAAGCCAGCGAACGTTTGTTGATGCATAATTACACTAGGCGGACTCTCGTACTTTTTCTGCTTCTTGCACGCAGGCTGTGCAGGTGGATGCTGTTGTGTTTCCTCGTCATGACCGCCGACACTGCTGATGAACTGCTGACCGTTGTGGGTTGTCATTTCTGCTGTAGGTGCTGATGTTGCTGTTGGCCTCTCGTCGATGACGATCGCCCTTGCTCCAAAGCTGTTTGTGAATGTGACATCGTGATTTGGAAGGAGGATCTTGCTAGGATTTCCAAAATCCTGGTAGAACGTGAAGGAGTGATTCAGATATGCATCCATAGCATCCATCTGATCTTTGATCACTTCCCAGCTGTTTGTGTCGAGTGTCACATACTTGGCTGGCGATCCATTGGCACAAATTTTTAACACTGCTCTGTAGTAACCGCCGTTATACTCCAGGCCTATGGTTGCACGCTTGCAGTTTGATTTGTTGAGCGCGTACGTCGTCGAGTACAACAAGTTGCAGGTGATCGACTTATTTTTCCAAGACTCGGCACTTGGTGCTGGTGCTGCTGCTGAATCCATTGCAAAGATTTTTTACGCACGAGGTCTACTTGACGAGAGTGTTCTTACGACTGATGGCTGGCGACTGCGCCACGACACCTTTATAAAGCATGGGACGACAAAGAGCGAGCGTCAACGAGTCGCAGATCTTTCTAGAAACGGCCGTTACAGTATTTACATTCCATAGTGAAACGAGACGCGTTTGATATCGATATAAGTTGTTTTGTTTAATCCAACCGTCACAGCTAGTACGTTTGTATAAACTGCTCAGATAATAAACATCCGGTCTTGGCTGTGCAGATCTGATTACAGTAACCCCGTCCTGTAGAACTCGTGCGTGGGAATGCGTTGACTCGATGATGGCGATGACGCATTGTTTTATTTTGCATTCTTTACATGAGCCTTCGATAAAACTTAACGGCTAATGCGTCATTCTTGACAAAGTCTGATGAAAAAAAAACGTAGATATTTTCGCAGAGAAATGCCACTACACATATGATACAGAAACATCATGCAGTGCTCGCCACATACTTTAGAGTCGACGCTCTGCACTTGTTTTTTATTCCAATCGAATCGCGTGCAGTTTTTTCCGAGTCGATCAAGATGATGCTTTGATACGGGTGCAACTTCGTAGCTGTCAAAGTAAATTCCATATCCATTTGTATCTATAAAGATGGCAACCCAGTGTGATCCTGGCTGATCGGACGTGTCGAGATTCGTTACAATAGCTGTCGGTGTGGATAGCAATTTCGGAACGTGATTAGCAGCGTAAACTCCTACTGAATCGGCTTTTAATCCTCTAATAGCTGAGATTATTTGACGCGTATTCATGTTGATGGTGCATCTACGTACTCTTCTTCTACCGCACCGTCTTTTTTCTCGTCAGCTTCTTTTTTAATTCGCCATCCACAACGTCGCTAGCACGAAATCTTTCGGGATAGTGATATCTCTCCATCTGCAGCCGATCGTAATCTAATATAGCTTGGTACATTACTTGGCTATTTATGTCGTACGGGTCGTTTCGATGAGGACTGGCAACGATTGAGTGTATCCACCTTCTGATTTGATAGGCTCGACGCAGTGCGCAAAAATTTGTCTTGTTCTCGAATTTCTTGATACCATGGCTGGTGCACAGCAAGACGTTAGGAAATTGCACAGATAGTTCGTCAAACGAAAGCGCACTAAAATCTTCTAAATTTATGATTCTTCGAGCCACTACTTTTTCCAAAAACTTGACTTTTGCCTGGCCACGCACGTATATACGGCGCGCGTCTTTCACCAAGTTGCACAGATTACGACGCAGATTCTTGAAGGAGATATCTCCATCGTGCCACTCTAAATCGTGTACATCGAGAGTACAGTAATTATTTGTCTGTTGCATATCCACGGGTAATTCGGTAAAACTGCACTGTGCGCGAATGATCCAATGACCAACTATACGACTCTGGAGCGATAAAACTCCGACTTCTTTGGGAATAAATTTTTTATTTATATCCCGAAGGCCTTGAATATCGATCACGTAGTCCGTCATGATGATGCTGTTGCTGCTCGAGTACGTTAGGTGCTGGCTTTTTCGAGAGGGAGACTAACTGCATACTGTCAGCGCGCTCGCCTTATGAAGCGCGAATCAAATTTTTTTTTTTTTGAGGCGCTGTGATCGATTGTGCGTACGCATCAAGCGCTAAAATCCGTTACGATTTGGCGGTTAGAGTCGATTTCCAGAACGTTGTCGTACTCTGCGTAAACGATACAGTTGATAGCAGTGAGAAGAGCCGTCTCAAATCTCACTTCTATGCGTATGCTACCCGAGCGCACGAGATTCCAATGTGTGGCACAGTGTGCCGATAAATCAGGAGTGAGATCGAAGGCCGTCAAAAAATTGCCTTTGTAATAGTTGTAGCGATTGATGTCAAAACCTTCGTTGAGAAAATGCACGCCTGTACCCGTGTAAAGTGTTTGAAAAGCGTCAATGCTGAGTTTGTCGATACCCGTGAAACGTGGTTGCAAAGGTTTGCTTGGAATTTGTACGCCATCGACGTAGAGAGAAATATAATTTATAGAGAAGTGTTGAAAATTAAAAGGATTTAACGCGCGGTTTCCATTGAATGCTTTGTTCCACAAAGCCCAAGATTATTCTCTTCGGCAGCTGACCGTGTATAACGTTGTCGATCGAATCGCCCAATATTCCCGAGTGAAGAGTAAACGACTTAACTTCGACTCTCGTTATGGGATATTTAGCCGTGGTTTTCGATAACGCTTACGCGTGAGCCAGTAAAACTCCAGGACTAATTTTTACTCTGCGAACTATGAGTGTAGCTTCTTTGATGCTGAGTTTGAATTTTCCATCGGCTGTCGCGTCCATCAGACAAAAAGCATCCTTACTCCTCACTAGACGTACGCGCATTTCTACGCCATTAATCAGCATTTTATCCTGATTAAAGAGGTCGTGATGTAGATGTCCAATCATGTCAAAGTATCGTCGATTCTGTGTAAAATATTTGCGATTTTCCAGCCCTTTGTTCACGGTAATAGGTGCCGTGGCAGTGCTCACCGCATTAGCTGGCGAATCGAAACCACCGCTCGTGTCGTCGTACCACAGACTCTCTGTAAGATGTGACTCTTTAGCAGCCGGAGCGTAGTTGAGAAGCGTCTCGATGTACGCTCTGTAAGGATAGGCGTTATTAGGCGGCGAAACAATTTTCTGATTGAAAAAAACGTCAATCTGATTGAACATTGAATGCATGAAATTGTTGATCGGTCCGACTTTAAGGTCTTCGGTCGTTGCGGTAGCCTCGTCAGCGGGTACGATTTTAGCTTGAACATGAAGCATAGTGTGAGCCAGATCAAAGTAATGCTCGCTACCTGCCGGCACGACAAATTCCAATGGTGCGTCGACATCGTCGCTAAGAGACGACACAGGCTTATAATGCAGAAAGCTGCTGCTTTCAATTGACGTTTGGGTGGCTGGAAGCGTGAAAAGATCCAGCTCGCTGGACATGCATTCCGTCGAGTGAGAATGTAAAAATGCCATTTTTACCCCAAACTAAATACGCCTAGGACCAAAAATATCCGTAACACTTCTCAAACTCTGCTGCTGCTGCTGTGTACTTCTCTTTTTAGGCCTCTTCTTCGTTTTTCTCGTGACTCTCTTCTTCCGTCCTGCCGTATGTTGTTTGCGTTTTTTGCTAGAGCCGATTGTATTCGATGTACGCGTCTTTCTCAACTGACGCCTTCGATGCATTGTGCGTGATTTATAACCAGAGCCTTTCATCATTTCTGCTATCTTTTCACCGGCTTTTCTCTTCAATTCTCTCTCTCTCTCTCTCTCTCTCTCTCTCTCTCTCTCTCTCTCTCTAGTCTAGCGTGCGTGAAATGACTTGTTACTACGTATCTTGCCATGCCTGTTTCATAAATATTAAACTGAGCCCATCATTGAACATAATAATTTTTAGTTTGTGTTATATTATGTTTACAAAAATATTGTTATAAACTCGACTTACTTCGATTAATCTCACTTTATTTTTAATATTGTAACGAGGACGAACGTCCCTCGCCACGCCGGTACTCGAGGCAGGATAGAGAGTGACGAAATAAGACGGCATTGGCTCGACGGACAGCGCGCGCCTAGAGATCTCGGGATCGCCGGATCGATTCTCGGTCCTGGCGTCTCCTTTTGTGATTTTCTCCTCTCACGTCAAGTCTCACCTCGTTACAATATGTAATATCGTTTTAATTGACATACATACATACTGTTACATTACATTTGTAACTCATTACACATTATATTATTAACATGCACAGAAAAATAATCAAACTCGCGCAACCTTTTAATTTTTTGTGCATATCATTACAATATCATCTTCTTTAAATTTTCCTTGGAGCTATGAACATACCTAACATCAACCAAGCGACGTTAGGAGTGAGGTGACCCTGCTAGTTACTATTATAATCCATGCAACTGAATTCCGTATTTAGTACAAACAATTTTGATTAAATAACGATTCTATATAATATTATCAAAATATTATTTGTAAACATACAGTTCGGGTAATCCTCATTATTACACAATTACATCTTTTATATCTCTAAACCTGATCGAACGTAATTATTTTTAAATAATTTGTTATGCGAACCTTATTATTCAAAAGACTGTTCACACTCTGTAAAACACAGAGAGCAAATTAATTATGATTACTGAGAAAATCACGTGATAATCGCATAATATTTTTAACCAAAATATCATGTGATAATCAAGCGATTATTGCATGATTTATAATAAATATGGTTAAATATTATTAAAAAGGCTAAAAACAACATTTATAATTGAAAAATAGATGATTAACAAAAAATAAGAAGTAAAAAAAACTTCTCTGATCGAGATTTGGAACCCAGAACTTTGGCTTGACAATCCATTGCTCTACCAACTGAGCCGTATTTTGACGCATAACGCATAAAAGCAATTTCTATGTGCAGAAATGTATATTTATCTTTGAACTCTTTTAGTAATATTCTTTCGAAACAAACATAAATAATAAAAAGTAAACTTATTGTGATTAAAATAATAATAGATAATTTTCATTAGTCTTTTATTAACTTCAAAAAAGTTGAAGTCATAAAATTAATTAATGTTACAACCAATTATTATCTGAATATCGATAAATTTAGATGTTATTATTTATTTTTATTCGGAATTGAACATTACTAAATAAGTTCAAAGATAAAAATTATCTGCATATATGAATTGCTTTATGCGTTATGCGTCAAAGAGAGCAAACAGCTCAGTTGGTAGAGCAATGTACTATTACGCCAAAGTTCTGGGTTCAAATCTCGATCAAAGAAATCTTTGTTCAATTTTCTCCCTATTTATTTTTAATTGTACATTTTTTACGTATAAATATTGTTTTTTGTCTTTTTAATAATATTTCAACATCCAGGACAATCGAGGAAATAGGACTACAGAAAGAAAAAAGCGTACATCGCGTTAGAATACCTGGCGTATGAACAGAGAAGGACTTGCGGAAGCGATTAGGAGGCTGAACTCCTATCAAGTGGGCTTCCTCACCAATTGAGAGAACGCGAACAAGCAGAAGCATTGGTAGAACGCACTACGCGACTCATAACGGAGCTCTGCGACGCTGCTATGCCAAGGGTGTCTTGCAGCCATATAAAATACCCGGTATATTGGTGGACGGATGAGATTGCGGAGCTTAGAAAGGATAGCTTTCGCGCTAGGAGGAGGGCTCAGAAAGCCCTGAAACGACTCCGGCCTAAAGCCCGGGACTTGTCCGTGAGATATGACGAAGCGCGAAAAAGGCTGAGGAATGCTATAAAAGATAGTAAGCGTAACTGCTGGGCAAAGATTATCGACGACGTGAAGAATGACCCGTTCGGCGACGGATACGCGATCGTAACCCGAAAGATGGGCGAAATGAAAAGAACTGAACCTATAGAGGCAGAAGTGATAAAAAAAGTAATCAATGGGCTGTTCCCTACACATCCCATCAGACCTCAGATAGAAACGGCGAACGTGCCGACAGAACAGATACCCCTTTTTACTGAGAGTGAACTGATCGCAGCAACTTTATCCCTAAAAAGCGGCAGGGCACCGGGACTGGATGGCATTCCTGCGGAGGTGCTCAAGGCCGTGGCAACCCAACGGCTGGATCTGCTCCTGGAAACGTACAATCAGTGCCTAGTGCAGGGCGTATTTTGCTTGAGATGGAAAAGGGCAAGATAAGTGCTTATTGAGAAACCGAAAAGGCAACAAGGCTCGGACCCTTCGTACCAACCATTGAGTCTCCTGGATACAATAGGAAAGACAGGAGAGGCCCTAGTTAAACCGCGAATACTGCAAGCTATTCGAGAAGCAGGAGACCTTTCTGACAAACAATACAGCTTTAGGAAGGGGCAGTCAATAATAGGAGCGATTAGAGAGATTACTGGCACGGCAAAAAGAACGGATTTAGCCTGCCACGCGGCAAGACCAATCATCGTGCTCGTGACATTAGACGTAAAAAATGCGTTTAAGTCGGCTAGGTGGGTATATATACTAGCCGCTCTGCAGTCGTTTGGGGTACCACCATACATCAGGCGACTCGTGGAAGATTATCTGAGCGATCGAGTTATCGAATACGAGACGACGGAAGGGAGAAGAAGTAGATCCATAATGACAGGGGTGGCACAGGGCTCGATCTTGGGACTGGACTTCTAGGGCATTCTGTATGATGGATTGCTTAGACTAGAAATGCCAGAGGGTGTCATACTCGTAGGGTATGCGGACGACATTGCGGTGGTTATTACAGCCCGAAACGTAGAGATTGCGCAGGAAAAGCTAATCGCGATAATGTGTAGGGTACTAAAGCGGATGACAGACCACGGCCTGACCTTAACACTGAATAAGACAAAAATTGTTCTCCTGACTAGGAAGCGTATCATACCGATGAAGGTAGACAAAGGAATGATTATGACTAAACCGGCGGCTAAGTACCTGGGTGTGACGCTAGATACGAAGCTAAATTACAGAGCGCGTTTAGATCGCGTGTGCAAAACGACGACGATAAGAGTAGCGCAGCTTAGTGGACTAATGGCCAACGTGCACGGGCCGAGACCAACTGTTAGGCGGCGTCTAGTGGTGACCACTAACTCCATTCTACTATATGAAGCGAAGGTGTAGACCGGGGCTATGAAAGTAAAGAAATACTGGAAGCAAATAACGGCGGTGCAACGTAGAGGGGCATAACGAATAGCGTGCTCCTACCGAACGGTCTCGGGAGAGGCGGTAATGATAATCGCGGGGATGAACTCCATCAACCGGCTTGCTATCGAGCGCAAACGGATATACGAGGGTCGACTGATTTCGGATAGCATTTCGTTGGCCACCAAAGAACGCGAAAGATCAATGCAAAAATAGCAAGAAAGATGGGATCAATACCAGCAAGCGGAATGGACGAGAACATTGATTAAGGAGATAGGCCCGTGGACGAAGCAGAGGTGTGGGGAGGCAAACTTCTACCTCACCCAGTTCTTCTGCGGACATGGTTACGTTAGAAGCTACCTGTTCGCGATGAACAGAGTAACAACACCGTCGTGTGAATGCTGCGGTCACGAACGGGACGACGTGTGATATACTTTCTTTGACTCCACCCGATGGACAGATAGGCGTAGAGTTCCAGAACTGACAATAGGGGCGTTCACGCCAGAGACAGTAGTTAGCACGATGCTTCACAGCAAGCAGCAATGGGACGAGATAACAGCGTACGTAATGACGATTCTCCGCACGAAAAACAATGACGGATGTTTGACAGATTAGGTGACGGCTAGAAAAGCATAAGACAGGCGACCCCCCGAAGGAATGCAAAAGCGGTTACCGGGGGGATTTTCGCGGTCCTACGAGAGGTGTAATTTTAGTAAGTCTCGCACGGCCCCTGTCATGGTGCATTAGGCATTTCTCTAACTCTCCGGATAAACAAAAAAAAGTTCGTGTCTAAAAAACTTGAATTTTAGGATATTGGTATCCTGTCGTCACATGAAGATTTTAAACAACCATACGAAAATACCTTTATGGAAAACATTAAGAAAAAAGTTTGTGACATTTGTCTTGAGCGATTCCGCATTAATTTCGATACCCATTATATAAATTATCTTTATACTTATAATATTGTAGAACAATTTACAACAATATATATATATATATATATATATATATATATATATATATATATATATATATATATATATATATATATATATATATATATATCGCATTCCGCGTCAACTGAGACAGAGCTGTACCTAAAAATCCTTCTGACCTAAACATTTTTAAAAAAATAATAAAAGTTAGCGTTTTTTATCTACTTTCAATTACTGAGTGGCACTTTTTTAAATTTCGACTCCAGCAAGAGCTGCACGTCCCTTAACATCAAAGAAAATACTGTATTACGATTAAAATGCTTATAACTTTTCACATAAGCGGTCATTTTTAATCAGCTAGGGCTTTAATTAAAGCTCTTTTATTCTACTTTTAATTCAAAAATTTAGATTGAGTGCCTGTTTGTTAGTTAGCGATATATATTCTTATCAATTACGACTGTTTCTTTCCCTTCTTGATTTCCATATATATAGCTAACCAACAAACAGAGACTTAGTATAAACTTTTCAAACGAATGTAGAACAAAAGAGCTTTGATTTAAGCCCTCAATGGTTAAAAATGACGCCTAAAAGCATTTGATAATAATGAGTTTTTCTCTTTCTTTCTATCTTTCCGTACAACGGTCGTCAATATTTGTCTAAACGACAAGATAATTTAATACGAGTGATGTAAACCTTATTAGCGCAGCCGTTGTAACCCACTTGTAGGCTCTCTCGCACAAGCCCCTGGATACCCGCAACCCACCTGACAGCGTTGCATGCGCCGCAGCGTGCCTGCTATACCACTAGTACCGCGCGCGGCTGCTAGGCGGCTGCTCAACTCTCCAAAGCGAAGTGGTGTTTCGAAGAGCATTTAAGCGGGCCGGATCCAGGCCGAGGCATCCCCCACCCCGCATCACGCGTCTGAATGGGAGCACGGAGCCAAGGCTACTTGCAGAACCCATTCGAGACGCAATAAATCTGATTTTCGTTCAAGATATAATTACTTCGTGTTATCATATCTCACCCCCCCCCCTCCTTCCACAAGACAAGCTGCAAAAGTACATTGTCCAACCGACGTCATCGTCGAGACCACTTCTCTCCAGGAAGCAACCGCCAGGACGACCTGCTGATCAGCCCAAGGTCACTCTCCGGAGCAGCAGACACACCATCCCTACCTCAAGCAGACTCTTCGGATTCACCAACATCGCCTGTAAGTAAACACAATCTCCACGCACAATACACACGACCTCCTTTCCCTGCCTTGAGCAGGAAAGATTAAGCGGGTTTCGGTTCGGCGCTCTGCTGATCTTACCCCGGCTCCCAGCACCAATTCTACCCCCAACAGGCCCGCTTATATCAGATCGTAGTCAAACTTCCGTTGACATTCCTTTGCGTAGAGTGAGGCCAATTTGGTCAGCAACTGTAGCCACGTCGCTGGCTTCTCCAAAATGTTTGCAAATTCAGGGCTACGACTTCCTGCGGCCGGTTGTTCTTGACAGAGCGATCGGTCAAACTTCGATGTAACGGACAAAAAAAACTATCCGCGGTTTAATCATATTATTTCAATCTCGAGGCAGCTTTATCAATACTCACCCCCAACTCGGGTTTAAGTAATTTCCGACGACACCAAACGGCTTACAAAGCTAATTCTAACTCAAACTATACATTTCGGCTTCTCGCAACGCTGTAACGCTTTTCGCGGATCCTCAAATCTGCGATAGTTTTCACGAACACACATACATACATCCCTACTTACTCATTTTTCTTAGATCGCACACCCGTGAATCGCACTTTTGTGGAGCGTCGCTCCTTGTGCTGTGTGGCGCTAAATTTGAATTTATCCCTGTTAAAAATGGCGCATCTATACATGAGTGTGGGATGTTCGAGGAGCGCTGGTCTCAGTAGACCGAAGTGCCATCATCTCGCCTTCGTTTGTCACGCTAGTCGTGTGTGCGAGCGCGAGCGCTCTGTTCATTCCGTGTCCGATCGTCTGAGCGACCAGATATATCAATACAGTGTTAATAGAAAGGCTACCATCGAAAGATTCTTGTGTTACTGAATAAATAGAAAGATTGTGTTAATAAATATCAGTATTGTGATTTTTTATATTCACCCGAATATTCAACAACTTTAAAAGGTTATGGATGCCCAGCAATCTTCTACTGCGCGGCTCGAGGAAGCTGCTGCAGGAGGCGATGGGTTTTTGAACGACTCGAATGAACAGGAAAGAGCAAGTAAGTGGAAAATGGTCAAGATTAAATTATCCGCGAGTGAAAGAATAGAAAGAAAGTGATAATTCGTGAGTGCGTGTTTGCGGCTATAGAAAGAGAAAACGAAAGCAAAATATCCGCGCGAGATTTTGCCAATACACGCGACGATTTTCCGCAGTAGCAACACTGAATTTCGAAAGCTAAAATAAAATCGAAAGTGAAACGCGAGATTTTCTTGTCGCGATAAAATCTAAAACAACGTTGTTAAATAATAAAGCCCGAAAGAAATTCGCACGTAAAATAATAAATCGCACGATATAAAAATGGTATACATTGAAAGTTGTAACGTTACAAAAACATGGCGTCGAAAGATTGTGCAAAGACATGTAGTAATCTAACTGCATACGTATATGGACGCATATACGTATATTTATATATGCATATATTCAATATATTTGAATCAAAATAAATATGATCATTTAATTTGAAAGAAAATAGAAAGTTTAACGAATGTTGATTTGAAAGCAAATTGAAAGTTTAACTAACGTTAATTTGAAAGTAAATAGAAAGATTGACAAATGTTTAATTGAACGATTAATGAACGAAAATTTGAAAGGTAATTTGAAAGATTAATAGAAAGATAACTTGAAAGAAATTTAGAAATGAAAGTTTAAACAAAAATATACTAATGTACGCCTTATCAGTCTAGAACGATCTAACCTGATCCTTTTCTTGAAAATTCAAGAAGAATCCTTAAGAATCAGGGATTATTTTCCAAATGAAAAGGTGACGGTGCACCTGGACAACATTAAAATTCGTTTTGTAACGAAACGTGGATTCAGAAAAGACATTGGTACATAATTCTTATGTTTAAATTAAACATTAATTAAATAAACTCGCTTCTATTTGATAACTTTATGTTCGGTTAAAAGAATAGTAAGCGTGAGTTTTTGCAGGATCATATATGTATCCAACACTAACATAAAAATGTTTAAAAAACACTAACATAAAAATGTTTTTCAAATCAGATGTATTGTTGCATTGATACGTGGATATTTGCGTTCATTTATCCGTATTATTGTAACATATGCATGTGATTCATTTTTGATGCGTCAAAATTAGCATATACTTATATACATTGTACAATCAATTTCAGACAGGTCCGTGGCTACTGAAAAGGAGATACAATTGCTAGAAAAAGCAAATGCTGATGCTCAAGCTACTGGAGAAGAACGCTTCTCCCATACTGTCAATCGAAAGATACGGAAGAATAAGAGAACAGCGAAAGATCGAATGTCGAAAGGAACGTCTTCTCGAACGTATTTAGAAAGGCAATATTAGACTCGAAAGAAATGAAAAATGCAATTAATGCTCTCAGTGGTGAGATCGCCCACCAACTCGAAATGGAGGGCCTTGGTCACTAGGCAAACAAACACGGCTACATATGCCTTCGTCGTCCGTGATCCACGTCCTTTGGCCGCCAACACCTGAAACGGGCCTGCGTAGTCCAATGCCACCCGAGAGAACAGCCGCGCCAGTCACGCGCTCTGCAGGAAGCGAGTCCATCTTTTGCTGCAATGGTTGGGCTCCTCCTGAGGCCAGGCGGCAAAGGGTTCACTCAACCACGCAGGCCTCTTCCACCATTCCGACAATCGATGGAGGTGGATCGGCTCTGCTCCGCGACTGGCCAGGTCTGCAGGATTAGAGCGGGTTCCAGGGAACAATCGCCTTCGTCGCGGCACAGTTGCTGACAGATAGGAAGCGCAGGATTCTCCATACGTCACCGTGAGCAGTTGGAAGTGCAGCGGCTCCGTGTTCTCGTAAGGACTCCAAACGATTGGCTGGAGATCGACATCACGCTCATCAATGAGGATTTGCCGATACATCATTTTGATGTCGGCGCAGAACGCGATTCGATATCGTCTCCAACGAGTCAACACGCACCAAAGTGATGTCTGAAGTTTTCTTCCAGTGTAGAGAATGTCATTTAAGCTGAGTCCTGTGGACGTCGGGCGAGACACATCGAAGACGACTCTTAGCTTTCGACATTGATCGCCTCATTGCCAGATCGCGTGATATACAGTGACAGATGGCGCGCGCTATCCGCAGGTCAGAAGGCTTGACGATCTGCATGTGGCCGAGTTTGACATAGTCTTCGATGAAGCGTTTGTACTCCAGCGCCAATAGCGGATCATGCCTCATGCGTCTATGAGGAGATCGGAGGGCAGCCAGCGCTCCCTTTAAACTGTCATCAAGTGACGCTTCTGCTCCTGGTTTCACAGGAAGACGCAGGACATATCGGCCATTTGCATCTCGTCCGTGGCTCGCAAATAAGCGTTCGCAGGCTTCGTCGTCCAGGGCTCGGCGAATGGAGCGAGGGATGTTTTCCATCTCCCAGAAGCGCTGAATGGCTTTAATTAGCTGATGATACCATTAAGGCTCGGCGTTGCTTTGGAGGGCCAAGCATGATGAGGTGGTGGTGACAATGCCAGCCTGGGGAAGGCACCTTAAGATTGTCCACCCAACAGCTGTACGCTGCGCTACGAGGTCAGCTCTTCAAATCAATCCTAGAAGGGTATTGGCCCCAATCAGCAGCTCAATCTCTCCAGGGAGGCTAAAACGCCGGTCGGCGAGCTCCAGATCTTACAAAATTCATGTGACCAGTATACGGTTTTCAAGTAGATCAACCAGACAGAATCTATTGATAATGTTCATTTCTAGACAAATTCTGCTAGTGAACACGGCAACGTTCCTACCAGGGATGGTCCCGTGAAATTTTAAACTTTTAGAAAGTTTAAAAGTATAAAATCAAACTTTCACTAAAGTTTAAAAACTTATTTTCAAACTTTCAACGTGTTCCCGTGAAATTTTAAACTTTCAGAAAGTTTGAAATTACAAATTTGAACTCTTCCGATCGTTTAAAATGTTATTTTTAAACTTTTGAAACAGTCTCATTAAATTGTATACTTTTGAAAAGTTGAATATGATAAATTTCAACTTTTGGAAAGTTTAAAATTGTCAATTTAAACTTTTTCAGAAGTTTAGATTTTCTTCTTTACACTTTTAAAATATTTTCATGCGATTCCAAAATATAAAATCATCAATTTAAACTTTCTTAAAGTACAATTCTAAGGAGTTATTCTACTCCTAAAGTATGAACTGATTTATTTATACTTCCTAACGTCAATTTTTCTACTTTGGGGTTCAGCTTGTTGGAGCCGTCCGCGGCTCGTTTGCGGTCACTGTGCAGCAAGTGTGATGCAGCGCTTGACATGTCTGACAGACGGACCTGGAGAGGCAAGCTTGAGCTGAGTGTCCTGTCCGGAGGCAGTTGAAGCAGAGGCGCGCCTGCAGCGCAACGTTTATTCTTACGGCTGGCTGCAGCTCGAGAAATTGTTGGCAATGACCGATGTAGTGGGCCTCCTCATGACACTGGGGGCACGCTCCAGAGGCTCGAGTGGCGTAGCTCCTAGCGCGCCGGCCTCTGGCGTGACCTCTTGTGTGGCTACTCGAAGGGCGAGAGGGAACGGTGCTCTCGACCGAACGGATCATGTGACAACGCCGCTGGAGAAATTTGGTCAGCATGAAATACATGGCCATGGGTTCGTCCGTGTTGATTCGGCATCAGGGCGGGTGACGTCAAATGGGGTGGCGTTCATTTTCTCCAGATCACTTTTCCAGGCACGCCGGGTTGTGGGATCCATGCATGAAGCACCAATGGAGATGAACCAGTCATCCCACTCTGACACGGGACGTTTGAGGATCTGCAGCTGGTCTCGATGGCGGGTCAGCGTGTCGAGTAGAGTTTGAAGGTCCGTCAAGGTCTCCTCACGAAGAGGTCGAAGATTGCGTAGAGCGTCGAGATGATCCTGCAAAAGGAGGCGTCGATGCTCGTATCGTGACTCTAGAAGGCGCCAGACTGAGGCATAGTTGCTATTGGTAAGCTTCAGAGTGTCGAGAGCCGCCTTGGCTTCACCTTGGACGCGGGTTTTAAGATAGTAAAATCGGGCGACGTCGCTGAGGCGCGGATCGTTGTGAATGAGAGCACGAAATAGGTCTCGCAACGACTCCCATTCTTCACTTCGCCCTGAGAACGTTGGGACGTACATTCGAGGTAGATGTTGATCTCCCACACCGGGAGCCAAGCCATTTTGACCCCCGTGGTCCCCGGGAGTTCCGCCTGGTGCGGGCGGCGCCAGTCATCGCTGGGTATCGTAGATCAGTGACTGAGCCGTGACATACTGCTGCTCGATATTCGTGTAGACTTGTCTTTAGTCACGAAGAAGGTTGTCGTTTGTTGCGATCAAGGCACGATGATTGCTCTAGAAGTCCAACCAGTAACTCTGGAGAAGCTCCATTCTACTCTGCGCCATGCCCTATGTCCAGGAATCAACAGGGATCTCGCGTAGAGCAGCGGTAAAGTTCCCAATGACCGTCACCAGCGCTTGTTGGGTCGCGCAGAGGCCATCCATGGTTCCTGGAAGTACACAATTGTTTAGCTCGACGCTCATCGTGAGCGGAGACTCTCCTCTGAATTTGGGCGGGTCAACGCATGGCAATTCGCTTCTAATTTTGCACATTTCCGGCTGCACTAGTCGGTTCTCGTCTCAAGACTCTGCGAGCTTCGAGCACGTGGCGAGACAGTAAACACGCATGAATCTCGAACCACCTTGGGCGTCGCCCTCAGCGTGGCGAGAAGAAAGCTCCAGTGACTCACTCGAACCATCATACTAGAGTGCGGTATGGCGAGAATCGAATCGCCGGACAATGACGCGCGAATGTGCTCATGTATTGACGACCTTTCATCAGTGGCGTGATGATAATCACTCGCGGATTGCGAAGCTTAAACGAGTGCACTCCACGCGTCCGATCCGTGTGATTCGCAAGCCGAGAAGGTCAGATAAGAGGCCTCACACGTGTAGGGTTCAACTCTTCATGACCGGGGTCACTCGAGGAGGGCTGACTGCGTCGATCTAAGGGTACCGTAGAAAAACTAGGTTGTCTGGCGCTCCTAGGCCGTCGAATAGTACAGGAGCCTGAGTCAGCCTAACCAGCATGACCTGGCTGCCCTATTAGCCGACTGGATAGGGCCATGTTGGGTCAAGGGGAATGGGGGGGGGGCTGCTGAGGCCACAGGTGTCAGGGTTGGCTTCTCCGCGGTGGGTGGCTTCTGGGGGCGTACTGGTCCGGAGGCTTGGCCCACACACACTAACACATCCGTAAAACTAACAAATGAAAATGAAAAAAAAATATGATACAGGAAACGATTGCAAAAGTGCCAGCAACAGAGGAGCTCCCCAGCACAATCCAAGTTCTTACAGACGGTATTTTGAAAGACCGGGTGCCTGTCGTCAAAACGGCAAATACCGGTGTAAGTTCTCAGGAGAGTTACCGGGCGGCTGCGGGATCCGCCCTAGCGGCAAATACTGGTGCCCCTTCGAGAACAGAAAATTGTAAGGAAAAGAAAAGAATTAGGCACGCTAATAGGAAGCTAGCCTCGGGGGCGAAGCTGAGGACGAAGCGTCTGGAGGGCGCTCCCGGGGGTCTCAGGTTGTGACCATTGCAAGCGCGTCCAAAAGACAACACTCCAACAGCTCCACCCCGAGGGAGTTTAAAAAGAGTTTGGTTGGGGACGCTTCAAAGAGCTACAGCCAAGCGGAGGCTACTGACTTAAAGGTAACCATCGTTCCGGTCAAGTACCCGAAAGAGCGAATTGCGAGGACCAGGGAAAGAAGGCCTTAGAGGGGCAGATTGATGACGCCCCGGACGGAAGCTATTTTCCAAGTTTCTTGAACAATTAGTTCCAGAGGGGTGCACAAATCTTCCACTGCAAGGACAAAAAGGACAAGGAGTGGTCACTAAGTAATGCCACTAAATAGTCGTGCGGGGAGGGCACCTAACTCAAAGCTATTAGGATGGGAGACCTCCATAAGCTGGTCAGAGCGATGATCTACGTCCCCGGAGTAGATACTCCAAAGGTCGTGATAAAGCGCTTGGAAAGGCAAAACACCACACTTACACCGGACTATTGGGTGGTTGCCGAAACCAAAACGGTGACAGTGGGCACCAAGGATAAAAAGAAGAAAGAGACAGCCATTCGGGTGCTGCTGGAAAGGACTGAGGTCGAGGAACTGAAGGCCCTTGACTTCAGACCCTGCTGTGGAGGCGGCAGGGCGCATGTTGTCCCGTTCAAGGAAAAGACGGAGAAAGAGCCGGGACAGACGGGAGTAGAGGTCATGGAGGTCGATCCCGGCCTTAACACGGTAAACGCAGAGGTAGATGTGGGTAGCGGTACTCTCGATAAATGGGGCCGGATCTCTACCGAACACCACCAGAGAGTTCACGCAGATCAATTTGCACCATTGCACGAGCGCCTCGGTTGTTCTAGCTAGACGTATGGAGGAGGTGCGAACAGGTATTTTCCTAATCCAAGAACCATGGATTCATAACGGCGAAATCGCAGGCTTCAACGGAATAAGTACACTGATCAGCGGCAGTCCCGTCTCAGCTAGAACGTGCCTTATTGTTAAGGGGCTTTAGGTAGAGACGGTGCCAAAGTACTGCTCAAGGGATCCATGTACGGCTAGGGTAGGCTACAAGGGTACCAAAGGTGAGCGAAGAGTTATTATGATTGCCGCAGCATACTTTCCTTACGAGGAAGCGTGTCCATCAGAGGAAATGGTCGCTTTAATTAGAGAATGCGAAGCCGAAGGCACCAAGCTTATAATGGGTTGTGACGCGAATGCACATCACACATGTTGGGGCAACACAGACTGCAATTCTAAAGGAGAAAATCTACTGGAGTTCTTAGCAACAACTAACATGGCCTTTCTCAATACGGGTAGCAGACCCACGTTCTAAAATGCCGTGAGGGAGAAGGTCATAGACATCACCGTGGCCTCCAGGAACGTGTGGTCCGAGGTTATGGACTGGAGAGTGTCGGACGAAGTCTTCATGTCGGACCACCAACACATCGTGTTCAGACTTGGCGGACAAAGTACGCTCGATCATCTAATAATGAACCCTAGGAAAACAAACTGGGTAGGATGCAGAGAAGAACTTAAGGCTAAGATCAGTTTCTTCCCTGTCACATACGGCGGAGGACATCGATCGCTGCAGTAGGATCCTAAGGGACATAATAATAAGTTCTTACGAGAACAATTGTGTACTTAGGCTAAAGAGGCCATCGAAGGGCGCTCTCTGGTGGAATAAGTCACTGGACAAACGCAGGAAGAAAGTAAGGCGGCTATGCAACCGGTCCAAACACACGAAGAGTGACAAGGACAAACGGGCGTATAGAGCGGAGCAAAAGGAATATAAGAAGGAGATTAAAAAGGCCGGGGTGGAGGGTTGAAGGCGTTACTGCAAAAGTCAAAGCACGGTATCGGACACGGCCAGGCTGTGCAGTGTCCTGCAGCACCCGAAGAAGCCACTGACAGACTCGATCAAATTAGTAACAGGGGACTGGGCAAAGAATGGACAGAAGGCCCTAAAGGGCCTGATGGAAACCCACTTTCCAGACTTCAGGGAAAAAGCGAGGTCAGAGGCCGTTCAACTGATGGCCCGCGAGGAGCACTGGAGACTGGCGAAACGGGTAACAGACAAAGCAAGGATAAGGTGGGCTATAGACGTTTGAACCCTACAAGGCCGCAGGTCCGTACAGCATTTTCCCGGCTCTGCTTTAGCAGGGCATGGACGTATTAGTCCCAGCCTTGGAGAAATTGTACCGAGCCTGTCTGGCGCTAGGATATGTGCCGAAAGAATGAGGTTAGGCAAGGGTGGCTTTCCTGCCCTAACCAGGTAAGACACATCACGCGGTCGCAAGGGACTTCAGGCTAATTAGCATGACCTCGTTTTTACTCAAAACCCTGGAAAGGCTGGTTGACAGATATATCAAGGAGTCATCACTAGTAGAAGCGCCGCTGCACAACAAGCAGCATGAATACCAGACAGGAAAGTCAGTTGACACAGCGTTGGTGGATGCGATTAGCTTTATTCAAAAAGGCATGAAAAACAGGGGTTCGGTATTGGTGGCTTTCCTAGACATCGAGGGGGCTTTTAATTACACGACTGGCGAGGCGATTTTAGCAGGCATGGAGGAGATACCAGAAATGATCGCCAGGTGAATCAGCGTTATGCTGAGGACCAGGACGATAGTGGCTGCCTAGGGAGCGTACTCTTGCAAAGGAGTGGTGAGGAAGGGATGCCCACAAGGAGAAGTGCTGTCACCGACACTATGGTGCCTGGTGGTGGATAGCTTGCTCTGCATCCTGAACGAGGCTGGTATAAACCCACAGGCATATGCAGACGATATCGTCATCATGATTAGGGGGGGGGGGGGGGGGACGGGGACGTGGTAGCAGGTTTAATGCAGTTCGAACTAAACCTGGTAGAGAAATGGTGCAATAAAGTAAAACTGGGGGTTAACCCCAACAAAGTCAGTGTCATGCTGTGTACGAACAGTTATAAGACCAAACCCATGAAAGGGCTTTAACTCCACGGTGTCCCCCTGAAATTGGTAAAGGAGGTCAAATACCTGGGAGTCACGCTCGACGTCAAACTCAACTGGGGGAAACATATCAAAGAAAACTGCGAGAAAGCGATAGGCACTTTCAGGGCCTGCAGGAGGGCTTTTGGCAATACCTGGGGTCTGGAACCGGATAAAGTGAGATAATTATATGATACAATCATCAAACCAAGACTCTCTCATGGGGTACTGATATGGGGCCACAAATGTAAGTTGAGAACTGACACCAGGGCACTAGACAGGGTGCAAAGTTTGTTTATGGGAGGAATCATGGGTTCCATGCAAACGACACCTACGGTCGCTTTGGAAAAACTGTTGGAACTGCCCCCACTAGGCAATGTGTGGGGCAATTAGGGCAAATGCGTGTAGGACGTTCTGCAGAATAGCGGAATCAACTAACTGTTCGGAGTTCAAGGATGCGGCACTTTTGGAGCAAGTAATGCCGCTAATTGAAGGAAGAAGTTGCTTTAGAATGGCAGAAAGAATTTATTTCTCCAAGAGAGAGAGAGAGAGAGAGAGAGAGAGAGAGAGTGAAGTATGGATCCTAAGTCGGAGAGAGCTGCTACACTTTCTCTTTTATGCTTTTACCTTTTAGCCCCGTAGCTTCGGAGAGTGTGAGTACCCCGAAGAGTGTGGAACATTTAGCCGTTACCGATCTAAGTTCAAATTTGTATCGAAATTTATTTTGCTAGTTTTGTTCTTTGAAATTGTTGGTTAAAACAAAATTGAATTTTCCATTATTTTGCTAGTATTTTTCTTTAAAATTGTTGGTTAAAACAAAATTGAATTTTCTATTATTTTGCTAGTATTTTTCTTTGAAATTTTTGGTTTAAACAAAATTGAATTTTCTTTCCCACTAATTTTGTTTGGTATTTGGCCTCGTTGGATTTTTTACAAAAACATTTCTTCAACGGACCATGCTATGTGGGAATGAATGTACGCGCTATAAATCATAAGAGAAAATCTTATGAAATGGCTACAACATTCGTATCTGGTGGTGCCCTTAACTTACTACATAATTTTGTAATGTATTATTTTATGAGATATAAAATGAGCTTGATCGATTTGATATAATAAAAAACAGTTTGAACATTTATTCATAAGTTTTAATCAATGCTCTATTATGAGAAAATTCGAAAAACTGCATACTTTTATTTTATTTGTCTATTTTATCATACCTTTAAAAGCCAAGTTAATACGGAATCACGATATGGTACAAACTTATCCCTATTTTTGCCGTTAGAATTTTGATCTGCTAATTTAGAAATAACTAATCCCAACGTTGTCAAAGATCTAAAATGTTTTTGAGTTTAATTAATTATTATAAATCAAATTAAATTTAGTAAATAATCTGATTAAAATATTTTATTACTTATTTATATTGCTTCCTTCTTTCAATCTTTCTCCAACAGCTCCAGTTTTAACGGCTCTTTCACTACCGGCTAAATCAACAAGGCTTATACGTGAAACTTTTTCACCACTGACCCCACTTTTAGGATCTATAAGTGTTTGTGTAAGTATCACCGAAAATACTGCGTGAGAACGCGAGCTTTCGGAATTCATATTGGTAGCAGCGACCGTCCTGGATTTATTTCCTTCAGCCATAAGATTGTCGATATCCTGTAACATAAAAAAATCCTGTTTAGTGTGTGCTTAGGAAGAGCAACCCTTTAAAAAAGTTTGAATATACGTTACAAAAAATTAAAAAATATAAAAACATCAATAATTTTTTTTATGCATAACAAAAGATATGCAACTCCTTATGTTCCTGGATAAAGAAATTAGGTTTTGCATTTCGCACTTTTGCGTAGAAGATTAGTACAGTTTATACTTTTATGCTAAAATCTATATTATCTAATAACATAAAACTGTTTTTAGAATTTATTAAAATACTTGAAATGACCAAATTTTTTAAACCCTTAAATAACAATCAAATTGTGAAAACATTTTATGATGTATTAACCTTTCAGAGATCTTGATATGTAATGGGGAATTGTTTGAACGTGCCATGTTTGTACTATAGTACGCGACGATAATTGTAAAGCCTGCGTGACCGCGACCTGCGTACTTATACGCAGAGCGCATACAAACTGCGAATATTTAAGGCAAAGAAGCTTTTTCAACATCTATCGCTGAACATCGGAACGACTGCTCTGACCTGTGCATCAGAACTCTTTGGGCGCGAACTACTGTAATTCATACGTGATAATCCTTGGTGTTGCAGGTGTTAACTGAATAACTGCGATCTTCATCATCTCAATATCGTAACTACATGCATAGGCATGAAAGCTTTTAAAATTCTCAAAGCTTCTTTCGCGAGTCAAGCTGCTACCACCAGCGGTATCTGAAGTACAAGACCCGTATCTCGTCGTGAACTACCTTAAAATGCCCAGGCACCGCTCGCCAATGAGCGCCACAGTCTCACGACTCTTTGTTTTGTGTGTTCCGACGAAACGCGGGTTTGCTCGGCTAGCTTTAGTCCCGCGAAGCGGTATAGGGAAAAGAGCGATTCGGGGATAGATTGATATCCTCACGTTTGTTTGCAATTGTATTCATCCATTAAATTTCCCACGCTATTGATTTACTCTATCTTTACGATTCGCAAAACCAAATACACATTAACTTATTAGACAAAAAGAATCTTTTCATCGACGTTAGATAGCCAGGTAGCTTTAGAACACCTTGCGACTAACAAAATAAACACAAGACAACCAAATTATTCGTTAAACGTCTTATTACTAGCAGAATAAACGCAAGTTATCCTAGAAATTATAGATAGCCTGAAAAAACCGTAAGTACCCTATCACTATCGTATTATCTCTGTGGGTAACCGTAAATTTTACCATTAGATAGCCACTAAATTTACCAAAGATACAAACTAATTACGACTTTCGCGCGTCCCCTTGTCTGTTTTCTTTTATTTAAGCAATCCTAACTTTTTATACAAAGTTATTTTGCATGCGCGGCCATGTGCGTCATCTGCTTCCATAACCTACAAATTTAACCCTCATGTACGCTCGTTGAATCCAACAGATTTCTTGGTTCAAAGTGTGTCATATACAAATAACCCTTTATATATCAATAATACGACGTTAAGAATGCGTCACGAACATGTATACAACAAAATATCATAATATAGAGGCTATGAAAAAAAATAAAAAAGTACCGAAAATTTTACTGTGCCGATGCAGTAAAAGTGCTCTAGATGGCGGGGCGTCCCTACGTTACTATGCTAGCACGGTAATTTTGATCCTTAATTTCTATGTAATTTTTATTGTAAAATTCTTTCCGTGTATAAATGATTGACGTTCATTATCAAATAAAGGACATTGCCATAGTACGTGGTTGAGATCTTGGTTTTCGTATCCGCATTGACATACTGAGTTTTCTTTTCTTTTAAGCCTATACGATGAAGTGAAGAGGCCAGACTATGATGGTCTGATCTGCATCTATTAATGATAACAATTATCTCTTGTGGTAGATTTTTATTCGCAAACCATGGTTTGGTACGGTAATTAAAGAAATTGTTAAAATAAATGTTGCCTTTTTTATCGCCTTCATTTCTTAATAAATCTAATGTATTTTTTAGTTGATTTTGATTTGATTGTTTCTTTCAAGTCTGTATAAGGAATTTTGATACAATTGATATCAGCGCATTTTGTGGCTGCGTCTTTCGCAAGGGTGTCAGCGCCTTCATTTCCACTTATCCCTGTATGTGCAGGGATCCGGTAGAACTTTATTTCGTTTTTGTACAACGACTTGGATGTAAATTCATAAATTGTTTTTCAACTCATGTATGTAAGGATTTGTTTTAATTAATAGGTTAAGGTCCCCTTGTCTCTAGTTGTAGCTAGCACTCTCACTCTTTTCCATGAATCATTCACTCTCTTACCCATCTTGGTAATTTTCCTTACCTTTATCCTGAACTGAATGCGAATCCTGCAGACGCCCTTTAGTGATGTCGGCCGCGCACCAGATGGCCCGACTGGTCCAACCAAGAATGGTGACGTATGGAAAACCCGAAACATGGAACTACGCGCCCACAAGAAAAGCTTAGCAAGAGGAGATCTGGGGATGAATTACTGACCTTATGTCCTTCGTAGACTCGCTCGTAGAGATTCCCGGAAGACATGGTGGCGAAAGTGCTAGAAATGAAACTTTCTCGAAAGCTCGAAGCACGTCTGCTCGAAATAAGCCAGGGCATTTTATTTAATTATTTTATTTATTTAAATATATTTTTAGTAAAGCTTTTAAAATTTAGTAAATCAAAATTTTAATAAACTGCAAATTTTGAAAAATTTTGAGAATTTTAAAAATTTTGGCAAATTTGAACATTTTGGAAAATTTTGATATTTTGGAAATTGTTTCAACAGTTTTTAACGATTTAAATCTTTAGTAAGGAGATGAACAAAAAAAAATGAATCGAGCGGACCGAAAATGGTCGTTTTCGCCTCTAGAGGCGAAAACGACCATATTCGGTCCGCTCGATTTCCGATTCTCCAATTATTGTAGGCTCGTTCTACCTATATAGGGGGCGAAAATGGATTAATTGATACATGTATTGTGATCAGGGACTCTCGCTCTACTTTTTGCGTGACGCTCGGAAAACCCCGTTTTCGGCCCAGTTTATAGGCGCCGAAAATGGTCTTTTTTATGCACGTGTTATAAAAAAGTAATTAAGTAATTTTTTCTTTTTGTAATGTAGTTTTCTACTTTTTCTACTACCTGTTGTAGGGAAAAAGTGGCATGGACGGCGAAGAGGACCTGTTTCTAAAATCCTACAGACTCGCATATCCTGCTATTTATGGCTACCATTGCTTTGACCTGTGGTTTTATGCCACATATATATATTCATCCTACTCATATTGACTTTATATATGTGCTACGCCTTAATGACATCATTTTACCCACTCAAATTTAAAGAAATAAACTGTACTGTTGCTGATCATGGATAGTATATATACAATAAAATCAAGGGGTAGCGCCCCGACTGCAAGTATAAGTTTTGTATACACTGTGCCGTCGGGAAGTAGCGGGACCCTATTATACTTTGAATTTACTTTTTAACCTAAATGCGTTTTATTGTCTTCAATGATTTCTTGTTTGATATGTCTTCAATGCTTATGTTTGAGTAATGTATATTGAAGATTTTAATGAGAACTTCCTAATGATCATAATATTTTGCTTCCAAAATTTCCCCTTTAGCAAAATAATTATGATCGAAAATTAATTTGCGATAACTTCTTAAAATTTTGGCCATACGATTCTCATCTTTTTAAGTACAACAATACAAGAATATATCATGAGATAATAGGTTACACAAGGTTATTTTCAGCAATAAGTGCAATATACTATACTACGCTGCGAATGTCTCCATAAGATATTATTTATGTGCAACTTTAATGGTAAAAGAGTGAGAAAGGTGTCCGATAAGAGTCGCTGCCTTTTACAAAACGAATCGCAGTTGCAAAGAGCCGAACGCACGAAGTAAGCATCTATCTACACAAAGATTCTGAGGAAAGAGGACAAGATTTTTCAGGCTAGAAGTTGTCTTTATCTAGTTTTTTCTTGCATCGTTTACAAACGTGCATCAATGTTTGTTTGAGAGGACAGAGGAACACACAGCAGCAGAGTACGTCCGGCCTTGTGTAAACATGAAACATAGCCTAAAACAGTGGTGTTTCGCGGAGCTGCTTGGTGCGCAGAAACTCTCGCGAATCTGTCTATTGTGCGTTATTGTGCCAGATTGTGCGTTTATCAAAAAACCTTTGCACCACCGCTAGTGTATCGCTCGACAAAATTAATGTGTCTAATACTTAGGCGCCGAATACCTGCTAAGACTCGACGTAAGCACTCGCGTGGATCATCAAAAACACGATATGTTCTACATCAGCGAACATCTTGTGACCCTTGATTCATATCGGTGGACTGGAAACTGTTTGACTGGGGCTACGGATTTAACTCCACCAAGTCTTATTTTGTTAGTTAGACATAATTCTGCCATGAAGGTGGGAATTTGGAAATAACAATCCCAGTAAAATGTTACAGCCTCTCAAAGCCAAAATTTTTGTATTTAGTTGGATTTTATTAAGAATATATTTTTATACGGCCATCTTTGCGTCGATTGCGAATTTGCGTGTAGGAGTGCTTGCGTTGAACACAGTTATTTTTGTAAATTGAGATTGAGAAATTATTTGTGATTTAATTGAGTTTTTCGGACATAGTAAAATTTTACGTCACATTACGTGTTTATAATATGCGACGGGGTATGATGGGTATCAAACTTTCTGTTGTGCTTGACGGATGAGACGTGAAATTATTTTGAATATTCTTTTCGTAGAGATTATTTGACTGATTTAATCTTTGCTTTTTGTGTTTATTCATCGCAAAGCGAATTCTGAAATACTCTGCTAGTCAACCGTCTAGTAATAGCATGCTTTGTCATAAGAATTTAGTCAATAGCACATAGTTTAGAATTTACTCTTCTCTTCAGTTTTCATTAGAATATGTTAGCTCGGTTAAATGAATAAACACTTCGTCCGAATGACTTTAACTAAAATGTATGAGTATATTTTTTGCATGAGACCTAAACACCTGCTAAATTCCCTATCAGAATACACGTGAACGTATTCGTTGAATTAATACAGCCAACCACGAATTCCGAGTAGTTGAATTTAGCGGATCGCCCTCTGGGGTCACGCGCTTCATTTAACTAACCAGGAATGCATTCAGCTGGCCCCCAGGAAAATTGGGTATTGATAATTAGAGATTTTTAATGTTTTATTTTTTGCAACTGTTACGTATACATCATCAATTATATCGGTTCGTTGTATCTTTTATTTTAGCTACTAGTTTCCAAGATTTATTTTTATTTAAACAATACATTTCTTAATTCATGGTGTTTTGCCAATCTTCACTATCTATACTATTTAACGCCTCATCAAGTGTACAAGGTTTATCTACTTTACAATAATGTACGGAAATATCATCAGTACTATCTTTTCTAAACTTTCTTTGTCTCTACACTCTCTTTTTCGATTTCTTTGCATTTCTTTGTTCTTTATTGGTTCCATCCAAACTTCTATAGTATCGCTTTCATCATCGTTATTTTCACTTAGATTAATATACTTTACATTCTTTTCAATAATATCAACATGCCATGTAACTATTATTCTGTTATTTACTAGCAATCAGTAACTAACATGGCTTTAACCTACAATAATTTCCATATCTACTTACTTATTCTATTTAAAAACTCTTTTTTGTTCTAGCTTTCATACAAAGACTTTACTGCCATATAAGCGTACATGTTCAAAATTTGTTTTTTTCTTAGAAAATATTTCATACAGAGTTTTATTTTATACAGTATTAACTAACGTACGAATTTTTAAGTATGTTGATGTTGCCGCACATATTAGATTGGGCCAGTAACATTTATGTACTAGTGCTTCAGATAATAAACATCTTGTCATGTCCATTAGATAGATAGATATTTGTTTCGCTGTAGAATAGATAGTTCTATTAAAACGTTTCGCTGTACGCTCATTAAGTTTATGTACATATGCTAGCCAATTATTTATTCTAATACCTCTTTCCTTTGCAAACTTGTAAAACTTACTATTCAAATACTGCAGTTAAATTTTCTACACCTTTTTTATATTTTTTCATACAATCAAATACTTCATTTTTTGACATTATGCAATAAACTTTATCTATATTGCTATAATTATCAATTATTTAAATGAAATATTTTTTTCTTTCGCACCAGCAGTTTTAACACTACCGTGCACGTCAGTGTGCGTAAATTCTAAAATTGTATTTGCTTTTGATTTATTATTATTTAACAGTAAATTTTGCTTTTTATTCTCATGTTTTACATTTCATAAGTTTAGTTTCAACTTTATTTGCAATACCTTCTAACAACTGTTGTGAACACAGTGTATTCAGATAGCTAAATTTTACATGCGCTAAGATTCGATGCCATTATCTCTTTTGGCTCAATTTACTTTTCATTTTATACGTACTATTTTTATTTTATGCTACCACTATTAGTTTATTATACTCATCTATAATAATATAATCTTTGCATGATTTCCTTCCAAAATATTCTTATTATTCTTATCAGTTGAAACGGTCCGAGTAGTGTTAGTCACGAACCGCGTATATAGTTCGAAACCCGAGAGTTAGTAGAGGATAAAGACACACTCGACGATCGATATGATCAGAAATCATCAGGCTCTTTAGGTGATCATCAAAGATCGGCCCTACCTTCTATAGTAGTGATGCCACCAGAGGGACGCTGCTTGTGTGTATCGGCAGCTTGAAGGAGACTCTATTCCAGAGGCTCCACACACTTAGGATTACCCCATAGCGAGCAGATAGGTGAGTGAAGAATCACACTCCACTACCACACCTGCGCGTCGCAGGATTCGACGATGGGAAAGGCGAGGGAGTAATAATAAATAAATTTAAATTAATGTAAAAAGATATATGCATGTATTGATTTACTATAATACAGAAGAGCGGAATCTGATATGCTAAAATAAGAGAGGGAATTTACCTCGAATGACCGTTCGAGAGAGCTATGCTCGTTGCATGCTGAGTATTCGGTCGATTGGACGGTAGATAACGATCGCTGTTTATCTATCGACCAGATCAGAGAGCAAATGATTCCATCTGTGCAGCGGAGCTCCTTATATATTTGGGGCTGACACTCTCTCCAGCGCGATATATTCGCATTTTACCAACACTAATTAAATTCATATTGATATCTTTTACATAAAAAACTTTACTCATATCTACTTTATTTTGTTTACCATAAGCATCAAAATAGGTTACTACGTTAGCGATTTTAGTTGCTTCTATACATCTATTGTCTTTCAAATAAATATTAACCGGTTTATTGAGTGCAATTGATTTCTCAAAGTATTTTTCATACTTGGCTTCTTGCCTCTGCTGGCAGTGGTTTCCGTGCCCTCTTATGAAGTTGCCTCTTTCGCTTCTGTCTCTGCTTTGGCTACATGCTGAACCTCGCCATGTTCCGCCGTTTCGTGTTGCTTGGCCACTGTCTTGGCACTCTTGTGCAAAATTCCCAATTTTTCTATACTTGTAGCACTTCTTTTTTCTGTTACAGAGGCGTACGATTTTCTTTCTTCATGATCTTTTGATTCTTCATTACTGCTAATTTAGTTTTTACGCAGTATGCTATCTGGTCTTCTTCTTTTAAGGGGTCTAGGGTTAAATCCTGCAAAAAAAAAATTAAAAAATATTCTCCTTACCAACAAATTTTTTATTTAAAGTAATTTGGAGAAATATTCTATTAAAAACATATAAAATATACACCACTTTTACCGAAAAAAAACATGTATATACCTTGTAAAATCATTGACAAAAATTCATGACTTTTCACTATATAAAGTATTTTCAGTCACATTCCACGGCTTTGTGAAAGATCCGGACCATCTTCTTTACTCTACCCGGGCTTAAAATGTGCCTTAAACATGCCCTCTCAGACCTAATGAAAGACATTTCTAAAAAATATCAATTAAATATTGTTAGCAACAAGTGTATTCTGAAAAATATTAATTAACATTATTAGTTACATATACAACGTATGAATGATAATACTTAATTAATATTTTATAGTAATGTCTTTGATAAGGTCTGAGGAAGCTTGTTTAAGGTACATTTTGAGCCCGGGTAGAGTAAAGAAGACGGTCCGAATCTTTTACAAAGCCGTGGCAAGTGACTAAAACACTTATTTATATAGTAAAGTGTGATGAATTTTGTTCAATGATTGTACAAAGTATACACAAGTTTTTTTCGTCGATTTAATAAAATTATTTTTTTCAAATTACTTCAAATAAAAAATTTTTTGTTACGAAGCATAATCTTTAGCTTTTTGCAAGATTTAACCTGGCTGGACCCTGGAGCGTATTAATAGCTTATATGACTGTACTGTTTACAACGCAATCGCTGCATAGGTCGTCAAATACGCGCATATCAACGGCTTGGACTCAGACTAAAGCCTCATTCTTTCGAATCACATCACCCAGGCAGTTTGAAAAAGGGGATGCATGCGGGCGCTCGCTCTCGATTCCGACACTCACGATTCAGCACTAGACAGGTAGTTTTGACTCGGAGACGACAGATAAGATCATATACTTAGAGACGCACATTCTCTGAGGTCACTTTAACACAAGTTTCTCTCTTTCATACAATCTATGTATTGTGAATTACGGTAATTAAACAGACACATTTACCGATAATCTCTCGTGTTCTTGGTTATTATTTCAATCTAGAGATGGGAAGAAAAGATGATCCTTACCTGTGAACTCATCATCCTATCCACCTTAAGGTATGTCAAGTAAATTTGAATAAAAACCAACAATTATATCCTGGGAATCCCTAGGTCTATTGGGCCTGGGATAAATCCAGGCTGGGCACCAGTGAGAACTTTTACAATTCAGATAAATATCAACTGAGTCAAAATTCTCCATAATATTAAATTCCGTAGTTAGTTAGATACCGTAATGGAATACGAAAAATGGCGAAATGAAATCCATCTGATTCTAGAATATCGAACTTTATTGAACATATTGATCTCAAAACACAGAATATATTCACACACAAGATTAACAATCCCACGACTTTTCAAAGACGGTTGCAATAATTCCAAACGTCAGCGAAACCGGCACTACTTTTGCACACTCAATTAACGATCGCATTACAACTCGCGGCCGTAACCGTGGCATATCCATCAAAAGGAATTATTAACACCGCGATAAGTCACATACAGGGAATGTAACAGCAAAAAAAGTCAATTCCAATAGATAAACTGCAATTGTTAAAAGTTAGAAATGAACACCTATTGCAAGTCCGAGATAAAATAGTACTATTAGAAGAGGAAGACTCTACTATAAGATATCCGTGAAAGACATACGGTGACACACATATTTCAGTGATACAGGTACCAGCTCAGATAGCGGCTAAGATCACTACTCTGCAAAGGAGGCACAGGTAGAAAAAGTGACCACACAGCTGGTACCTACGCATGCCCAGTTTACCGGGCTGCATTAGAAGCCACTGACAGACAAAAATGAAAATACTGCAATTAAATATAAACCACTACGCGATTGCACAGGACCTACTGAGCCAGTATGTCCGTGAGACAGAGATCGACATAGCCATCGTCTGTGAACAATACAGAGACCTGGACGAACCATCGTGGGATATGGACAGTACTGGTAATGAAAATATTACCCAAGCCTGCGACGCAACGATGATAAGGAGAGCTCCCAATAATAGACGACCGCCAGTATACTGTTGGGATAGAGAAATCGACGCTGCCCGCAGCGAGTGTCATCAAACCAGACAAAAACAAAGGCCCAGAAAGAAATACTACAATACTGGTCGAGGTCAAAAAGTAGTAGACACCCGAAACAAAGAAATGAAGGATGCTAAACAGATACTCAAGAAAAAAATCCGAGAAAATAAACGCCGGTGCCTTAAAGAGTTACAGGACGAGGTTGAGCTGGATCCCTGGGGGCGACCAAACCAAGTAGTAATGAAGAAGATAAAGGGAGGTTATATTCCTCCTCCTGAAAGCCCGGAATTACTGGGGCCTATTGTTACTACGCTGTTTCCCCTTTAACTGGAAATAACAGCTATTCCCGAAGCAAAGGCAAATGACGAAATAATTCCAACAATCACCACAGAGAAATTACTGGCTGCATGCAAAAGAATTAGGATGAGATACTCAATATTTCATTAAAAGAAGCTATCCAGGCACGCCCCGATGTCTTTGTGGGCCTGTACAATTCATGTCTCGAAAAAGGGACGTTTCCTAAGTACTGAAAAAAGCAATGCCTAGTACTTCTACCAAAAGGAGATAAGCTATCTGGAGAAACTGCCACATACAGACCACTCTGCATACTAAACACCACGGGCAAGATTTTAGAGCGCATAATCGGCGTTAGAATAGACCAAATCATTAAAAAACCAGGTGGATTAAAATTAAACCAGACGCTCTAAAATTATGAATAAAAATTTATTTAATTTATTTTATATCATTAAGATTTCATCAATTAATATTTGTAAATATGCAGGAATGTATGATTGTTCTATTCATTAATAGTTTTTATATAATGATATAATCGGACCGTAAGGAGCGTATTAGCGATCAATCATATTCTGTAAAATATTTGGGAAAAACTTTTGAATCGATACTTTAAGAAAAACACAACACGTCACGGGGCGAGCTAATTCGCGGAATCTAGCGACGTCGCGCGCGAGGCGATGTGCCTTTATTTTGATCTGTCAGTTAGTGTTTACATAGCCGTCGCGAGCATCGAAATCGAACACGTGTAGTTGCGTTTTTTGACCAAATTCTTGTGTTTTTTTCGTGCTTGTTGTCTCGTTAAGTGCAATAGTAGTGCAAAATGGGCAAGCAGTTAACAGTGTACGACTTTTGTAAATACATCCGCTGCAACAATGGAAAGCTCACAGGTCATTGCTTGTTTCGTTTTCCAATGGATCCAGAAAGACAACGATTATGGATTGAAAATTCAGGTAAGTGAAGTTGATTTCATATTCATTAAGAAGTTGAGCGCTACATGACCCATACATATCAATGCAAATTTTCGATTGCTATTGTGTAACTGTTAAATGCTGCTTCGACCAAAAGAAGTCGATAAACCCTATTTTCAAAACGATTACACATCATAATTAGTGGCTTAGCACTCAACCTGTTAAAGAATTTTCTGTTTTGATATTAATTATGCATCTGTTTTGATTATTAATGTTAAAGCTCTGACAAATGTAGATTGAAATAAAAAGTGGCTTTATGTGTAAGCTATGAAAATATGCTACTTTTGATCAGCTGATGTACAACATGTTCGTAACTCAGTGGTCTAGATGATAGCCTGCTAATCTGCGGATGCGGGTTCAAGTCCGCCTCTGGAATTTTTTTTCTAAAGTATTTAAAAAAATATTTATTTTTAGTCAACTACTTAATTCAAGCAGTCCTTTTCAATTAAATTAATTGTATTAATTAATCGAAAATACGTATTATCTGACTACAGGCATCAACAGGTACTGTATGCAGCTCTCAATCTGCTCGCTTTTCAATGGCAGCAGTCATATAATAACCAAATTATGTGTATAGCTTACACATAGCGCCACTTCTTTGTTTAATTGAACTCTTATATGTGAATTTAGGTTCAATATGATTAATTAAATAATTTGTTTTGCTATTTTAAAGTTCGATTTAACAAAGAAATGGAGCTATGTGTTAGCTACAAACATATGGGACTTTTGATAATTAACACGCATAATGTGTTCGTAGCTCAATGGTCCACAGCATCGCCTACAACCCTGACGGTTCTGGGTTCGAGTCCAACCAACGAATTTTTTTTTACTTTGAATTGCAATCATATTCGAGCTTAGGAAACTTTATTTATTTATTTTTGTAAATTAGGTATTAATTTAATGATATATCATGAAATGATCTTAATTTTTGCATCCTCTGAATCCTACAGAAAGCTTTGTAATGGTAAAATTTTCGACTTGATCGAAAACGGGTTAGAAATTAATTGTAATGTCGTTGGAGTTCAAATCGCGTGTTTTTTTTTAGTTTGTGGATTCGGGAAAAAAATTGATTCTGCCAGATAAATTTTATGGCGGTTAATTGTTTTTCAAAAATATTATTTGCGTTTATTATATCGTCTCATTACAAATAATTCAGCTAAAATGCATTTAAAAGAGAATAAACGTACCTAATTTTGGTAAAAGGTAAATTTGTAGGTGTCTTGGCAAAGTTTGTTCCGAATATTTCAAAAACCTATGGTTTTTAAGTTATTGATGGTTAAATTTGAATTTGAAAAAATTTAAATTAATGATTTTAAAAAAAGCTAAAAATGAAATAAAAATTTAGGGATACGTCAAAGTAGAATTAATTAATTTATTTATCGTATTTATCATATCTAATTTTTTAGTGAAATAACAAGTAAGTTGTGTAGTATCTCGGTTATTTATATCCCTAAACAAATCCCTCGACAAATTGAAAACGTCATATAAATTGAAAGTCCATTATTTTATAATTTAAAACAATAATACAAAAAAAAAAATCAGGTGAAAGCTAAGTGACAAGGACTTGGCAGCATCTTTTCATATGAAATATATCTACGCCGAATTAAAATTTTAATATATGCGAAAAATTTATAATCCATCATTCTTCCGTTAAAAATGTTTTTCAACCATTCTTTAAGCGAAATGTTAATCATACAAATGATATAATATAACTATATCAATATAATCTATAATCATTAGAAACATATAATAATTATATTTAGATCAATATTTAGTGAATTATCCTGAAAACAATGTTATGTCATTAGAAATCAATTTTAATAACAAACATTTTTTTTAAATTACGTCTCTTTTCTATTAAGTTATGTAAAATAGCACAGAAACTTAAAAATTATGGTAAAGCTGTATTATCATCCCGCAATCCATGCAACCACACACCCCACGTTACTGTATATTATTTTTTATAAACAATTAAATAATTTGTTAGTTACATCCATTTATATTGTTACATTATTTTTTATTACATTTTAATACAAAAAATTTTAATTTACGAATTACATATAAATAAATATTCTTATTGAATTTATTAATTAAAAAAAACATTTTTTCATGTTATAATTTGTTTTCAATTAAAATATAATTGTGTAGGGAATCAGCTGCTATCTAACTGGTCTGATAAGAACAGCTGGTGTCTGTAATCAACATTTTTAAGTGAAGATTTCGTGGACGTTGGTAAAACCAGGTTGCGACGGAATCGAAATCCGATTCCTTGGAGGATCCAACAGCAGTATCATCAGTATGTGCAACAAATACATCAGCAGCAGGACGTGCTCGAAGAAGATCAGCAGCAGGATGCGCATCAACAACAGCAGCAGAATGTCAACCAGCAGGACCAACAGCAACACAGCAGCTGTCAGTCGACCAGCAGGACCAACAGCAACAACAGCAGCTGTCAGTCGACCAACAGGACCAACAGCAACAACAGCAGCTGTCAGTCGACCCATACGATCAACAGCAACAAAAGCAGCAGGTTATCAACGATGAACAACAAATGAAGGTACATCATCCGGGTAAACTCATCAACAGGTAAACTCATTCATTATTTTGAAGGAGCATCCAGCTGAAGGTGAACATGTCGGTATGGGTGTCAATTCCAGCGAGGATGAGATTTCATTTAATCCGTCAATGGCTAAGTTCAGTTATCCTTCAGCTAAATAATCTTTTTATACATTTAACGAGAAGGATACTGACCTTGACTATTTACATATTGATGATGATGTATATACGTCAAATACAGCATTTACAGAAGTGTTACGTCCGATACTCGACGTACAATATAAAAATCTCCGTTTTGAGTCAGTTTCCGCTGAACTCGGAATGGAGTCGTTCCTTATTTTATTTTAAAAATTCGCGAGAGTTTTAAACAAATACCCTTTCCCACTCTAATGAACAGGTTTAGTTAGTTTGTAGGTCAAAGGGCCTCCGACACGCGAAGTCCAATCAACCCTCCAAACTTCCAAACAAGTTCTCCCAAAAATATTTGTGATAATGAGTGGCAGCGTTCAAACACTGCTCATTACTCAAATTCCCAGCCTTTTTTATTTTACCCTTATAAAAATCTTACTTACTTTTTCAATTGTAGATTGAATCAAATTCAAAGTTTACAAGTTTGTAAATTTCTTCCTTCCTTTGATATTTATTAATATTTATGTTGATAGGTAGATTTCCGAAAAATAATTATAAAATACTTCGCTTCAAATATTTTCTTTTTAATAATATATTTTTCTTTTACATAGAAATATTTTATAATGCACGCTTTTGCCACCACGGCTTAAAATTTGAAGTTATTTAGGAGCAGCCACCTCGACTGAACTCCTCGATAGGACTCAACTTTCCTCCACACGCTTTTCCTCGCTTCACCCCCGCGTCGCATCTTTTCCCTCTCCAACCCGATCTTTCCTACATGCCCATCCTTTTGGGTCTGCGTCAGCGCCCTCTATATCGGTCATCGACCTATAGCGTCGCATCTTTTCGCTTGGCTGCCGCCTCTTCCGGTCCTCTCCCGCTCCCTTTGTCCCCCCACACTACTCTCTTAGCCTTGCCGATTCTATGACGATTATCTATGACGTACGTAAGCAACAACTTCACAAAGAAAAATAAAAGTTTCTAGATGTTGTAAGTTATATGCTCGTTCTAAACAGAAATTAGTTGATTCTTTGACAATGAAAGTGAAGCAATTGCAGAAATCTGTAAAAGCTGAAAAAATGAAAAATCTTCGTTTTGCGTAAGAAATTAAAAGTTAAGTTGCAATTAAATAAAGCAAAAACTCCTTACGCAAAAGATGAAAAAGATTTAGCGAAACAGATGTATTAATATTCTGCAGCGTGTTATACTCGTTTGCGAAAGGCGGAATTACATTTACCTTCAAAATCTACGGTGAGAAATTGGGTTTCCGAATACGACGTTGTTCCGGGAGTAAATAAAATTATTTTTGAAAAACTTGCAAAACTTGCCAAAAGATGAACGAGTATGTGCGCTAAAGTTTGATGAAATGTCTATAAAAGCTTATGAAGAATATTCCAAGAAGTACGACATAATCAAAGGGTTAGTTGATATGGGTAAAAACTTTAGAAGCAGGGCAGTCGCTGGGCATGCAGTATTGTTTTGTTTGGATAGTATCAATGCTAAGAATCCATGGCATCAAATGTTAGCTTTCGGATTCAATGAACATGGCGTGACAGCTGAAGAACTTCTGGAAATTCTTCAAATTCTTTTAATTGAATTAAAGAAAATTACTGCTGACGTTCGATTAATCGTTTACGATCAAGGTAGCAGCAATCAAAAGTTGTTTAAACTTTTAAATGTCACCCCAGATAGGCCATATTTTTTTTTTGAGGATAAAAAATATTTTGCAACTTTTGATTGGCCTCACCTTATTAAAAGATTACTTTCTCAGTTAAGATCCCATGACAAAATTTTAATCAATGGCAATGTTATTATAAGTTTTAAAGATTTGATAAAGACATGGGAACTTGACAGGAGTCATGGAACATCAAATTTATTAGGACATCTGAGTGAGAATCACTTCAATCCAAATAATTTTGATGCCATGAAAGTAAAATTAGCGTTTCAATTATTGAGCCAGCGAATGGCAAGTGCAATTAGGTTAGCAGGTGAAGATCCAAATGGATTGATGTCATCGGCAACTTGGAAAGCTTCAGCTGATTTTGTTGAAATTCTTAATGCTGTAATAGATGCATGTAATTCTTTGTATTTATATTTAACAAATCCGCTGAAGCGTCCATTGTCATATAGGAATCCAGAGATTCAGCAGCGTCTTGAGAAATTTGTAGTTTGGTCAAAAGACTGGGTAGTGCCAAGTGGAAAAACCGTTTCAAAACCACCATGCTTTTCTGGAATCCCTTTGACTGTAAACGCTTTGGTTACTCTTTACACAGATTTAAAATCAGATTTTCCAGACTACGAGTTAGCAACAGGTCTTTGCAATCAAGATTCAGTAGAACATGACCATGCCAAATTACGCGGAAGAGGTGGATATTCTAATCCAACCTGTAGAATGTATCGTTTAGCAGTACGTCATATTGTGTTAACAGATTTTATTCGTAGCCGTAACAGAGGTAACGTCACACGTAAAGATTCGGGATCTTTAATGAATTCAAGTAGTGCAGATCTATCTATTGCAGAAAATGCAGAAGCTTTAACTAATGAGAATATTGATTTACTTGAATACGAGTCAAAGGAATTACAGGAAATTAATGAACTTATAACCGCTGCTGATACTATGGATATGTATATGAACGTAGATTCTACTGGAATGCCAGAAATGTCTGAAAGAAATACGTTTGAAGCAAATGCGATCACTTTCTTTGCTGGCTATATAGCCAAAAACTGTTTAAGTAAATTTCCTTGTGATGAATGCCAAAATTTTTTTATTAAAAGTGTCGATTCTTTAACAACTGATAATGAAAAATATATCCATTACAGAGAGTATTCGCATAATGAACCAGACACGCCAGATATATTGTACTTGACGAGATCAACCGAATTATTCACGAGTGTAGTAAATTGTCAATTAGAAGCTTTTAACATGTATCATGAAATTGTATGGCACCAAAGAAAATTATTGTATCACTTATTAGAAATCGTTGAAACGTAGACTCGTGAGAAATTCCCAAATTGGTTCGATCAAGACATTATTTGTTATGAACATAGAATGCATGCTTTAAAGTTTTTTCTGACCGTGAAAATATTTACTAAAACTCGAGAGCATAATAACATTACAAAACAATCAAATAAGAAAGATATTATTAGTAAAAATGAAAAGAAAAAATATTACAAATGTTTGAGTTTATATATTTATATACTGTTGATTTTCTTAGTCGATTGTTTCTGTAAATATTTGTGTTACATATAGATATATTTATTTATTTATTTATTTATTTATTTACCAGAAAGAAAATACAGAGATATTAATACACTCCGCATTCCTTCAAAGATAAAAAGGTGATCTGACCACAGGCCTGGCATTATAATTATAATAAAATAACAAAAAAAACTTAAAACTCAATCTTATCCAATAATATGCATAATTAGAAGCCTCCATACTACTACTTTTTTGTTAATATTTTAGCATCATATGCATATAAATTATTTCATATTTAACATTTTAAGTAGAAACATATATCTTTCAGCTTTCAACAATTGGATTTTATAAATTCTTTAATTATTTTTTGTTGACTCGATTAACTTATTCCTAACACTTTTAAATTGTTCGGCAGTGAATTAAACGTTGAGATCGCTTCAATATAACAATTGTTATTACTAATTCTCTTTTTATTTATCGGTACTATAACACTTTTATTTCTGGTAATACTAGTTGAGTTGAGGTATAGGGTTTTAAGGTCATTGCAGTATAGCTTTAGCTTCCAGGGTAAACAATTGTTCGAGATTAAGAGCGTTATTTTGCGTGACAAAATATATACATGTATATAATTATTTAAAAACAATTTAGAAATAACTACAATCAATCAAATAAGAAAATATTTGTAGTAGATTAGAAATGTAAAATGTTTTTTTTTTTACGTGACATTTGGAACTAGAAAGTTCATCGCCTCATCCACGCAAGCCTTCCACGCTGCCCTATCTTGTGTCAACCCCACCCAAGATGCACCTCTCCGATAGACACCCACCCGTCCTATTTCTACTAGATGTTAAATGTTAAAAATTTGTCTATAGTCATTTATTAGTGCATTTGAATAATTATTTTGTTAAACCATTTTTTACATTGATTTAGATTAATATTTGTAGTCATATTAAATAATAAATGTAAATAGTTTCATATATTAATAGATAGAATACGTACATAAGTTGATAAATAGGCAAAAATAATCACAATACTGCATGAGACTATTTCGTATTATTATATGACATGGTGTAATAATGCTAAATAGAATCCAAACATTATTGCGATTATTTTTGTACACTTGTTTGATTAAAATTGAAATTTAATTTTATGAATTTAGATGATGAGTTTATCTGAATAAGTATACATGTTTCTAACGGAACATATGAAACTTATATAGATAATTTCTGCAACTAAATGAAAGTTAAAAGGATATTTTTTTTCAATCAAGTGTACCAGTTGGTGGAGGAAGGAAATAGGTGCAGTCGGTGGATGATGGAGGCGACTCCCGTGGTATGTAGGGCTACTGGCGATGGGACCACGGTTATATATTGAATTAAGTTATGAAAAAATAATGTAATATTATTTAATTTAAACATGTGGTTGAATTATTTGGTATTACTATTTTTTCTCATAAAATAATTCAAAGTATAATAAAAAAAATCAACGCGCGTGAAACAGTACCTCAACGGTGGTGTGGAAAACTGTACATTTATCACTGAATGAATAAATATTAATTTATCCTCCTAACATTTATTATCACAAATGCATTTCTGAATATAAATAATTTTTCACAAATATTCATTTGAAATATAGAAAGCCATTTATAACAAATAATTTGTATGTATAAATATTTATGAAAATGTATTATTATTTATATTTGTTGAAAAATATTTAATAATTTATTGTACAAGATATAACATTTCGGCTAATTTTGGCTAATTCTCCCTCAAAAATATATTATTTGTTTTTTTTAATGAGTTTGATGTACACGAACTATACAGTTGTTAAGCAAATGCGTAGGGAATGAATGATTCGCACGACTTGCTTCCAGGATCAACACTCTTACCCTCTCCTTTCAATCCTATTAATTATGTGATCCCAATTAAAATTTATCTCAATTTCCTACCTTGATCTCTTTGATATGTGAGAGACACAAATGGTCCGATCTTTTCCAAATAATATTTAGTGATTTTGAAGGATGGATTGAACAAAATACTTCAGTTTATTGAAACCAAAATTCCGTTGTATTTATTCCATTTTTTTATTTTTATTTTTTTTTACCGATAACAATTCTGTATTCGCTAAATTGAACCAATGAAATCCTCACTAAACCGAAAATAGATGACTTTTCTCTTAATTGATTCTAAAAGATGAATCTCTTTCTTTGTTTAATTGACTCCACTAAAATCTAAAACTCTTGGATGAATTCTTAATAGTCCGCCGGCTTCGTCGCCCGATCACAGAGTGAGAGAGCAGCGTGGTTCGAGAGCGCTCGGGAGAGGTTCCGGACCTCCCACGCTGTCGCCAGCTTACTTCTCCCTAGCCGCGTTACGGTGTCGACGCTTGTTGCACTCATTAGACCTCACGGGGCCTGGCAACTAGTTGCGCGCCGAAACTGCAACGTAGCTCCGCACGTGCGCTTCTAGCCGTTGGCGGGGAAGTTGTTTAGGTTAGCGAGATTCTTAGCCACTTGATACTTTTGTGGCCTTGAGTCTCGCTGTACCTTTCTACGTGTGGAACGTTCTCGATCCTACCTTTGAAATTATTATTTCAAATGCGAGATTGACAAACGGGAAAGTTGTCACGTAAAACATCCTCCCCCCTTGAGAACGTTTCTCGTGCCCGATAAACAATTGTGATACCGTTAATTTGTGGTACGTGATCCCGTAAGTGGAAGAATTTGTGTTTGTTGTGATTGAATAAAAGAAAAAGAAAATTTTGTCAGAACGATTCTACTAATTAGGAGGGATAAGGGTTTTTCATTTTCTTTTGACCGCTATTATTATTTATTATTTGCACTGGTCTTCAGTCAATTCTGCTGTTTCTCTACCCTTTATTTGATGTTATTGATTCCCTGTGAGCTATTGCTCAGCACATGATCTATGTGTGTTATATCATATGTTGATGCTTTCGCTCATGGTTCTTTAATGCTTTTAGCCTATGATTGTTTGGCTTGAATACACACTTGGTGTGTTTGATTGGTGGGATTTTGATTAGAGAAACGCCTTTGACGAGACTTCTGTTGGTCCTGAATGTTTTGTTTTTATGTTCGGGTGGGTGGTTGCAGGGATTATCGAATCATTCTGTTGCTTTGGTATTATTCATGGGTATTAGACATGTGGTTTAATTAATATTCCACTTACTTTTGTTGTTGTGGTCCGTGGTCTTACATTGTATGTCTTATATGCTAAATTGTTAGTACTTTCCGATTTCCTGCGCTAACTAATTGTCTTATGTTTAGATACTTCATTTTGTTAGTTTATAATGTTATATTTTGTTATATTTATTTGAATACACGAGGTTTGCAATCAAAAACTTAATGTAGTATAAAAATATAAGAATATGTTATTTATTTCTTTGGGTCCCCCTATTTTTGGTATCATTTTACAATAAATTATAATGCAAATTTTGTAAAAGATTTAGTGTGATAGTTGCGCATAACTATGGATACTCATTTTGTCGTCCTCTTCTTCTTGAACTTGGTCTTGTTTTTCCTCGAACCACAGTGTTGATTGTGGTCCATTGATTGTGTCGAGGTTTTGGTCCATTGCTGTTGCTGTTGGGTTTGTTTCAACATTTTGTTGCAGTTCTTCCAGGTTCATTTCTTCTATTATAATTACATCAGGCGATGCGGGTTGGGTCCTGCATGTTTGGTCATTTTCTATTTCGGAGTTTGCGTCTTGTAGGTGTTCTTGGTCCCTTTTGCAGTGTTGTTGGTGATCATCTATGTATCGATATTGGATGTGCTTCCCACATTCTTTATGATATTTTAGTTTCTCTCCGTTTTGTATCTTGCATACAAATTCATGGTCCACTATATTTCTATAATCACTCATTCTGCCGCATACACTGTGATTTTTCCTGTATTCTGTTTTGTTTTTTTGGAGGTGTCGTGGTGTTGCCCATTTCTGTTTAAATTTATCATTGCAGTGGTCTATGGCTTTGCTTGCACCCCTTTGTTGAAATATTGTACAAAAGCTAGATATTTCCTTAGTGGTGTGTTGTACTCTTGTTCTTTGTGCGGGACGAAAGTTATGTGGTCCAGTGATCCAAACACAGCAAATATTTTTGCGAAGGTTTCAGGATCCATACCTAAAGGTACTTGGGCACAGAACCTTAGTCCCGCCGTATCGTCCAATGTGTGGCAATTTGTGTAGTTGTGCTATTGGTGGCGCCGCGAATAGTGGTGTTCGAACTGCTGGTGGTAGTAATGGTAATATCGGGAGGACCAGTGGTATTATTTGTTGTGTGTTATCTTTTATTGTTGCTGTTGCGTGTTCCACAGCTTTTTTATTGTGTAGAGGTATTTGGTACCTTACTACTAATTTAGTATTGCCTAGCTGGTCCGTATAAACTGTTTCTATGTTGCATGGTCCAAATTGTTTCAAATCTGCTTTTATATTTTCTGGGTTTCCCCTTATGTTTATTGACAACATCTTTTCATTTATTTTGTTTGCTCTTATTATTTCTCCTGGTTCATCTGTAATGACTATTGGACCTTGATTTTGTGGTGTGGCTGTCGGTGAGAATGCAATGACACATGGTCCATGTGTCATGAAATTGTTCATGGCGTGTTCCTTTTGTCCTCTGAATTTTATAAGGACTCTTGAATCGCCCATATCCGTGATGTCTAAGACGTCCACTTTGTTTTGATCCATTTTCCTACAACAAAGAGAAAATGAAAGACAAAAGGTATGATTGTATGGTATGGTGTAGCATATTTGGTCATGCAATTTATTTATTTTTAGGGGTTCCTAGTTTTTTGTCCATTTATTATTATGGGGTTTGATGATGTTGGTTTCATTTTATTTTTATTTGGTCTTAGTTGGTTATTTGTGGAAATTTAGTTATGGGGATTGGGTAGTGTGGGTTTAACTTTGTTGTTTGAATGTAGTAATTTGTGTTTATAGAAGATATCAGTCCTGCGTAAACGCTGGTCATCATTTATCTTTTATTCGTGTGTGTGTGCATTTTAGGTTGAGTTATGAGAAAGAAAATAAATTCAAGAGACGTAGCAGAACAGGTTCACTAACAGCAAGAGGAAATGGGCCTTATTCACCTATTTCCTTGATTGTTCTATGTAGAGTTGAATCAAGGAAAAGAAAAATTCTACGTTCACGTATGTGGTGACGGAACATTTTATGTTTCAGTGGGTTATGAGAGTTAGGTTTCAACTTGATTTAAAGGATATTATTGCATGTGGTTCAAAGCTGTGCAGGAGCGGACTACGTCCAAGTATGTGGAGATAAAACATTGTGTGTTTACGTGAGTCGTGTGTTAGGTTTCAACTTTTTAAACCGTTGTTGATAGAATTAACGGGGACATTTCAGTTAATATGGTCATTTGTGACTCACATATTGTCATCATTAATATTCTCCTTTTTATTTCTATGTTTGTTTAATGTTTGTATTGTGTTTGTATGTTTTTGTATAAGCGGTTAGTTTGTTAATTAGGTTCATGATAGGAGGAGAAATATTTTTAGTTGTAATGGGATTTTACTTCATTTTATTCTTTAGAGTTTTCATCTACATCCATTTTTTCTAAAACATTTTTAGGGGTATTTTTATTTTAATTTAGGGGTATTTTATCATAAGTATGAGTTAGTTGGATCTAGTTCAAAAATTAAACGTTTTTCTTTATTTATGGTGGTGTCTCGTTCTGGTTCGACTTCTATGGTATCACTTGGTTTTGACATCTCTGGTAACTTTGATAGTTTTGGTAGTTTTGGTTCTACGATGTTGCTTATCGTTGGTACTTTTTGTTGAATTATTTCCGGTTTAACCTCCTTTCTGATCTTAGTTAGCATGGGAACATGCTGAGGAGTTACTGTTCGGGTGGAAGAAGTTGCCATGAGGTTCTCGCAACTGGTCCATTTAGATTGTTTCTTGCAAATGTGGTCATGCAATTCATACAGACTTATGTCGATATCTTTCTTGCAATACGTGTGGAATTTTGCATTTGTTCCATTTTTGCTCTGTTTTCTCTTTCTAGGTTCAGCAAAGGTTGCCTTGTATATTAGGTCACTATTTTTTCTTGCTGTTTCTGCGTCAGATTCTTCAAAATATTGAACGTATCCGTATGATAAACGTCCCTTTTTGTCTCGTATGGTTTCATTATATACTATTTTTCCAAACTTCGCAAAGTGCTGGAAAAGGGCCTCATCTTTTTCTTTGTCGATGCCTTGCCAGGGTAAAATGCAAAATAGCCTATTTTTAGTCATTTCTCTTGTTTGCTGCGTGTTGGTTACTACTCGTACTTCGCTTTGGACTGAAGGGTTTCTTTTTGCTGGTACTGCTCTAGCTGGTCTTCTGCACTTATTTTCTCTTATGAGTATGGTTTTCAAGTCTCTGGCTCGCATGGTCTCCATTATTGTATCATAAGTTATATTTATTTTTTTACTTCCGGGGTCTGTTCGGTGTTTTTCGGTAAAAATGCACCGTCGTTTCCCAACGTGTTCAAATTCTCGCACAACGGTCCAAACTGGTACTTGCATGTCGCAGAATATTGATACGCATGTCGTTGACGTCGTCATCTTCCCACTTTCTGTAAATATAGATTTTTTGTGTCTGGGTGTTAGGGAATGTACTATTAATGCTTGGTTTATGTACAGGGGTATGTTAATAATCGCATTCTGCTTCATTTTTGAATTGGGTTTCTATTAGGGATAATTTAGATTTATTTAATTTATTACATCTTGTTTTATAAGTGCTAGGAGTCTCTGTTAGGTTTGATTCAATTATGGGGTTATCGCGATTTGGTTCGTTAGTTTGGTTTATATGTTTGCTTATTTCACTTTGGACAGGTTATGATCATTCCGCATTTCATTCCCATTATTAATGCTATTATGCCTGCTATCATAACCAGTTGGATGGTTAGACCACTATATAGAAGTGTATTTGTTTTATGTTCTCGCCTTTTGTGTTCTTTCAATTCACTTAATTTTTCTATCATTTGTTTTAGTGGTTTAGCTTGATTAAAATCAGATTTAGGTCCAATTATGTCAATGCTTTGGTGTGCATTGTGATCAAGATTCTGGTCCTTTTCAATGAGAATGGGGTACATGTCATGTATTTTTAGATCAATTTCGGGCTTATACAAATATGTGGTTCGACTGGATTTGGTTTCTTGTCCGAATATCATACTGTCTGTGGTCCTTCCAAAGCACGTTGGTGAGAGTCGTATTATTCCAGCTTTCTCCAGTTTTACTTTTGTATCCCCTTGGTTCGTGCATGAAATTCGCATTTGTTCTGGTTTGACAACTGAGTATAGCCAGGATTGGTCATTTTCTAAATATTTCCATTGGGTTTTTGCACTGGCTCCATATCTTATGTCACAAGTTTTTAGTCCTGCCGTGTTGGGGTTCAATAGCATTGTTACTTCACAGTCCTTTGATGTCGGTGTGCTCTCAAGTGGACCAAGTATTGGGCATATGAGGGCATAATGCGTTTTGGTACATGTGATTGTGGGTTCTGCATTGAATTTAACGTATTTTTCTTGATTAGAATTTACTGCCAAATATTTGTGCGATGGTTTCACGAACACTATCTCCGTCGTTTGATTTTGCTCGTTTTGTGGCACTGCCACCGAATGTAGTTTGAAAATCTGATATGGTTCTCTGTCCACTAGGGGTACGTGTATCACGGCAATGGTCCTTCCATCTTGATGGATTGCGTCGACTTCTGATATTTTGGTTATTTCTTCTATTCTCAAGTATTCTGTGGGTATGGCAAAGTCCAGATTTTCGCTGGTTCTTTTTACGTCCGTCATAATTTGATGTAACATGCATGTTGTTATAAGTCCCGGGTGTATCTTTCGTTCTTTCAGGTATCTGAGTACTTTTAAGACCTTCTCGTTGCTTTTTATTAAGTGTTCCAGTGTTGATTCTAGGCGTCTCACATATACGGTTATTTCTATTAGATGTTTTAGTCCATCTTCTTCTTTTATCATTTTGTTCACTGTTTTGGTTAAGCTTGCTTCGAATCCTTGGAGCACTTTCTGGTGGTTTTTGGTTATATTATATAGTTCATCAAATTGCGCTGAGACTATGTGCGCATTTTGGTCCATTATGCGAACGATTTTCGTTTGGTCTTGAAATAACGTGTCTATGTTCTTGTTAATGTTGTCCACGTCATCAGAGGTGACTAGGCCGAATAAGCTTTTACTTATTGAGTTTCTATATGCGTCAAACTTGCTGACTCGGGGTTCGTTAATTGACCTAGCATATCCGCCCACTTTGCCCTTAAACGCTCTAACCTTCTTGTCATACCTCGTTTTTGTTTTGACTTTGTTAGCTATTTGGGTTTCGCCTGCTAAAAATTTCATCTCCTCCAATCTTATTGTTAGTACTAGATCTCGCATGTAAACATAACAGGTTCTTAATTTTTCATCGGATGGTATCCTTAAGGGAAAACGAGCTACCCTCCTAGTAAAATTGGTTGCCGCGTGTATGCTGGTATTATACGTAAAGGTGGCAAATGGTGTCAGATGGTCCCAATCATCATATTTCTCAGAATATATTCTGATGAATTCTATGAGCGGAGCGTGACTTCTTTCTAGTGATCCATTTGTTTGAGGTCTATATCCTGAAGTTGTTAAATGGTTTATTTTAAATAACTTTAGTAGAGATTCAACTATGTTCGACAGGAAGCTGGCTCCTCTGTCTGAAAGTATTGCTCTCGGCGCTCCAAATTGGCAAATGAGGTATTTCGCTAATGCATCAGCAATTGTGGTTGCATGTAGGTTTTTGATGGGTATTGCTATGAGGTACTTTGTTAGATTACACTGCATGGTTAACAAATGGCAATTTCCTCTTGGCGTCATTCTAAGTTTCCCTACGGTATCTATTGATACTTTGTCAAAAGCCTCTATTGGTGTGTCCGTGATGATCATAGGTTCTCTTGTCTTGAATCGTTCTATTTTCTGTTCCTGGCAATTCGCACATCGCCTAATGTAGTCTTGAACGTTGTTCCTCGTTCCAGGCCAATAGTATCGCTCTCTTATCTTTTGATAAGTCTGGTTAATTGTGTGTTTTTCAGGTGGTACTTCTGCCTTGCATAATGCATAATACATGGTTACTCTTATCCCAGTTCTGTGAAAGTGTTCATAGAGCATTTCTATGATGGTTGGAGATCCTAGTTGGTCCAAGATATCTCCTTTTGTGGCCACTCGAATGCTTTTGATACTTTTCTCTACGAGTATTTGTTTTAGGTTCATGAGTGCTTCACGTAGATTCGGTATTTTGATGGTGTTGAAGTATTTGTCTTTCACTATCGCCGTAAATATGTGATGTTTCTTAAAAGGAGTAATAATCACTTGTCCTGACTTTGGTTTCTTGTTTTTTATTTTTGCTAAATCAATGGCTCCTATTTCTTCTAGCAGTTTGGTGACGGACCACGTGTTGTCACAATCGGCTGATAAAAAATGTACAAGGTTGTCCCTCTTGTGTGTGAGACATTCTCTCACAGTGATTATGTTGTGAGGAGCTCGTATCATTCTTGCCGTCATGTGGGTTAAAGCACTGTCAGATTCTTCATCGACTTGGTGGGAATCACAATTTTTATTTAGCGGTTTCAAGTCTGGTGGTGTAGGTATAAGAAATGGCATGGTTGGCTCCGGTGGCTTCGAAAATCTTATGTCTATTATTGACCCTTCTTCGGCCTCTATCTCGCTCAGTACTCCTAGTTTTCTTTTGGTTTTGAGTTTGTTTCGGGGTGTACTATTGGCTGTAGGGCTGTCACTTTTTATCGTAGGTGTCACAGATAAGGTTCTTCTTACTGGTGTTGGTATAATATCTGTTAAACTGTTGACGTCTGATTCATCTCCTGTATTTTCTTGACCCGATGCTTTTTGTAGTTTCTCTCGTGCTCGTTTTATTAGTTTCTGGACACCTTTTCTCCATACATCGTCTACGTCGCTTTCGTTTTCGAACCTTGGGTCCGACATGTAGATGGTTTTACGCACGTCTTCTGGAACATTGTCATCATCTGAGAAATGCGAAGGTAGTTCTAGTTGTATTTCTATTTCAGTCCCTGATTCGCTGACATCCGTTCCTTTATTCATTTCATATCTTCTCATACTCTCTTCAAATTTTTTGCTAGCCTCTTCCACTTCCTGTTTTGTCAGAGTTGTTTTTACGGACAGGTTTTCTATTGAGTCTTCATCAGTGTTTTCTTCACTTTCAGATCCTTCTACTGCACTTAACTCGATGGCAATATTACTTATAGTTTTGTCTTGATTCTCCTCTGAAGAGAATACCTCATTTTCTGGTATTTTCTGCTTTTCGTCCTCTGTTGTTTCTGAGTCTTCCACTCGTAACCTACTGTATCTAGGGTCTGGCAATGGTGGTTTATCTAAGTGGCTGTCTTCGTTGGCTGTGGACGATAGCCATGATCTTCTAGACGGGTTTACTGTCATAGAAGTGTCTGAATCCATGTTGGACGAACTTTCTGGCAACTCTCTGGCTTTGACAGAGGTCATTTCTGTTGTCGATTCTTCAACCCTGGTTGACGCTTTCGCTTGTACGGGTTTCTTTGGATCGACGGTTTTGAATTTTTTGGTTGCTTTTCCTTGTTTAATGTACTGCCCTACTGGACTTGGTATATGTGTGCGTTTCGCTCTCGTTCTTTGTGCTATCACGCTATGATCTAGTTTGGGTGGTTCTTTATTTGTTTTAGCCCCTATGGGTCTGCCTCTGGGTCGGGGTGCAATGGTCTTTTCGGATGCTGATTGAGCTCTGCTGCGAAAGCCGGTGTTCTGCATGGGCCCCTTGTCTTTAGTTTTATTTTGATCTTCTTTTGTTTTCTCATCAATTACCATTACTTTGATTCTTGGTAAATTTTCGTTGATTTCCTTTTCAGTCATTTCTGGAGGATTTCTTGACAAAGCATCAGCGTTCTTATTTAATTTCCCAGGTTTGTATTTAAATGTGTATTCATAACCTGTGAACCTGAACATCCACTTCATGAGTCTGTGTCCAGGGTCTTTTCTGCTATGCATCCAATTTAAAGGTTCATGGTCGGACACCAGTGTGAATTTACGGCACAATAAATATGGTCTAAAATGATATAGAGCATATAGTACCGCTAAGCATTCCTTTTCAGTGGTGGAATAATTTCTTTCAGCTTTGTTTAGTGACCTCGATAAATATTGGACTGGGTGATCAAATCCGTCCTTTTCTTGGCTCAAGACTGCTCCGATTGCGTAGTCTGATGCATCAGTGGTCAGAGTGAATTCTTTATTGAAGTCAGGAAATTGTAATGTGGGTTCTTCCATAAGGCACTGCTTTAATTTTTCAAAACTTTCTTCGCACTTTTCGGTCCACTCAAATTTCACATTCTTTTTCAATAAGTCATTTAATGGTTTTGCAATTTTAACAAAATCTTTAATGTACTTTCGATAATAGCCAAACATTCCAAGTACTTCTCTTATATTCTTTGCGTTTTTGGGTGTGGCTAATTTAGCTATTGCTGCAACTTTCTCTGGATTTGGTTCCACGCCTCTTGCACTGATTATGTGTCCTAGAAAACCCACTTCTTTTCAGAAAAATTCAATTTTGTCTGGTTGTAGAACTAATTTCGCCTCCCTCAGTCTTTACATCAAATTTCTAATTCTGCTTTCATGCTCTTGTAAATCTTTGCTGTAAACAATGATGTCATCTAAATACACAATGATTTCAATGTTTTGAAGTCCTCTAAGTACTTTTTCCATTAGTCTTTGGAAAGTCGCTGTAGTATTTTTCAAACCTTCTGGCATTCTGGTATACTCATAATGTCCATTGATCGTTGTGAAAGCAGTTTTGTAGCAGTCTTCGGGTACAATTGGTATTTGTTGAAAACCACTTGCCAGGTCGAAGATAGAAAAGTACGTTGCACCTCCTAATTGGTCCATGATATCTGCAATATTTGGTAATGGATATGCATCTCTGATTGTTTTCTTATTTAATTCTTTAAAATCAATAACCATTCTTCATCGTGGATTGCCATGACTGTCAGGCTTCTTGGGTACTATCCAAATAGGTGAGTTGCACGGAGAATTAGACTCTCTCACGATTCTGTCTCCCAATTTCTTTTCCACGCTGTCTCTTACAACTTCCTTATGTTGCGGAGGATGTCTATATTGCTTGGTATTGATGGGTACATCGTTTTCTAGATGTATATGATGTTCAATCATATCTGAGCATGGAAGTTTGTGTCCTGCGAGCAGAAATCGGTCCAAGTAGTCTTCGATAATCCGATCGACTATGTCCAATTCTTCTCGATTTAAGTGATCTCTTCCGATTGCTTCTTTTACTCTTTCTATTCTCTTTATTTGGTCCACGATCATGTCACCATTAAACTCACTGTCAGTTTCTTGCAGGAAATCTGGTCCTGTATCGAAAGGTATTAGTTCTTTTGGATCCACTTCTATCGTCACGTCTTGTTCGCTGGTGTTGATGGCCATTATCTTGCAGGTGTTGTTTACGTTTGTCACTACTCCTTCACCCACCAAGAGATTTTCATTCCCCACGTCAATTCTTGGTACGTATCCTTCTTCCAGGTCGTTTTTGATTAAGTTGATTTGTATCACTTGTCTATTCCTCTTTTATTGTATGTGTCACCTTCCATGGGCTTTGTTCTGTTTCTCCGATTATTGTTTGTTCTGTTACTTCATTCCCTTCATCACTTGTAGGTTCTACTTTTAGTATTTTGTTGGCCTGCTTACATTTATATCGTTTTCTTAGATTCTTTGGGTTATGTTCTTCTTCGTGTCCTATGAACGGTATTGGGTGCATCATATCTCCGCTTATCATTAGCGTATTCTTGTAATAGGATATCAAAGCCTCTTCTTTCTTTAGGTAATTGCGTCCTAACATTCCATCAAATAGAACTGAAAAATCATCTGACACTATTTGGAATTTTACTGGGGTACCCGTGTAAAAAAATTAGTCTGGGCTCAGTCCGGCACAAGTATGGCGTAAGTCTGGTCAGATTAGTCTGGCATTTGAGACTTTCCCATACTTAATCTCAGACATTTTATTTTTTCATTTGCTAAGTCTGGCAAAAATCCCAGACTTATTTTCCATACTTTTCACCAGACGTTTTTGCAAGACTATGTGGGAATTAATTTAACAAATATTTTATTTAAACAGAAAACATCGATTGAAATAAGCTAATGCACTTCAAGAAAACTAAGGTGATTCATAAAAACTAAAACAATCAAATATAAGTTAACAGACATTAACGCTTTTTTTTGGTATTCTTTCGGATTTCTTAAGGTGTTGCACATATTGGTGAGGACTCGCCTGTATCGTTGCTCTATCAACTTCTCCTCTCCTTGCGGTATTTTTTTGTTCACGTACACTAAAAAACACAAAAATTTATGTAAAAATGAATGTAGAGATGTAGAAATATATTTTGATTTAATATCCTGCATTACTCACATAAAATTGCTTTGTAGACTGATGGAGGGATACTCTTACAAGGAAGGGTCCCCAGGTGTACCTCACCGATATTGATCATTTTGTGATATGTTGTAGTACTCGAGAAAATATTAGACACGTGTTTTTTCTTACGTGCTAACTCGTCGATTTAAGGGGTGAAAATCACCCTTGAAGTTTACCCCCAAAAACAGGTTTTTTCTAATATCTCAAAAAATATTTGGAGTTTTTAAATAAAACCAACGCTAAATTCTTTATTATAAAAAGACGCTGATTTTTTTTCCATTTATTATTTGTAGAGTTTCATTGATGATTCATTTTAAAATTCTATAATTTTCAACTATTAATTTATAAATTATTCTAACAGTTTTAACGAGATTAGATAATGTCAAACAATGACATATTTCAGGATTCATAAAATTTGTATCATACCAAAAATATAAAAAATACACTCTTCATTAAAAGTGCATTCATACGTAAACTTTATAGGAAATCTTATACAAAAATTATAGGAGTCATAGGTATTTTAAAATTTTCCAAATATATATATATATATATATATGGTGGTTCTCTGTGAAATCGAGCGGTCAAAAAATAAATATCGGGATAACTCTGTATATATGTTCCTTAGGTATCTATGCGTATCCCTAAATTTTTTCAGATTTTTTTCATCATTATTCTTCGAGTTACAGAGGGTCAAAGTAGGTGATCTAAGCATTTTTTGCATTTTTTGCATTTTTTACACATTTTAATTAATTCATAGCTTCCCAGGGAAGCATTTTTCACTATAGATATACCGATAGTTTTTTTTTGTAAAATTTTCTCTCCTTTTCAATAAAAATACTTTTAAATGCATAGATATATGTTATACCTGTCTTATAAGCCATTTAAACCTTAATATTAGTAAAAGCAAGATTTTGATCCGGACTAGGACTACCAAAAAATTCATGGAGATAGCTTTTTATAGTGCAAAAGTCCCGGCATAGGTCCCAGAATGGGTCTTAACCATTTTATAACCTAAAAATATCGATCTAATTTTTTATGTCTCAACATAAACCCTCTACAGGACTGAAAAAATACAACTAAATTCTACGAAAAATTCTAAGAAAAAAAGTATTCTTGACATATTTCGTGATTTGGCTTCCTTGTCGAGCTAAAAATCGACGAATAGCGGACATATCAGTAGTTAATTTTGTATCAAATTTCGAAAATTTCATCGATTTTTAGCTCGGCAAGGAAGAAAAATAACAAAAAATCATATGAATACTTTTTTTCTTAGAATTTTCCGTAGAATTTAGTTGTATTTTTTTCAGTTCCGTAGAGGGTTTATTATGAGACATCAAAAATTAGATGGATTTTTTTAGGTTATAAAATGGTCAAGACCCATTCTGTTTAAATGGCTTATAAGACAGGTATAACATATATCTATGCATTTAAAAGTATTTTTATTTAAAAGGAGAGAAAATTTTACAAATTTAGGGATACGCGTGGATATATAAGGAACATATTCCCAGAGTTATCCCGATATTCATTTTTGACCGCTCGATTTCACAGAGAACCACCCATATATATATATATATATATATATATATATATATATATATATATATCACATTGAAATTTTAAAACACATATAATGATATGTTATTGAAGTACATTTTAAACTAAGTAAGTATATCTACATATTCAATAATATTTATTAATAGTACTTGCTATATATCATATGCTGATGATAATGCTGTTGACCTGTTGATAATAGTTATCTGTGATAAATTTATCCGTGATTCTTCGTGATACATTTATATTTATTTGTAATTCTGCAACTTGTGAAAGCATTGAAATCGGCATTTTTAATTACTTTGGTCAGTTCTTTATGTTTCTTTGAGTTTAAAAGTGTACTTCAACGTGTTAAATATAACAGTATAAAATAACAAGAACAGTTTTTCATTTTACAATGTTAAATTTTTAGAGTGGAATAAAATGTTTGTTAATCCCATGAACGTGTTAAACTTGCTTTTAATAACATTTCAAGCACTTAATCTGAAAGAAACTGCAATAACACAGCGAGAAAGAAATTTAAAAGAGCATATTGAACAAATTTTATTAAACTCTATGCATGAATTTAATGAATTTGAAGTTTTTGAGGATGAAACTCTTGATTTTGCAGAACCTTATAAAGATATTCAAATGCAGGTTGTAGAAGATGATGAAAGAGATAGTATTACAGATGAAAGTTTTCAGCAGTGCACATCAGATGTTGAAGAATTAGATCATGATTATAAAGCAAGAGCAGTAGAGTTTTGGAGAAGTGGTGTTAATAAAAATTTTAATTTAAAAACCGTACAAAATAGATTTCGAAAGGTAACATCAATAACACAATTAAAACGTTGGGCAAAAACTTTAAATAAAGGTGGAACTTATAGAGAAAAAATAGCTAGAATTTTTTCATTTGTGTTAGAAAATTTCAAAGCTGCTGTTGATGCTGGACATATTATCCATGATATAGATTTACAGAAATGGGCCCTGCAAGCACAAAAGGATATTGGTCATGAAGATTTTCGTTTCAAAGCATCAAAACATTGGGTAAGAAATTTTAAAATTAATAAATTTATTACCAAAAAAACAATAGAATGAGCAGATTATTTACAAAAAAAATCTGATGAATTTGTTATTGAAGTGAAAAATCTTATTAAAGAAAAAGGAATAGAAAATGTTTATAATTCAGATCAAAGTGGATTTCAATTAGAAGTCCATTCTGGCCGTACATTAGGAATCGAAGGGGAAAGTCAAGTAGAATGCTTGGTGCAATCTGTAGCTTCTACGACTCATAGTTATACAATACAACCAACAATATCTGGTGATGGTAGACTTCTTTCCCCTCTTTTTATCGTTCTTAAAGAAAAAACTGGTGCATTTGGGCCAGTTGTATCACAAGAGTTGTTCAGACCAGCTAACATTTATGCAATGGCTTCTAAATCAGGAAAATTAACTTCAGATATTATTTCATATTAGGCGTATTCGAATAATTATGATACTATTTTGGATTCAGAAGGTATCCTGTGTTATTATTAGTGATCATTTTTTTGTTTTAATTTGTATTCTATTAAAAATTACTAAAATTTGAAATTCGTCTGATTTTAGATCATTTTAAAACATGGCTCAAAGAAGTATATTTTCCGACTGTTGGTTTATCAAGTGTACTTTTGGTAGACTCATGGACTGGGCACTGTCCTTCAGCCGTAGCAGAAGTAAAACCTACTAATAAAGAAATAACTTTAAAAATAATTCTAAAAGGAACTACAGGCAAAATACAACCGCTAGATGTTTTTGGATTTAGGGTTTGGAAAAATTATGTAAGACACTTTTCGGACAGCGTGATATTGATGAATGAAGAATTGAATCTTCATTTAAGAAACAATATCATTAAACTTCAATCTTTAGTGCACAATCAACTATGTTCTCCGAGATACATAAATCTGTTTAAATATTCATGGTACAAAAGTGGTTACACGGATGTTCATCCTGAAAATTTTGAAAATCCAGTAAATTTTGCTTTTAGATTACAATCTAATATACTTTGTGAAATTGCAGGGTGCTCTAATGTCGCAATTGTTAGATGTTCATGGTGTAAAAAATCTTTATGTTTGAAACACTTTTTTGATGATTATCATTATTGTTCTACTTATGATCCTTGATAATAATTAAGAAAATTATGTAATTTTCAATTACCGATGTATTACACATAAATTGCATGATCTAAATAATTGTAATATTATAAGTTTGTAGAATGTATACGAAATAAAATTTATTACACAAGAGTTCAAAATTTTAATTTATTTCAAACCTGCAATAATTCATTGTAAAATGAAATGATTTTCATCGATATTCAATGTTGTTTTATTAAAAATTAAAAAATATACAATAAATGTGTAAATCTGCAAATAAATTAAGAAAATTTAAAAATAATTCAAGAATATAATTTTTTATTTAAGGGTAAAATAAAAAAATAACCTCAAGGGTAAAACAATCAAGAAAAAAAAATTTTCTTCGTACATCTCGAAACACGTCAACTTTAATTTCTTATTTTCTTGATGATAGTGCTATTTTCAACCAAATCTAGCCGATTTGATTAATTTTATATTGAAAAAATAGCGTAAAATTGCACATTTACCCCTAAAAAAAACAGGGGTTGACACCCTTCGGGGTAAAAGTTGTGCCTACAGTAACGTCTTTTTATAATAAAGAATTTGGCGTTGGTTTTATTTAAAAACTCCAAATAGTTTTTGAGATATTAGAAAAAACCTGTTTTTGGGGGTAAACTTCAAGGGTGATTTTCACCCCTTAAATCGACGAGTTAGCACGTAAGAAAAAACACGTGTCTAATATTTTCTCGAGTACTACAACATATCACAAAATGATCAATATCGATGAGGTACACCTGGGGACCCTTCCTTGTTAGTATTCGCTCTTCCTATGGGAGTCATCTCTTTTAGTTCATTCTTGCCTACAATTAACTTCATAAGTCGACGAGCGAATTCTTCTGGCTTTGCACGCCATTTCATCTTCATATACGCGAGCTCTGCTGCATCGATATATATTTCAATGCCGTTGATAAGCTGGACCTGGATAATTCAAATTTGTAAAACATAAATTTACTTTTGTTTACTTTAATAAATAGTACACTCATTTTTCCTTTTGCTGGACGTTTAGATACCAAGAAATCCGCCATATTCGGTTCTCGATTCTCGGCGTTGTCAACATCGGGCGCACCGTTATTTTCCATTTCATCCTCGTTTTCGTTTTGATCGTGAGGGTTAAAGTCCCTTACACCGTCGTCATCTTCGTCACCGTGAGGCCTAGCGTTTATCTCCCTTCCACTCTCGTCATCTTCGTCGCCGTGAGGCCTACAGTTTCGATCCCTTTCATCCTCGTTATCGCGTGGCTTGTAGACCTGATTACAGTCCGCAGAGTTTGCGCTTCTACCAGGCACTACGTTCTGGCCACGATTTTTTGCATCGGCTGCGCCATCACGAGGTTGATTCATGCCTTGACCGGTCTCGTCATCTATTTCGCGGTTTTTCTCATTGTTCGTCTTCTGCTCCTCCTTTCTCTTCTGATTCTTATTCGTTGCCGTAGCCTTAACTTTAACCTCACTTCCTGACGTTTTGCTCTTCTTAGCGATCTTTTTCTCAACGCTATATATGGTTTTCGGGGCATCGCCAGGGCTCTATTCACTACCAGGATTTTCTCGGAGTTTCTTCGCGATCACTTCATTATCCTCGTCTTCTTCTTTCTTGATTTTACGTTTCTCTTTGCGCTTTCTCCCGTAAATCTCATCCTTGTCGCGGTTTTCAGTCGCACCGACCCCTTTTACATCGCTGCCGTTATACTTTGATTCTGCCTCCGAGCTTTCCATGCGCATTGTAGATATAAAAAGTAACATATTAATTACTCACTTGAATAAAATAAATAATGAACACGCGTGTTATAAGCTAACATACTCATCATCCGAGACATGGCTAAAAATTGATTTTTCAGAGAGAAGTTTTTCGTCAAGTTTCGCGTTCGCACTCGATGCTGCTGCCATAATTTTTTTGTTCTTCGAGGCCATCTCGCGTTTTTTCAAGATCACAGCCTGTGGAAATGATTTTCGTCTCTGAGACGTTATGATCTTTCCAGAGACATCGACATCGAGAGTCTCCAAGTAATCCACGTCATCTTATATAATAACAGCAGTTTTCAATTAAGTCATGAAATAAATTCAAAACAATGATCGCATTTAATAAAAATGTGTTATAAATACCACTGCTGATGTTTATTTCGACTTCATGCCATTCACCTCCCCATCTGCCGAAAGTTTTCGTCTTTTTCCTCTTGATATCCTTATCACTCAAAATACTGGATGTTTTCGGATCAGCATTTATCCATAGAACCAGGGAATGCATTTTGTATCACTTGATTCGTTATTTCTTTAAACAATATTCTGATTGGTAAAAAGGGTTAGCTACATTTGTATCCTCGACTGTTTCCGTCTGCGTTTTTTCAAACGCGAGGCGTGAAGCGCTATTATTTATTTACATCGCAACCAACTTCATGCATGTTTCGATTTTCATATTTGCCCTTTTCCTTGCAATTGGGGCAGCCGTAATCACCATTGCAATATTTCATATTTAGAAAGTGCGCTTTCGCACTCAAATCGCACTTATAGCTTTTAATTCGCAATTTACGCGAATTTGGATGCTTTTCACTCGACGCGATTGAAAATTACTATCGATGTTTAACTGTATATTTCAGTCTTAATCAGGTGCAAGTAACGTCCGACGAAGAGCTGGATATATGCGCGCGTGCCCTGTCTGTGTATATCGAATGTTTGATAAATATGTCCCTACACTCAATCATTGCGCGCGCTCGTTAAATTACAGCACGGAACTCGCTCTTTTCGACTACCGGTGATCAAGCCCGGAATTTTTTGAAGACCATAACCGCGATACGCGTAGAAAATTTATGTGTCGATTTTTATTGTTCAGAAACAATGCGTATTACTAAATAGCTATTTTCTTTCACAATATAGATTCTCGAAATAATTCATTTGAGAGGGAAGACAGGAAAATAATTCAAGATGAATTGATCGATAACCAAGATACCAATGAGGAAGAGGAACATTACTTCAGTGCAACGGATGAATATGAGACCGAATCGAGCGACAATAATCAATCAGAAACATCCGAGAACGACGACGAAGAGTACGAAGATCATAACTGCGACGAAAACTGTAAAAGTTATGCTATAATTAATACGTACAATACTAAAGAGGCTTTTTATTCCAATGTAAGCGCATCTTACTTACCTCATATTTATTTATGTACCGTTAATCACGATATTTATATTGCAGTACCAGTAAGTGAAATACAACTTATTTTATTTCAGTTGGACGTCGATACTGATATGTATATTATTGAGCCTGTAAATACAACCGAAAACGAATAAAATTTTTAATTTTCGTACTTTTGCGTGAATAGCGTAAGTCTGGTAAAGAGTATGGGAAAAAAGTCTGGAATTTTTGCCAGACTTGATCAGTATAAAAATAAAACGTCTGGGAAGTAGTCTGGGAAATAAGTCTGGGATTTTTGGATGGAAAATAAAATGTCTGGGATTAAGTATGGGAAAGTCTCAAATGCCAGACTAATCTGGTCAGACTTACGCCATACTTGTGCCGGACTGAGCCCAGACTAATTTTTTTACACAGGTACCTTTTATGTCTAAATATATTGATGCGTACGTCTTCACAGTCTGGTTCGTTATCCCGCCTAGCTCTCTAGCGTCAGCAGTGTAGATGGGCATATCGTCGTCCAACACACTTGTTTTAATTAAGTTTAATGTGGCCCCATTATCGATCATGAATTCCACCCATGGTTTAGTTGTTCCAACTGGTATTCTTATCCTTAATGCTGTGGCCTTGACGTTCACCTAATCAACATTTTGAGATCCTTTACAGTTTGTGGACCACATTCTTGATAGTTCTCTGGTCTTGTCAAAATAACCATCACTGGTGCCTTCGGCTGATTGTTGCTCGGACCCGCTGGGTTCGTGTTTTTGTTCTCGTTGTACGCCTGTAACTGTTGCTGATAATGCTGCTGGTCCGTATTTCTGGGCATCTGTTGATTTTGGACTTGATCGGTGCTTTGGTTTTGCATTGAGTGCATTTGATTCTGTCTCGGGTAACCTTGGCTTTGGCTCGCCATCCTGGGGTCGTGGCGAGCATCTTGGTAGTTTAAATTACTTCTTTGGGCTTGATCATTATGTTGTTGATGATTATTGCGCCAATTAGTGTCATTTCTTCTATCCGGATATTGCGGGGCATCGTAGTATCTACCAGTTTCATGATCGAATATTTGCTGATTCCCTCTGTTCCATCTCTGCAAATGCATGTTTCGCAAATAAGAATTTGTAAAGTGGTGTAAAATGGGTACGTAATGTTCGTAAAAGGGGCAAAAATAATTATTTCAAGGATAATTCACGCAAGTAGGAATAAAAGTTCCGAAAAGTGACTAAAAACCAATTATTTTTTTTTTTTTTTAATTGTTATAAACTTCGCTTGCTACTTATATTCTAAATGGAAATTAAATAAGTGCGTTTTAATAATTAAATTCCCAAAAAAACCCCAAAAAGAAACTAGTATTCAAGAGTTAAATGCTATTAATTAACTTAGTTTCAAATTAAAACTCTTAAAATTCTAAAAAGTATCAACAAAATCTAATTGTTTATTCGAAAATTATTATAAAAGTTGCTGCTTTCCTTTGACGAATAATATTGTGACTCCTTGCGTACATATTTCTAAAATTTTATGAAGACGGTGATATGGAATATCTCCAGAATCCCATTCTATGCCGTGATGACTCTTTTCAATCGAGTGAGTCATACATTTTTCTTCCTCTGTTAGTTCATCCCATGGTAATGGAGGTTTAAAGAGATACGCAGTCGGTAAAACAGTTTTACTCAAATTGAGAAAACTGATTTCCTTGAAAATAAAAGTATCGTCGGCAATTCTTTGAAAACCTTGAATGTCACAGAGATAAACATTTTCTTCTTCTTGACATTGCAATATTGTATTTCTAAACAATACATTATATTCACTTGAACTTCTATTAATCACGCTAGTCATGTTGCTATTCAGTAAGAAATGATCTTACTCTCTGTTTTTATAATACATAACTCCGCCTCTGGCTTATCTAGAATTTTAAAAGTCGATTTTGGTTTGGATGAAAAGAAAGAAAATGCATCCCCTCTCAAGAAAATCTTCATTCTTATCTTATCTATGAGCTCTTCGTCCACACCATTGGTCTTTCCCGAGAAAATCTTTCTCTTAATCTTATCTACTAGCTCTTCGACTCTACCATTGGTCCTTTGCGAGAATACCTTCTCTCCCTATTTAAGAGCGGGAGCATCTACCTTGAACAATCACAGTTCGTCAGTTGCGTTTCCTTGATGTAAAGTGATAGTTTTGTGCAAGTTCACGAGTAATATTCTAGTCTTATTTCAGTAAAAAGTAAAGATGAATTCGATGGATATTTTTGAACGTTTTGTTGGCTTACTTCGTGACACCATACAAAGTAAAAATGATATGAGCGATGAAGATATTTATCATTGGCTGGACGTGTGTAATTCTACGATAAAGGAATTGAACGATAAAATTGATAAAGCGAATTTAACGCGAGGAGAAAAACAAAAGTGTCAAACTTGTTTAACACATTTGTCGTGCATACAAGTTGAATTCGAACAACACCTTCGGTGTGGAGGTAGTTTACAAGCGGAGGAAGAAACTGAAGCTAGAGTAGAGTGGCGAGATATGCAGTCAGCTTTTCAGAATAGAATTAGAAGTGGTGTGGTAGTGAATATAAAACATGTTGATATTGTAAGTTTTTTAAACGATGCACATAAGCTCTTTAATGATAAGGTAAAGAGCTGCTTAGATGAGTATAATGCAGTGAAAGTTAATTCTGACTTCATCGCCGAATTTTCTATGCAGAATAGTGGAGAGGAAACAACGGACATTAAATATTTTACTAGTGAAAGTGTGACGATATATTTGTCAACGAATTTAGAGGAATGGTTTAAAGACAATATCAAAGAGCCTATTCTTGCACAGTTAGAAGAATTTCAAGAAAAGGACTCAGACTGGACTCTTAAAAGTATCATAAGTTTGTGTATAAACATGAAAAAATATTCTCCAATTAAAGGGTCTTCTTACATTCCTCTTCCAAAGTACGCAAAAAAGCGTGCGTCAATGTTCGAAATTATGACAATCAATGTT
>JAZHPH010000113.1:255620-370921 GCA_037356405.1 Nasonia oneida | reverse complement strand
CTCATTGATTATATTGTCATTTGACTGTTCAGCTGCGAAACATTCAATTAATTTTACATGCAATACGGTTATTTTTATAAGGACACAAACTGTACTACAACAATACATAGACATACTTAGCCTCTATTTGTGGTGAGAAAATTTCTTTATATAACTGCATCATATCCACTTTCGTGGGTCACGAAATGCCCTTAAATAAACCATAAACACTTCTTAAAATAACCACGCATATGCAATCTGGATTTGCTATGCAATTCTTGTCCTCAAAGTTGAAACCTACCTTATATAACTTATACACACAAAATGTATCGAAGTTACAATTGTGTGTTACAAATATATCACTAAAATTACTCAAGACAAATACAACACACGCAATTCAGCGTAATAATATTCAACGAACCAATGCTACAAAGCATATTTAATTTAACATACGAACAAAAAAAAAATTACTTCTGAAACTTCTTCAGTAAACGAGCTCATAAACTTATACTTCATTAAGCAAATAAATAAACAACTATTATTATTATTATTATTATAATTATTATTATTATATTTCTTACTTTTACCCACGCGAGGAATGGATAACGAAACTCGTGTATGCATAAAGCATATTCTTTTAAAAGAACATAAACTATTAAATCTTTGTAACAAAAATCATATTAACGGTTACCGAGACGGACAACTATAAACTCATAAAACAACTAATCCTTCTTTCCCTTCTCGCCGCACGTACGGGAAAACTCTCACTCTAACCGCTCGTTTTTACGACCCGACCCTCCTCGAGCCTCCAAACACATGGCCTATTCAGCCAGTTCTTTCTTCTGTCTCTCATTTAAAATGCACTTTTTCTCCTCTCTGCACGCTCGAAAGCGAGTATGCATAGGGCACGAGTGAACACTTGTCCAAAATTTAAAATAACATTCTACAATCTGTCGTCATTATAACTTCTCTTCATGACACAAACCTAGCATATTTCGAACCGAAAAAGCGGAATTATCAATACACTAGAATAGAATAAGATTAATAAATTTACACTCATCTATAGTCTCGCTCGCGTACTCAATTCTGTTTTCAATTTGCAGAATACACGCAGAAGCAGATAAGATGGGATATATACAGCCAAACGTGCTAATGCTACAAAATAAGCCTGGATTGCTATCAGAAAAAATAGCCTATATGTCGCCGTCTAACATAGATTGGAAAATTATCCAAAAGGTGAATTTCATACAAATCTGTTGATTTTAAAAAAACCGACCACCATATTGGTTCCGCCATCTTGAATTTCAAAAATATGACCTCAGATTTGTAACTGGCGACCCCAAAAACCCCCACATCAAGTGGCGCGGGAGCGCCACGAAGACGAGTTTTACCAAATTTCATACAAATCTGTTGATTCTCAAAAAACCCCTCCGCCATTTTGGATCCGCCATTTTGAATTTCAAAAATATGACCTCAGATTTGTAATCAACGACCCTAAAAACTCCCGTGTACCAAATTTAGTGCAAATCGGTTGATTATAAAAATTTGTCAAACTTATTAGACTTTTTGCCGCCATATTGGATCCGCCATGTTGGATTGTGCCAACCCACCACTCCAGCTTTCAAAGTGCGTCCATCAGCTACAATTTGAGCCAAAAAATAACTAGATTGGTTGCGAATTTTTATTATTACAAGCTTTTTAATCTGGAAACTCGATTTTTCTTGAGTTTCCGGCCGCCATGTTGGAACTGCCATATTGGATTTTGCAAAGACGCACACGGAATCTGAAAGTAGATCTCCTAAGCTTCAAAATGAGCCCTCGGGCGATTTTTTTGGTCACTCCAAATTTTGGACACAGCACTGATCCGGTTGACATAGATCGTCCCATATATATATATATATATATATATATATATATATATATATATATATATATATATCAGAATTGTTTTTACTTCAATTATGACTTTATCAAAAATTTTTTAGTTTGATGTAGTTTTCAGGCCCATAGGCATTCTTTCAAATTGTAAATGTTGAAAACCATTAGCACCTACTGGAGTGCTAAATGCAGTGTATGTATACATTTTCGCCGGGGATAAAAGTTCCAAAATATCACTCGTAAATGGTAGTGGCCAAGTTTTTCCCTCTGTGTCATCGTTTAATTGCGTAAAATCAACAACTAGCCGCCATCTCTGGTTTCCGTTGGCATCTGGCTTTTTGGGAACAATCCATAAGTTACTGCAAAAATCTGATTCCGAAGGTTCTACGATTTGGTTATTTCTTAATTCTTCTACTTCATGAATCAAATGTTTTCTTAAATTGACCGGAAATCGGAAACTGCTGAAGTATAATTGTTGCTGGCAAAGGTTCACGATCCAAACCAAACACTCCCGTAAAATCTTTTATTAGATTACGCTCATGTTCTATCTCTTCCTTGGTGCAACCTTTTCTGTCTATGATAGACATTATTTTATTTATTCTTTCTTCTCTCAAATCTGGATTTTCCGCTAAAATTCTATTTTTCACAGCGACGTCAATAGGTTCTTTAGTGTTGCAAAATAATGAACGTATTATTATGACCAAGGTTAAGAGAATAATGACACGTATTTGTAGAAAAGCACACTCGAACTCAGACTCTTTATTCAAACGTAAACACAACTGTTCTCAACAGCTGACAGAACCAGACTGAACATAAACAATAACATCCGCGACGTCGTTGATCTCGTTGCTAAGGTCGCTATGCGCGATTCTTGGTGTTCGAATCGCGCAACGTTCAGTTTCGGTCACAACATTGCCCTCTCCTTTTCAGATTGTCGTCCCGACAATCATAACCATCCATCCATCACTTAACAGGACTAACAATAAGACGGACCCGTCTCTTGAACAATCTACTTTAATCATCCTACTTATTTCCTCATCATAGGGTCGGTCGAAATCGGTCTTCAGACAAGAGGGGGGAAAGTTGACGTGCCGTAGAACCTCACCTCAAGTCCCTGCTCCGGTATTTACCTTCACGCCCACGAGAAAAAACCACAGCTCAAAAGAACCGTGAGCAGAGCAGTCTTCATTAACGGGTATCTCTCTCAGTGTAAGTCCCAAGACGATTGATGTTGACTATCTTGGATTTATGTCTTGGTGAACGACGAATGCAATAGACGACGTCATTGATTTTTCTCACAACCTCCCAAGGTCCTTCCCAATTCGACTGTAGTTTTGGTGCTTTTCCTTTAGTTCTTCGAGGGTTGAAGAACCAAACTTTTTGTCCTTGGGAGTATTCAACGTTGAGAGCTCGTTTGTCGTACCAAGACTTCGTCTTTTCCGATTGTAAGTTAATCCGGTCTCGTGCCATTTTATGGATCTCGCTGAGTTTCCTCCGAAGCCTGTGTACGTAGTCTCCGTCTCCTTCAATCTCGACCTCCTCTGGTAGACACCCTCGAATCAAGTCCAAAGGAAGTCTCCGATCAAAACCAGATCAATACTTACATAATTAGATGCGTCAATGTTGTCGTCCTCATCGACCACATTGCCGCTAGATTGTTTAGAAGTGAGACATTCGATTAGTTCTACATGTGGTACAGGTAGCTTTACAGGGCAGTGGCCCGTATTGTAGCAGTATGCGTAGAGCATATTATTTTTGTTTGTTGCGAGAAAATTTCCGAACATTTCATCTCTGGGTTAGTTACTCTTGCAAATATAATTTGGCGTGATCTGGCTGTTATAGCGAAAGTTTCTTCTAGCTTAAACGGAAATAGAGTGTTTTGTAATTGTAATGTCTTTTTTGAAAAAATCCACTCTTCCGTTGTATTTGCGTATAATGTCGCAACCGATGAGATCCGCAAACTCAATGGGGAAGCTATCGGGTACAATGTGTAAGTTGCACGTAATATCATTACCAATTCCCATGTTTATAGTGTATAGTATAGTACCCAGAGTCATGCATTCGCCAGACACGACGCCTCTGATTGCGAGTATTGTATTCTTACATATGTGTGATATTTTCTCATCAATATATTTTCTCTTAATTACGGAAATTTCGGCCTCTTTATCAATGTAAAAATCGGCCTCATTTTTTATTATACATTTACTTTGAAGTGATATTAATGGCGGGGAGCGCCCTGCTTTTGCCAATCTGATGTTGGCAGTATTGTGCTGATTGCATCTTTTTGTTGTAGTATTATCTGATTTGTTTTCTGCTGCTTCCAGTAGCCATGTCGAATTATTTTGCATAGCTGAAGGTGATGGTTTTCGAGGATAGAAACTTGATTTCTTATCACTGAGAATACTACGACTCACGGTGTCAGTTGGTTCGCAGCAGGGCTTCGGTTTTTCTGCTGCGTGATGTCGCTGTGGAATTTTTGACTCGTGTGACGGCTTCGCGTTATTTAAAACCACACATCCTGTCTGCTCGACACTTGAGGATTGAATTGAGCAGGTATCTAGTTTAAATGATTGTTCTTGTTCTGGTCTTCTGGATGTCTGTCGTTTGACCCATCATTATTTGCATTATTATTGTTGCCTTCGTAGCGTGATGCGTTATTATTTCTTAAATCACCGTTACGATCGAAATAACCGTCGTTGTTATTATTATTCCGATTCCCATTATTGTTGTAATTATTAGGTTGTCTATTCCCATTATTATAACTGCCATATTGATTGTTTGTGTCATTGCGTCCCTCACTATTTGCATTTTGATTATTATTATTTCGATCATTATTTAATTGATATTCCTTAGTTCGGCAAATATCTATAGTATGCCGATTCTGCCGCAATAGTTCCAAAATCCTTTATCTTTTTTTCCGCTTTTCGCATGCAGGTTGTAAATGACCCTTGGACCCACAATAATTACAAGTAAGAGAAAGCGCCTCTTTCTCTTTTCCATTCATATTCGAATTTTTATTTCCGTTAGTCGGTTCGTTTTTTGTTTGGGCTTGTGTTGCAGTGGTGAAATTTAATTGCGCGTGTGACGCACTTTGATTATTCGTGTTTTGATACTTATTGATACGCGCGCTTTGCTTGCATTCATATTCTATAGCGAGTCTAATAGCTTCGCCAAGCGATTTGGAATGATCGCTACAAACTTGATGATCGAGAGGGGACCTACGGCCAACTGTGAAGTGTTGTAACGCTTCACAGTTTGCCGTTCTTTTTCTGTACATACAATCATTATCATCAATGCTGAGAGCAGATTCATAGATCGTAGTGAGTCTGTTAAGCAATTTTTCCGTTCTAATACCATAATCCCCGGCCTTTTCTCCCGGCATCTGAGTGATCAATTTTAATTCACTCATAATCTCATCTGCCAGACCAATATTGCTATATTGCAAAATTAGATCTGACAGAAAATCGTGTATGGAGCTATAGTTTAATAATCGCGCTGCAAAGCTGTCCGCAGCTCTTCCCGATAATTTACTAGCCAACGACATAAAAATGTAATTGTCCGAGTCAGGGCCAAAATTCGCACGAACCTGCCTAATCGCCATACAGAACATATTTAATTTTTCCGGGGAACCATCAAAACTTGGTATTAGGTTTAAAGCTTGTGAAAGGATCAAACCCCTTGTACGTTGACAAATATCTGTAGGGACATTAAAAGAAATTTGTTCCGGATTTGTTACTCTATTAACGGGTGTTTCAATCTGTTGTAAATTATTTAAATCGTGTATTTCTGTCCGTTCAAATTACCTTGCATTTTAAAAGGCGTAAAATTCACATTGTTGTTTGGAATTTGATGTGATTCAAGGTTTCTATTATCAGTAAATTGCGTAAAATTTGATTCATGGCTATTTCTATTTGCTGTTATTGTGTTATTATAATTCAACTGTGATTCGGGTGAATATTCCGGTGTGTATAAATATGGTTGTGCCATGTTGTGATCCCAAGTAATTTTCATATCCCTGTTTGCATTTGGATTTTGCCGACAAATTTGCTATTATAAACGTGTGTTGGGACGGTTGTAAAAGCTACATTTTGATGAGGGAAGATAGAATGGTGTGGTGCATGTATAGGAGTGCTTGCATTACGCATGTTGTCAAATGTGTGATTGTTTTGCGAATGAGTAATTGGATGGAAATAACTCGCCTGTCGTGGATCATTTAACTGATTATTTTGCCAACCCGTAAATGGAATGTGAGTAGAAATACTTAGCGTGTTTGTCTCGGTGGGGTAAGGCTTCTTTGTTTTTTGAATACTAGAAATCGAAATGAAAGAAAACTCAATTTCGTAATTTGAGAGCGGTATGCCGTGCGTAAAATGTTTTTGTATGGTGCCCGTATTATGCGCTAAGGTGACAAATTGTTGTGGTGTATTAGTGATTGTGTTAGTATTCGGAAATGTAAAAGCACTTCCCTGATGTACTGATGTAGTGTGTGTGGTGGCTAAATTCGGAGATCTAATTGCCGCGGATTCATATTTTTGCACGAACTGATCCCATTCTGTTTTTATCATTGGTTTCGGCGTGGGTTCGTCAATATTACTTTTTGAACTAGGGGATCTTGTTCATTTATAAAATTTGCCGGGTCAAGGTCATTTAGGCTATTATAGCGCGACGGTACCGTGCTTCTAGAGGGTGACCTCTTATTATTTAAATTGAAAATTCCCGAAAATGCCATCTTGTGTGTTTGACTGTATTAATAAAAAAATAAATTATGTTAATTATTTGATTCTTGTTCAAACAACCCCGAAATATTTTACCCTCAACACTGCTTGACCGAATACTGTTTCTTCTTATTCAATTCACTTGTTGCAAAATTGTATAACTTGTCAAATTTTGTCCCTATTTCTATCTGAAATTCAGAGCGTTCAAACAGGCTGTCTGTTAATAGTGCCGTTTCTCTTTGACTAAATTCATGTGGAAAAGACAGCTTATCAATCTTTTTGTAAACAGTTCTCAACTCCTCTAAGAGTTGATTTTTCTGTTGTATTAGCTTTTGCAAGTATGCTCTTTTTCCGCTACGTTTATTTTTGTTTTTATTTATATCACAAGTCTCGCCACTCATAGAATAAAAATACACTTGTGCGCAGTGAGAATAATCTGATTTAAGCAGATCGAAGGAAGGCCGCTACAAAGCAGAACGTTAGGTGGTGAGAGATGACCGCTAAAAACAGCAGATCGAGGGAAGACCGCTACAAAGCAGACCGTTAGGTGGTGAGAGATGACCGCTAAAAACAGCAGATCGAGGAATAAGCCGCTACTGAGCAGGCTTAAGGATGGGATAGTGTTATTTTATTTAGAGTGTGCGTGAGCTATGTGCGTAAAAATAAGAATTCTTACTTTTTGTAAAAAAAATTACTGTTACGGTATACTTTTAATGTTTCGACTCTGAATTTCATGCGCAATCCGATTTCCCAGGACACAGTGTTATATTTTTTTTTTATTTAAAAAAATGTACCTATCACAAAAATTCTAATAGAGTCAAAATGTTCTACAGTCTCATTCCGTTCATGATCAATTGCTTTTCCGCTTAATTTGAAAAATTTTTTTTTTTAATATTGTGAATATTTCCTCTCGACTGTGTAGATTTCTTTTTCGTTTGGTTCTGTCCTCTCCTTAGTGTAGTATAAAAAAAAATTCCTTTTCCTTTTATATTATATCCTCCTCGATTTCCTTGTAAGATTTCTAAATACACTATTTGCTTGTTGTTAAATGGCGTTGTGGCATTTGGAATATTTTCTTCTTGATTGTAAACAAATTTTTTTTGACACCTTTAACTACGACACCATAAGGGATGCCATCTGTAACGCGGGATAGTCGGGAATTAGTATGGTCGTAGCGTTCGTAGGATGGGCCTAGGAACTTGATGAAGGTGCAAGAAAGTCTTCACTGAGTGTAGTGAATGGTCTTTATTAAAGGATAGTGAGAGAGAGGTGTGTCAGATAGTGTGATTCCCGTAGAACTGAGCCGCGAGCTGATCGCGCACGGCTAATTAAGCATGCCACTGCACATTGGCATGCAGTGATAAGGCGGGTGTAAGGTGTCATCGGTTCGTCCAAGCTCGCGATGCCCTTTCGCTGTTGCCATGCTGCGCTACACGTATGCACGCTAGTGTGCGTACGTGACAATAGTTAGATATCATTAATGTTGAGTTTTTTCTTTTTTTCATTTCATTAAACTTAGAAGTCTCGTTAAAAGCTAGCGTATAAATGATGGGTAAGAAACGACCACTTTCCCAAAAAACGTTGCATCCCCACCGTTTTTTGGGAAAGTGGTCGGTTGGGTGCATCGCGTGCGCTCAACCGACGGATTTTCATATGTAAAATATGTATATATATTATAATAGCTGCGCGCTTCGCGCGAATAAATGCCGACCTCGTATAATATTTATCATCGTGGCGTGTCCTCGCCTTTTCTCGGCCCTGTGTACTACATCTCGCCGAAGTTATATCGCGGCGTCGTCGTCATTATTCTCATCATTTCATCTCGCATCGTCATTATTTGTCTCTCGCGATATTTCCGATGTACTTTAAACTTTAAACAAACTTTAAGCAAATTTCTTCGAAATGTTGTTATTGCTTTTCACCAAATATGCTATTCTTTAGGATTGCTGCATTAATACAGCGCTTTAAGAAACAAAACAATGGTTCATGGTCTAAAATCTGTAATTAATAGTGTAATCATTTAAATACCAGGTAAATTGGAGAACAATGCTTTCATAAAAAAAATTGATACATCAATATCATTTTATAATTAGAAAATAACAAGTTAAATTTTAAAGCGTACTCTGTGATTACCTCTATGTCTAGCTTGATTCTGTGCTATGCACATTTATTAGTTAGACTAATTTTTTAAATGAATCATACGTTTCCTTGGCAGAAGATGGTGTTGTGTAATTTGGAATTACCATTTCGACTATATGTTTTATTTTTGAAGAAGACATTTCCGGCTTTATTGTAAATTTATTTATCATCCTATTAAAATCTTCTGGATCAACCTCCTTTTTACAGTCCTTAGCTCCAACTTTTTGGCCAGTAATAGAAAACATTGGGGATGTCAGAAGGGATATTTCGAATATTTTGTTTGCGAACTCTGTGTTTATCCCATTCACATTGCGTAACTTGTAGATCATATTTTATCAAGTGCGAAAAACAGAATCGTAGACATTCTAGATGGACAAAATTTTAAATATCCAAAATGTTTTCTTCTGACATTAATTTAAATAGCTGAATATAAAAACCAATCGTATCATGTGTTTCTAATATTTTTCTATACGCTGATTGGCAGTACTCTTGCCCTTAATAAAACTGTTATCGTTAGCATGAATATCAATGTGATAATTCCGTAAAGCTTTTTGAAGAATTTCCACAATTGTATTTTCAGTACCCCTATCAGATCTGATAACGGAAGGGACACATTTCAAATTTTGCCCACAGTTTAAGTAATAATAGGCAATTACTTCGGGCTTATTATTAGTCGCTGACGTTTCCATATTTTTTCAGTTTATCAAAGCCGTCAATGTGCCACAGGTGATTAGGACCAAGTACTTTATACTGTCTTCTTTTTAACTTGTATCGAGAACGTAATTACACTTTTTCTCTTTAAGCCTTTTTCTTTTAAAATTCTCTGCAATGTTCGGAGAGATGATTGCACATTATGTTTAACTTCAAGCATTTTACAGATTTCTTTGTGCGTATATTGAGATCTGAAGTAATGATCTATTGAATCGTTTACTGATTTATCTTCTATATCATCTAGAACAAATAAATTACAAAAAGAATAGAATTTTAAACATTTTGGTGATTTCATACATATTATAAATTTATTTTTTACCTTCTGATAATAACAGCTCATAAAACCTTGTAGACGAATAAACCTTTGATACATTTTTTCCAAATTTAAAATAATGCACTTTTTCATCTACTTCATATTTTAGTCCCACAGCCAAAAGGAAATACTGTTTCAAAGTATCAAGCAGCAGGTTTCCATCCTCCATCATAATCGATAGAAATTCTTTTCCTGAATAAAGAATATCTACTGTTCTTTCTGGAGTAATTGATATCGGTAATTCGTAATAATAATAGTACATTACGATACTAGTGGCATAAATCGTACCTTACGGCATGGCGTGTATAAGCGCCCGAGCGCAGCGAGTGCGCTTAACGCCGTGCCATGAAGAACCACTTATGATACGTGTATCGTAAAATATTTTATAGCATCTGCCTGACATAAGTCCGCTGTCACGCCTATCCGTGGCATTAGCAGTCCTTTTTTTCACCGTGCAGTAGTGCCCGAGCGTAGCGAGGGTGATAAACACAGTAAAATAATGGACTACTTATGCCACGGATAGGCGTGACATAAGTGTGGACTTATGCCACATAGTCCTATAAAACAACATTGTAATCTATCATCCTGTATATAACAATTACTTTAATGTAATTCATACATACCTTGAAATGTAGAATAGAATGTCTAGATCAAAACTTGAAATACAGTAGTCTAGATCAAAACAATAAGGTTATAAGTAGGGGTGTGCGAGTACCCGAAAAACTCGAGTTGGGTCGAGTCGAGTTTTTTTTCGAGTTCGAGTCAAGTACTCGAAAAAATTGAGTACCCGAACTTATCTATCTACTCAAATTTTTCTATCTACTCGAATTTTCCGAATTACTCGAAAATCTCGAGTAGATAAAAATTTTCGAGTTACTTGAAATTATTGGGCCTTGAATAATTGGATGTTATATTATTGAATATTAAAATTATACCTTTTTAATGTATTACTAGGCATATGATTCAATAAATGAGAATTTTGAGTAGCTTACAAAAATTTTCTATCACTCGGCAATTTGATAAAAATTTGAACTTTGTTGTTAAAAGACATAAGTGAATAAAAAAAATACTGGCTGATTCTGAATGTGAAAAGGATAAAAAAAGGTATTCATGTTTTTTTTTTTTGTAAAACTAATAGTTTCTGAATTAAAAATATAAATAAACTTGATTTTTTCAATATTAAGTTATTTTTAATTTAAAAACTATTAGGTTTACAAAAAAATTATAGATACCTTTTTTTATCCTTTTCACATGCAGAATCAGCCAGTATTTTTTAGGCGCCAGATCCGTTTTGAACCAAGTTAATGTATGTATATCACACGGATATGCTCTTATCTGTGAGCCTGTGTTTGTTACGTCACATAGGATGGCACATACATGATATAAACACGCATAAAATTGTTGCGTAACATTGTATATAATACATTGAACACGGCTTGCCGGTTATATTGCCGGCCCTAAAAACAGCGTATTTTAAAGCGTGAACAAAAATGTCAAACAAGTCTGCCTATAGTAACCTACACTGTAAAATAGTACATTACGATACTAGTATAAGTCGTACTTTACGGCACGGCGTGTATAAGCGCCCGATCGTAGCGAGTGCGCTTAAGGTAGTTAAGGTAGTTCACTTGGCCCAGTGGTGCTCAATTCGAGGTTGAATCAGAACAATTACACGAATAATTTTACTACTCTCAGCTACGTAAAATTACAAAAATCTAGCAATTTTACTACTCTCAGCTACGTAAAATTACAAAAATCTAGAAATTTTACTATTCCTGTAGTAAAATTGCTCCGCCCAGCGTAGGTCGCATTAGTGTACTACTCTTAGCGTAGTAATTTTACAGGGGGTCAGTGTGAAAATACTACCGCCGTTGTAAAATCACAGCACGCAAAATAGTAAAATTACTACCCGCGTAAAAATATTATGAGATCTCATGTAGATCTCATGTAGATCTCATGTAGATCTCATGTAGATCTCATATAGATCTCATGTAGATCTCATATAGATCTCATATAGATCTCATATGACTGAAATTCGTACTGAGATCTATATGAGATTTATATGAGATGTATATGAGATCTACGTGAGATCTCATATGAGATCTCATATGCGATCTCATATAGATCTCATATAGATCTCATGTAGATCTCAGTACGAATTTCAGTGATATGAGATCTCATATAATATTTTTACGCGGGTATATACCGTTGTGAATTTACTTATACTGTTGTAAATTTACTGTGCTGGACGTAGGACGGATTGGTTTACTACTGGGTTAGTAATATTACGACAAAATTTATTACAGTGTAACCCTGAAAATAGGCCGACCCGCGGACGAGCATAAATGTAGCGCGCTATTTTCAAACTGGGATTCACAACTGCAGTTACGACAACAGTAAGAGCAGTGCGTTTTTTGCGACTTCTATAGGGCTTGATCACGACCAGCTTAACCTATAAGCTTATTGCTTAGTTTATATACGAACGAAAAGCAATTCGCTTGTATAAGCTTTATGAGCTCTCACTTTCATTGCTTCCTGCTTTACTGAGGCTGTCTTAAAACCATGCGTGAATATAATTATCAAATTTTGAGTGGTTAGATAAATATATGGTTAAAAAATAATCTCGAGTAGTGCGACAAACTCGAATAACTCAAAAGATTCGATTAACCCGAAAAATTTCAGTAGCTCGGACAATTCGAGTAGTTTGGAAAATTCGAGTAGTTCGAAAACTCGAGTAGTTCGAAATATTTGAGTAACTTGACTCGACTCGGTACTCGACTCGAGCTCGTCGAGTCGAGTTTTTCGACCGAGTAACCCGACTTTTCGAGTACTCGCACACCTCTAGTTATAAGTTACGTTGCCACCTGCACCATGCAGGTGCTAAAAACACTCTCACCGACGTCGTGCGCGATGCGATCGCGACCACTAGCGCCACGCTGCTTCGTGGCGGATACAAGCTTCCGTATATCAGTGATGTGCTATATTCCTGAATGATGTAAAAGAAGGTTACTTCTGCTTTAACGATAGTAAAATTTCTAGTAACTCAAGAGCGACGTTGCTGTATACGTGTAAATATTTTTTTGCTTTTATTATTTACAGCTGCAGTCAGCAGTTGGAGTGGGTTTCTTGTCAGCAATTTAGAGGGCAACCAAGACTGCTGACCGTGTATCACACTTTCTGTTATGAGTATGAGGCAGTAACCTGATTATTGTCCTTTTGCAAAGTTTGGTTATAGCATGGATGATTCTATAAGCACAGCTACTCTATAAAGAACAATGCATAGACTGTAGTCATTACATTATATTATATGTCTTTATTATGTGATAAATTGAAATCATATAATAAAAATATAATAAAAATATGTTTTTTTTTCAACTGGGATACCCTTTTAATTGTACTCATGGTGTTTGTATCGCGTTCTAATACATAGAAAGAAAATTTTGGTTGTTCACCAGAAAACAAAATGAAGCGGGCATGGCAAGTTACGTAATAATTATCTTGACAGTTGTTCCTAATGGATCATCATCCCTGTTGAAAATATGACGTCATTAAATGACGTTGAATGACGTCATTTGTTGCTACAAATTAGAACCTTTTATGACGTCATTATTTTTAACAGGTTGTACTTCTGAATACTTATACTCTTAAATACTTCAAAATTGATGAAATAGTTGCCTATATATACCAACCGGATGTTAGTACGGAAAATGGGGGCTAACGCCAAAGAAATATTGTTTTTTAATTATTTTTTGTTTAGTAAAATTATTAAAAATTATTAATTTCCTGGACATTAGCCCCCATTTTCCGTACTACCATCCAGATGGTAGCACCTATATAGGCAACCATTTTATCAATTTTGAAGTATTTAAGAGTATAAGTATTTAGAAGTACAACCTGCGGAAAATAATGTCATCCCTACTAAAAAAATCACGTGAATATCACGGGATAAACACGTGAAGTTATCACCAAAATTGTCGCGCGATTATCACGTGATAATCACAAGATTATCGCGTAATTAATAATAAAATTCTGAAATGTTATTAAGAATTGTCAGAAGTATAACACTGCTCGCGCCTAGTTCGCAATACGTCCGCCTCATGCTCTCGCGACATGATGGCGCTGTCGCTACTCTCTGCTTCTACATCATTCGAGTTTCGTCCGAGCTAGAAGCAACATCTCCGCAACGACTCATCTCATTATTTTGTGCACTCAATAAAAACCTCATCAAAACTACAAAAGGACTAACCCCCTTTACTTCTTCCGTCACAATCCACCAGCTTCTCCAACAAGAATACCAAAAACGGTATAAATTAATTAACAAAATGAACTATTCACAATAAATAAACGTTACATTGAAAAAAATTTTCCTACCAAAATTTGAACCCAAAACCTTGGCGTGATAATCCAATGCGCTACTAACTGAGCCATTTGCTCTCTTCGAAGGTTTATGTATGAAAGCAATCCATATATGTAGATTTTCATTTTTATTATCATTCTTTTTCGTACAAATAAATTTTCTTTTTGAAATAAAAATAAATGATAGAAAATAAATGTATTATTATTAAAAAAGTAATTGGTTATAATTCCATCAATTAATTTCATGTTTAGATTTTTTGTAATTTTCAAACTAATCAATATAAGCCATTATGATTTTAATAACAATAAATTGATTTTTATATATAAACATTCAAAGAGAGCAAATAGCTCAGTTAGTAGCGCATTGGATGATCACGCCAAGGTTCTAGGTTCAAATCTTGGCCAGGGAATTTTTTTTTTACTAATGTTACCCTTTCTTTATTGTGAATGATCCATTTCGTTAATTAATAGATAACGGTTTTTAGAATTTTTAATAACATTTCAAAATTTTGTTATTAATCACCCAAAAATTATGTGATTATCACAGGATAATCTTGTGATAATTTTGTCGATAACTTCACGTGAGTATCACGAAATTATCACATAATTATCACGCGATAATCACGTGATTTTTTCAGTATGGATAAAATGACGTTATAAAAGGTTCCAATTCGTAGCAACAAATGACGTTATCTAATGACGTCGTTTCACGTCATTTAATGACGTCAACCAATGACATTATTATTTTCAACAGGGATATAACTTAACTTTAAGTTAAGTAAGCTGATTAAACAAAACAATTTGTTTGCTTTATTATGATTAAATATAATAAACTTGCCTTTGATTAATCTCAGTTCTTTTTTATCTGTAATTTCGTTGCGCAATATATTCAACTCACCTAACCCTTTACTTTTTCAAAAGTTTTTTATTAGGGACATTAATTAACTCGATAAATAGTTTAAAAGTTATTGGAAAAATTCTAATTACAAATCTGAAAAACATGATAAAAGTCTAAAAAAATTTCTATTCTCCAAAAACTTATGAACTATTAATCTAAACACAATAAAATAATTTTATTTTTCGGAAATTTCTTGACAAATTCAAGGTAATCAGTTTTAAGACCCTATAATTAAAAATGACTAATTTCATATTTTAGACTAAAAGGCTGATAGCCATAAAAATGTCAAATTTTGATCTAAAGCTTGTAATTTTGGCCTTATAACTTACTGTTGATGCTCCAATAGATTAGTAGTGACTATATTTCAATTACGATTTTAAAAGATATGGTAATCTTCGTACACTCATCAGTAGAACTGAATGTAATGAAAATTTTGGAAAATTTTAAATAAAAAAATTTTGAAAAAGCTATGTTGCGCTAACATTGATACACAAACCTCGGGGTGCACAACCTAAAGCATGTCATTAGCTTTTTTATACCATCCTCATATATTGCATAGACATGGATTTACAAACACTACCCTGCTTCCTATAGATAAGTGCATATGCACTGAGAAAAAAATAAAGTTAGGGTTACTTGATAGCACAAAGTAGCACCAACCGGAAAGTCTCCAGTAGCCAGAGCCAGAGTCCAACATAACCTCTAAATGTACCTACGCTCTTTTGCTCGTAAATAGCATTTTGCTTCTGGTTATACTGCATTAATCGATCATATTATCTATTATTGATAATTTTCTAGTTTACGAACAATGTAGATGCGGTAGCATGAGTTCGAAAATTCATCTACTATGGCCTATGGATTTTGTCTAGTACTGGCTACTGGACTTACTCCGGTTAGGGCTACTTGACAATGCTTACTTGAGCAACTCTGGTAGTGGCTACCGGACTCTCCAGTAACCCTAACTTTTCTTTCCTCTCAGTTTACCGAGTGTATAACCACTCCAGTGGAAATAAATGCTGTGTCAATTTATACCAAAACTGTGCGTAACTGCCAAATTATGCCAAGCCATATAAATTTTCGACATTTGGCACAGTTTAGTACAGTTTAGTACAGTTAGGTACAGTTAGGCACAGTTTGGTACAGTTTGGCACAGTATGGCATAGTCAAACTTCTGTGCTTATTTTTTATAGATTACAGCCCAGTTCTTTCCTCAGTTTGGCATAATATTGTCACAGAATTACATGATATTGGTACAGAATAACACAATATTGACACAAAATGGCACAATATTGGTACAGAATAGCACAATATTGACACAGAATGACACATAATACATAATATTACACTCAATGTGGCAGAATAATAACACAATGTGGCTGTATCAATCTGTGCAATTTATGCCAAACGGCAATAATTTATTAAGCATATATTTCTCAATGCCAGTTTGTGCCAAGCTGTGCCAAAACTATGCCGCAGAATGCCACAAATATACCAAATTTCCAAAATGTATATGGTTTGGCTCAGTTTCGGCACAGATTAGCACACTTTTAGAACAGTTTTAGTCATTTTTTTATCCCCACCAGGGCAAAATCATATATACTTTGCACAGTAAAGACTTGTTTTGCAAATAACTGTATAGAAGTTCTTTTATAAAATTATTTTACGACTCAAATTTAAAATTTGTAATCAGCAATTTCAAAAACTTTAAATAACAATACAAAATTGTTTAAACAATTAATTTTGTTATTTCTATGTAATAAGACCAATGTACATAATAGAATTTTTATATATTTTCATAAGCAACCCAACAAAAACCTTTGCAGGTTGCTCTTCTTTCATATTACTTGCCAGAGATGAAAAAAAAAAGAAAAAGTGCACCCATTTTATGTACAAAAAAAGTCAGCATACTTTCTGTGGAATTTTTCCACTAACTTTTTTACAGAATTTTTGCAGAATTTCTGATAGTATAAAGTATATTAAACTTGAAAAAAGTCGCCATATATCTTGTATTACACAAATGCTGCAAGATAAACTGCAGAAATTCATTAAAGATTAAAGATGTAATATATACCTTCAGAAAAAGATGGAAAATATATTTCTACATAAATTAAAATACAAAATTTAACATATATTTTCTGAGTCACTTATCCTGTATAATTCTATATTTTATTATTTCATATAATTTTTACTTAAAATATATAAGGTTGATATAGTACCTTCCAAAAGCTCACAGGATATATAAGTTTTCCAAGTCCTTCATCAGAAAGAGAGACTATAGATTCAGGTGAACAATCAACTTCTTTTAACCGTTGCATAACTTCATAAGTCAATTGATCTTTTGTTTGACTACTCAACATCAGAGAAACCAGAGTCTGAAATCGGAAAATAGTACTACTGGCTGAACTATCTGCACACTGATCACATCCCATAGTATCAACTGGAGCTGTGAAGTTCTCTCGCATTATCCGTATATTACATAGATGTTGTTTCCAATTGGTAGGATACCAAACCTGCAGATTAAAATTTAATTTATTATTCTACTGGGCTATTAGTTTTACTTGTAACAAATTGTAAAGCGTATATAATAAGCCTACCTTATTTGCTGTTAGTTCCAGTTCCTTACTGTTTTTATTCAAATTTAAAACATCACTCTCTTGATAATCATTTAAAGTTTCAAAAAATCTTGATGTCGTTCTATCAACCAGGTTTTGATTTAATGGATTTTTCTTTTTCAATTTTATAGGAATTTTTGGCAAATTTTCAAAGTGTAAACGTTTACTCATTATCAATTTTCCTTTCTTATACAACTTCAAAGAGTTTTAATTAAAAAATTTATTGTATATTTCCAACAATGAAAATTATCAAATCTGATCTAACCTGGTCAAAGAAAAATATTTTTTCTCTTTTATATTAATATAATTAATATAATATTAATAATTGACAATAGGATTTCATTTTAAGCACCAAACTATATATAAATAAAAGTACTAAACTAAAAAATTTTGATTCCAAATCTGAAAGGCAACTGAACGATACCGCCACGATTCTGGCGGATTAAATTCAGAAGTTGAAGAAATGTCGTTCATATTACCCATATATTATATCTATATATAACAAAGACGACATCTCCTCAGCTTCCAAAATTCTCCACCTTATGAAAATTAACACAGAGTTTTGGCGCTGCAGTATCGTTCAGTTGCCAATTAAAAATGTTTGGTTGCAAGCTATAAGTCTTGAGGAGGGGGGAGCCAGGTTCGTCGAACTTCGACCTTTGTTGTCCCCGGAGCATTGGCAACCGGATGTGCAGAAAACGCACCCGATAGCTTACTTCAGACCGCACCGTCATTCAGTTCGGAATTATTGATAACTAAACGAACCTGCAAAGTGAAGTTCGATCACAATTAGGAATGTTAAGATGGAAGCTCGGCACAGAGGGCGATTTGGTTCCCAGCCCCAAACCCGTGTTAAACGTATGTGAGTGTCCGTGAGCATATATATAGATATACATTTAACACGGGTTTGGGGCTGGGAACCAAGACGCCCTCTGGGCCGAGCTTGCATGTTAACATTCCTAAGTATATGAATAAGCTTGTTCAAAGATATTTTAATTTGTAGTACCTAAACTCGTTGCCAGATAATACCACTTTTCAGAGATAGGTCCGGAAAAAAACTTTTTTCCTTTTTTTTTACAAACAAATGACTATTGGAGTTAATAGAAATCAATCAGTTGGTATTAGCTATTGATTTTTATTGTGATTTTTCATATTGAATTGTATAGACTCCTATTGATCTTATTGATTTTAATCATGTTTTAATACGAAAAGTGGAATTCAGATATAGCTTAGAATTCAATTAATAATTAAATTGATTCCTATAGACTTTTTTTAACAGGGTATATTCGTACATTGTAAATCCCATAAAGTCACATCTGCTGCAAGTCCTATATCGGAGATTTATAAATGTTGCAATGCAAACCTTTTTCTTTCGAGTACATTCGAAACGAATTTTCTAATTGTTATCAAAAGGGCAAAATAAATTTATCAGAAAATCTTTGTTACCCCGAAGAATTTTAAAGTTATTGGATTTTCAGCTGAAAGTATTCATTTTCGTAAAAATATACGATCATACAACAATTCTTGGCGTTTGTAAGTTTTGGAGATAATTTCGACAAATTATCTGGTATGGGTCCGTAAGTTATTAGAATATGTGGTCAAGTATATCACGATGTTTATGCTTTGCATTCAAATGAAAATGATTCACGAAAATATGGCCAATTATATGTTCTGAATAATGAAATGGCAACGACTCAACGCATAAATAATAAAAGTAATCGTGATGCAAAATTAGATTTATAAGTTTTATTAGACTACAGTTTATTATTATTATTATTATTAGAAATTTACTGATTATACTTTAAGTATATACAATATTAACATTTTCTCTTGTATAAACTTAGCTATTAGTACACAGTTTGTTTATTTTATTTTTAGTACTTTAATCTTTCTTCTTCCTTCTAAGGTTCTCTCTTCTTCTTCATCCCTTCTCACCTCCGGTCTCGCCTTTTTAATCCTCCCATCTACCTCGTTCCAGACGTATACTTCTCCTTCCACTTTGATGATCTCACCCTTTCGATCCTCTTCCCCGTTTCTTTTCACTGCTTCCTCACTCCTTTCTATAATATCCACGAACACCCTCCTTGTTATTCTCTCCTCTCTATTCATCCATTGCTCCAGTCTCACTTCACCTTCTGCGTTGACCTTGTCCCTTTTCCTCCATATTTCTTCCAACTCCTCCTTCGAGGAGAAAATTATTTTTTTAGTGTTGTGGCGGTACGTTGTCCGTGTTGTCCTTCTACTTTTTTATCCCCTCTCTATCTCTCTCTCTCTCTCTTTCTCTCTCTCTCTCACTCTCTCTCTCTCTCTCTCTCTCTCTCTCTCTTTCTCTCTCTCTCACGTGAGTACAACAGACCTGTTTCGCTTTGCTCATTTTTCATAGCACTCTTACTGCCGCACTCTGCCTTCGGGACTATTGTTTTGTAGATCGTTGCATGCGCTTTTCTGCAACCTTCAACGTGAGATAATAATCACTGGAGGCTGCAACTCCTTTCAACGCTATTTTTCTGTTTAAACATCTCTCGCTGTAACCTAACCTACAAACTCGCATGGCTTTCTCTTCGCTGTACGGCGTCTATGTTTTTCCTTAAAGTAAACCACGTGGAGCCACCTGTTGGATCGACGGAGCACCACCATCAACGTCTTCATCATCAATCGCAGGTTGCTCAAATCTCACCTCTCTCGATTAGCACTCCATCTGGCGTCGAGATTACTAAGTCTCTCCACGTTATCGACTGCCAGTAAGTTGTCGACAGAGACTCAATAACCTCCAAAATGAGTGGAATTGGTGGGAAGAACGCCGAATTGCCCGTCACGTGTGCACACTGTAATAAAACAGCCAGAGGAAAAATGAAGACCTGCGAGTTGTGTAATCAGCAGTTCCACACTACATGCGTCACATTGAGGTCCATAATGGTGCGGGATGCTGCCACACTTGCCTGTGCTGCTTGTGCGGTGGAGTATGTCGCTGTCACGCCCAAAACCACACAGACTAGGGCGAAATCAGCGGCAGCGGCAGCAGCGGCGGTAAATACATCTACCAAGGGCACGCCTGCAACGGGTGTGCCGAAGAAAAATAAATCAGCACCCGCATCTCTGGCTAGCTCCAGGAATCAATCACCAGCGAGAATTCAGGCGACGTCCATAGAGACGTCCCTTAAGGACATTTTCGCGGCGCTGGATGACATTCGTAAGATCCAGAGTGAGGCCCTTCAGGCGCAAAACACCGTGTCTGAAAGGGTTTCACGAATTGAGAAAAGGCTTGGCCCTCTCGAAAGCCGCCTCAAAGCTCTTGACGACTTGCCTGCACTCAAGACTCGACTAAACAATGTTGAGTCCTCCATCTCTGAGCTGCAGGCACAATATAAAGAGAGCTGTTGTCAAGGAGCCCCGCAGAGCAGCAGAACATCCGCATTGCTCCTGCCTCTGAGGAGATCAACAACCTCCGCAGCGAGCTGGCTGAGGTTAAGAGGAGGCAGGAGCGCTCGGCGAATAATGTGGTGGTGATCTCGGGCCTGACCTATACCCAGGAGACATCATTGCAAACCACCAGGGACTCGTCAAAATAAACGAGCTGCTTCCTCCAGACATTCACAAGCTGCGTATAAAGGCCAGGCTAGAGGCAAAGAAGGGAAGGGGATGCCGCTCTTTCGTGAGGGACGGGAGAGTCTACATCCGTTCTGGCGAGGACAGCGAACGGGCCACCATCATCGCCACTGATGCTGAACTTAAGGCTTTTTTAGCCCGTACGCCGCCAACAGCCACCACGGATACCACACACTAACACACACATACACATATCATTCCACCTAAACCACCATCCAAATCATCAAACTCATTCACATCTGCCTCTAAAGCGTCTCTTTCTGAGGGTCTAAAGGTCCATCATCTCAATGCGAATTCTCCTACGGGTTACATTGAGATGATCAGGCTCTTCTTGTCCACTCGTTCCCCCTTTCACGTAATAGCTGTAACTGAGACATGGCTAAATGACAAGATATCATCCATCCCTTCACTGGATGGTTATACTTTGCACAGATGGGATAGAAACAGGAACGGTGGAGGTGTGGCCCTCTACATCCATCATTCATTGACGGCTAGCGTTATCTCGTCATCTGACGGCGAATGATCGGGCAATCCGGAGTATCTTTTCTGTGAGATCACAGCTAAGGGAGTATCGCCCATCTTCGTGGGGGTTGTGTATTGCCCTCCTCACTCACCCTTTATCCAGGGACCTAATTTCATGGAACAACTAACAACACTTATGCACAACTACTCCACGAAGGTCATCATGGGTGATTTTAATGCCGATCAGCTTTCCTCATCTGAAGATGCCAATTTCATCAGGGCCTTCATCGATGAGAACTCCCTTACTTCTGTGCCATATGGTGCAACCCATCACAGACAGGACTCTGACACCTGGCTTGACCTATGCTTAATTGATGAGCAGGATCGCCTGCTCTCATACTGGAAGACGGACACTCCTTTCATCAATGGACATGACCTTATTACGGCCAAACTCGACGTACGGATTCCACGCCACGTACCTGCTACATACTCCTACCGAAACTACAAAGGAATCTGTGCTGAGAAGCTAAGCGACTTCCTTAGCGCATGTGACTGATCATCCTTCACTACGCCATCACTTGACGAATGCATTACCATTCTTAACGCTCACATCGCGAACGCCATAAATCATCTCGCCCCATTAAAGACTGTGACACCTGGACGTAAACGTCACCCGTGGTTCACCGCGGCTCTTGGTGACCTCTTAACTGAAAGGAACAGACTCTACAGGCGCTTTCGCAGAAGTCGTTTACCTTGGGATCTATACTTCTATAGAATCGCAAGGGACGACGCTCATAAACAGGTTGAGGAGGCCAGGCTGGACTACTACTATTCACGCTTGTCTACCTTGACCGACGTTGCAGAGATCTGGAAAGAGCTTGAAAATTTTGGTATTACCACCTCTAAATCTCCTTCACCTGCTCGGTTCTCTTCAAATGCTCTCAACAAACACTTTAGCTCCATCTCAAATGACCCTCAAGCTCCATCTGTTGAGGAGTATCTGCGAACCCTGGAGAGTCTGGACCTCCCTGAACACTTCATCTTCAGGGCTATCACGGAGTCGGATGTGACGGCTGCAGTATCACACTTTAACACCCAGGCTAGGGGAAGCGATGGCATTCCGTAGGTTGTAATCTCCAAAGCACTGCCAATACTCGCTCCTTTACATTGTCAAATTTTTAACCTGTCTCTAAGCGAGGCACGCTTTCCTTCAGCCTGGAAATCTCGTTAGAACACAAAACAAAGTTAACTCTCCTACAGCTGTAAACGACTACCGTCCGATCTCTCTACTCTGTTTTCTGGCCAAGGCGCTAGAGTGTCTGGTGCACAAGCAAATCTCCGAATATCTTGAAACAAGACTTTACCTTGATAATTTCCAAACTGGCTTTCGCACTGGCCACAGCACGCAGTCTGGCTTGATTAAGCTGACTGATGATGTCAGGCTTGGGATAGACAGGAAGAAGGTCACTCTGCTTCTTCTATTTGATTTTAGCAAGGCGTTTGATACCGTGTGTCACGTCAAGCTACTCGGAAAGCTATCCTCTTTCGGCTTTTCCAAGCAGGTCATCTGCTGGCTTGCATCTTACCTCATGGGAAGAGAACAGGCCGTCTTTGGTGACAACAACGAACTCTCAACTTTTCTACCATTAAACACCGGTGTTCCACAGGGGTCAGTTTTAGGCCCCTTGTTATTCGCGTTGTACATCAATGACATTGGCTTCTGCCTAGATTCAGATGTGTCCCATCTAATCTATGCGGATGACCTGCAGATCTACAGCCAATGCCACCTCAAGGAGCTTGATTCCTGTTCTGTCAGGATGAGTGCTAACGCCGAGAGGATAATGGGCTGGACTGCATCAAATAGACTTAAACTTAATGTCCTTAAGACTAAGGCAATCGACCTGGGTTCCCCCTACTATATAAATGCTCTACCTATTACTGCTAACACCTACATAAATATAGGGGGAGCCCGGGTCGACTACGAATCATCGGTGCGCAATCTGGGGTTGGTGCTAGACTCCGAACTTACGTGGAAAGAGCACGTTACACAAATTTGTAAACGTGCTCACTCTTTAATGTACCGTCTCTATTTCTTTCGGAAGAGCACTAACTTCAGGTTGCGCCAACATTTGGTGCAAGCACTCCTATTTCCCATCATCGATTACTGTTCACTGGCTTACTGCGACCTGACACAGGAACTTGACTTGAGGCTGCAGAGGCTTGTCAACACGGGGATCCGTTATATCTACGGTGTAAGGAAGGACGAGCACATCTCCCCTTATAGGCGTGAGCTGCAATGGCTTACCACCGCCGGACGTAGAAAATACTTCATGGCCTGTTTTCTAAGGAAAATGTTCAACGCCTCCGTACCTACCTACTTATTAGCCTATTTTGATTTCCACGTCGCGCTCAGGCCTGTAAGGGGTGAGGTGACCCCCCTGGACATCCCGTCCTTCAAGACAGAGACGCTGAAGAACTCATTTTTCATCAGTGCTTCCTACCTCTGGAATAGCCTTCCATCTCACCTTCGCAACACAATCGTATATATATTTATTGCAACGACCGAAAATTCATAAATTTTAATTTTGGGGTACGCGCCCAACCAGATACGTTATTTTCTAATGCTCGCCGTACCTCAGTAGTAACTCAGCACCTTGTGCTCACGCGACCTACGCATACATGCGACGCAACGACGCTACACGTAGCGGTCTATCCCAGATAACAGCGCGTGCAGAGCAATCCAAGAGCATGAATGCTCGGCACGTATGACGGCTCTGTGCTGTCATCTTGCGGTCATGCGCGTAAAAAAATTTCTGACTTTTCAAACGCGCACTTGGCGCGGGCAAAATATCGGCACGTTGTCGCGTATAATTGGAAGGCCGTCATGTTGGCAATTTGTTGACATTCGTAATGGTTTCCGTAGCGCTGATGCCAGGCAGCTTTTTACTTTTGGCGCGCTCGTTCGCAACGACCATCACTTGGAATTTGGATGTCTATTGTTAATCAATTGCAAAAACCAAAGACCGGGAATTTCGCAGTGCAGCAGCCTTTTTTAGTGTTCACGGTGCAGTTTTTGACCCGAGTAGGCAGCAGCATTACGAAGGATCCCTCGTCGTAAAATTTTTTCATTCTCTTTTCATTGTAGAGCTAGGTATAAATAAATTAAGTTTTGCGTGGTTGGGGTTGTATTAATTTTGTTATTTTTTTCATTGTAACTTCCGTTCATTAGCATTGAACTGATTTTTATAAAGTATCTTCACATATTTTAATATTTCATTATTCGAATTTAGTTGCAACAGTCATTTTTAAAATTTTGTTTAATTTCATTAATGAGCTAAACTTGAAACTTGCAATAGGGAACAGACATGGTTCTGCTATATCCATATAAATACTTATATACAGTAGACAATAGCATAAGAATACGTTATGCACTAATTTTTTGCTGATTTAATAACTCTAGGCCCTAATATGATTAATTAAAAATTCTTATGTTTGAGTAGTTTTTAAAACGGCATCTCTCCTATATGGCGGCTCAAAGGATAAAGACCTAACCTAATGTACGGGCATTTGAGTACATAAATTCAGTCATCATGAATCTATTTTGATTTTGAAGCATTATCTCTCATCTCTATTATGATTTTGGAGAAAACAATAAGGTTATTTTATGTATTAAAATTTACATGCGTTTATACATCCATATATATTTTCATCCTTCGCGCCGCCATATTGATCACGTGAGCTCAATCGTTTAAACGTATCATTGGGAAACCGAATTTTCAAAACAATATTACTTAACAAATATTGCAGTAAAAATCGTGACTCTTGTATTTTTGTGAAAGATTTATCCTTAACTTTATTTTAAAAAAGGTTTTAAAAATCATGTCTGTTTCCTATTACAGTCATTGGTTTGTTGAAGTGTTAAATATTGTTAGATAAAGAATGTATAGATTAAAATTAATTAGTTGTAGTCGTAAACCATTAGAAGATTGTTCACCAGACCATAGAGCCCGTATAACTTGATTATTAGAGAGAGCACGTATCAGATCATTTTAGTAATATTAGATCTAATGCACAAATTGTACCTGAAAAAGTTACAGATACCGTGTCTTATGTTAATAGTACAGTAGATCATTCTGATCATTTTAGTAATGTTAGATCTAATGCACAAATTGTACCTGGAAAAGTTACAGATACCGTGTCTGATGTTAATAGTACAGTAGATCATTCTGATGTTAGTGAACATAGTAACTTCAATGAATTTTCTCCCAATATCAGCTTGTCGCTCAATGATATGGTCCACGAGTCTGGATTTTCAGATGAATTTGACAATGCAATAAGTGAAAGTGACTCTACTTCAGTATGCGGTAAATCAGGTAGCATAGAAAATTTTGAAAGTAGATTAGCATGTTGCTTTTACTGAATCCAATATGTCTCACATGCAAGCAAGATGCGTTTTGTAAGCTCTTAAAACACATAAATGCTTTTCAGCTCGACATGTAGATCCTCGAACTATCCTCAACACTCCAGCTCATGATGCTTCGACTGATCAGGTAGCTGGAGGCGAATATCTTCATCTTGGTGTCGAGCAGGGTCTTGTTCAAATTCTTCTAGAGACTCTTGCAGACGAAATCCTTGACATTCTTGAAGTTGATTTGAGTACGGATGAGGCATCGCTAGATAAGTCAAGTAAGGTTTTGATGTGGCCTATACAAATTAGTATAGCCAACATCCCAAGAAGTTCTCCACAGATTGTTGGTGTTTTTAAAGGTTCAAGAAAACCTACCAGTTCTTCTGAGTTTCTCAAACCATCTGTTGATGAATTGCTTAGAATAATTCAAACTAGAATTGTATTTAATTTTAAACAAAAATTTGATGATTTAAGGTGTTTTGTAGCAGATGGTCCTGCTCGAGCTTTTGGTTTAGGCCATTCTGGACACTGTTCTCGAGCACCCTGCTCTCGGTGTAAGGTGAGAGGAGAATGGATTCGAGCAGGAGTAATGGTGTACACAGGAACTAATCATCCTCTTCGCACACAAGAAGAATATTCTCTACGGATAGATAGTGATCATCACAAGACTGAAAGTGCTATTGCTGCTTTACCCTTAAATACTGTTTCGAACACAGTGTTCGACTACATGCATTTAGTGTGTCTTGGTATGATGGCCAAAATTTTCCAAGGAATCATCGATGGCATATTTGTGAAATCAGCTAAACTTTCTCCAAATAATATTAAAGTTTTAGGTGATCGATTAGCACTAGTGGAGAAGTATTGTCCTCTGGATTTTGCTCGGAATCCTGTCAATATTGACAAGTATGACAAATTCGAAGCCACTGAGCAACGCCAAATCCTTCTTTACACTGGGCCTGCGATATTTCTTGGTTTAATAAATTCTGCTGTTTATGAGCATTTTCTTTTGCTACACACAGCAATCAGAATTCTTGTCAGCACTTCGTATTCTACAGAATCTATCAATTTTGCTGAAAAATGCATACAATTGTTTGTTGAATCTGCTCATGATGGTTATGGTATAGAATTTCTTTCGTACAACACTCATGGACTGTTACATCTTGCAGACGATGTCGGATCATTCGGACCATTGGATGGCTATTCTGCTTTCCCGTTTGAAAATAATATGGCCTATTGCAGAAAATTGTGCAGAAAGCCAGGTCAACATATTGCAACAGATTGCAAATAGGCAAATGGAAGATTGTCGAGTCAATCGCCATAAGAGAGTTGATAGAACAACGTTCAAATTCATTGGAAGACATTCGAAAGGACCTTCTCTACATAATAGAAACTTTGATCAGTACATAAAAGTTGTTAAAGAGCCACTTTAATTATCAATTCTTCAGTAAGATAACACCATTATTCTTCAAAATGGATCAATCTGCGTCGTTCAAAACACAATTGAAATTCCAGATGATGGGTCCAGAAGGGTACAATCACCCTCGTTAGTTTTGACACAGTAAAAGCAAAATGTTTTAGAATGCCATACTGGCCACAACTTGCAACAACAGATAGTCAATCTGAATTTTTCATTGTTGTTGAAATTTTGTCTTCACATCAGTCATGCATATAACGCCTTATTTTTAGTGCTACTTACAAATCTTTTTTGTTATTTAAGGCATTACATTTTTTTTTTTTTAAGTGGCATTTCTAACTCGAAAGTTCATCGCCTCATCTACGCAAGCCTTCCACGTATCTCTATTTTGTGCCAACCCCATCCATTGCGCACTCTCCCTCCCGATTTCAGTTAAGTCCGTTTTTACGTTGTCCCCCCACCTGCGCCTAGGTCTACCTAAAGGTCGCGGTGTGCTTGGCTTTGCTTTCATTATACGCGCTACCGTGCGATCGTCTCCCATTCTTGCCACGTGCCCTGCCCATCTTAGTCTACGCGATTTAATTATTCTGTTTATATTCGGTGACGAGTATAAATTGTGTAGCTCGTCATTGTGCAGTTTCCTCCACTCCCCGGTTTCTTCATCTTTCTTTGGCCCGTATATTTTCCGCAGAACCTTATTTTTGAACACCCTAAAACGGTTTTCTTCCGCTTTAGTTAGCGCCCAGGTTTCGCACCCGTACAAAATTACCGGCATTATTATAGTCCTATATATCCTTACTTTTACATTTCTAGACAGCAGTTTTGATTTCAGTAATCTATTCACGGCGTAGAAGCAGGCATTACCCGAATGAAGTCTCTTGTTAATCTCGGCTTTAATTTCGTTTCGATCATTTATGGTTGTGCCTAAATATCTGAATTCGCTAACCTTTTCGAAAGTATAATTTCCGACTCTAAGATCACCCTCACCTTCGCAAATGCCCAGTTTGTCCATGATCATATAGACTGTTTGGGTCGTCATCTACCTCCATCGGTGCATCTGTGTCGTCGAGAACCTGAAACCGGTTACTTATTTCTACTTGATACTGAATTCGCTCTACCCCGTTTCGTAGCTTTTCAATGTCGAAGGTTTCTACTTTGTTCGCCCGTTTACTATTTTGCCCGGCTACTAATTTGGCTCTTAATTTGGCCACTACTAGAAAATGATCCGAGTCGCAATCCGCCCCCCTATAGGTTCTTACGTCAAGTACATTTGTGTGGCGCCTCTTATCGATAAGGAAGTGATCGATTTGATTTTGCGTGGCTCCGTCCGGCGATGTCCACGTTGCTTTGTGTATATCCTTGTGCTTAAAGCACGTAGTTTTTACTATAAGATCTTTTGCCGCCGCGAAATTTATGACTCTAATACCGTTATCGTTGCTGGTTTCGTGCAGACTTTCCTTGCCTATAATGGGCCTAAACATTTCCTCTTTCCCTATTTTAGCGTTGAAATCTCCCACTACTATTTTGGTGTCGTAAGACGCGAATTGGTCGATTAATTGTTCTAAAGCTTCGTAATAAAGATCCTTTACCTCTTCCTCTTTGTCCTCCGTAGGACAATGTACGTTAATAACCACGTAATTGTACTTCGATGATGATATACGAGAGTCTGTCGTTCACGAATTTGAAACTTTTAATAGCGAGTATAATTCTTTTGCTAACCAGAAATCTGGTACCTAAGGAGTGTCCGCTCGCGCCCCCGAATATAAAGGTGAAGTTATCTTTTGCTAAAATCCCGTTATCTTGCCACCGAGTTTCTTGTATTGCTACTAAATCTAATTCGCGCTCGCCAGCTTCTTTTAAGATTTCCTGGTACGCGCCTGCTCTGTATAAACTGCGCACATTCCACGTTCCCACCTTTAAGTCCCTTTTGGTTTGGTTTTGTTTTTTTTTGAGTCATGATAGTAAGTTAAACCCGCGCGTTTTGGATCCTGTTCATCGTCAAAAATCGAGTACATTTATTTCCTGTGAAATGTAATGTATAAAAATTTGCCTATAATGCGTTCCTCTCTTTCAAATCTTCAGCTTGATTCTTCAAAAGTTGACTAATTTGGGTAAATCTTCTAAGTAAGCAAGCAAGCTGTTATTGTATAACATTATTAGTTTATTTTTCACAATAATTTAATAGCACTAAAATTTGTAATTATTTTTTATAAATATTGAAAATATCTTGGAAGCCACCAAAAAACGAATGACATAAAATTTGTTCAAGTTTTACTTATTAATCTAATACTAATGTTATTGGAGAAATGTACTAACAAAATTTCGTTTAATTTTAGTGAATATGGAACAAGATTAGAAAATTTGGAACAAACTGTGAAGTGAGTATTGTATCTCCTAGCAGCCGCGCGAGGAAAAATGAATTTTTTTGTTCGCCAAAGGCTTTGAAAAATCGGAAGCGGCAATGACATTTTCTGGCTGGCGACGGGCAGAGGGACTCTACCGGAGCTCGGATGCTCCGTTATTATTATTTCTCTTGTTCTAAAAATTTCACGACGATCGACGGAAGAATCATAGATTTTCGCGCATTTTGCAGCACCGAAAATTAAAGCAGACGCTTGGATGGTTGCTCGAGCGAAGGGGCACTTTAGGTGCTCGATTAGCCGCGGATCGTTAGGACCGACTATCGCGATGCACCGACGCTGTATATATACAAATTATTGTTGATTTTAGTAGATTTAGAAGCATAAAAATCGCATTTTTCTCAAGAACGCGCTTGCCCATATAAAGAAAAACGTCATATATATATTAAGCTTGTAGTTTTTAACGTTATAAACGTATAATAGCGATTGTGAACTATGCGCGCGGAACAAGTCTGCTGTCTCTTCTTTATGAAATAATTATCAGGAGCTAAACTATGTTTAAATGAATCGATATAAAAAAATTGATAAAACAGCGACTCACTTGATTGATATGTCTCAGCTGGTCGATAAGATCACTGGTATTCGCGTTAGTATAGCCTTTATTTCCTGCATTCAATTTAATATTGTAATAATTTATATTTTACAGACAAATGAACGAGACATTAAAGCGTTCTAACAAGAACAAACGGATCACAACCAGAGACCAACCTGCGTACCTACCTTCAAGACAACAGCTGATCTCCTCTCATTTAATTATGTCAATGAAGAGCAGTATGCCGACCTTGTGAGTAGAACATAATGATTCTATAAGATTATTTATTATTTGTTACAATGTTACAATGCCGCTACCTTAAGCGGGTCTTGGGCGTTGTCGTCCAGATCGGACGGGTGGGTGCCTATCACCACTACACAGCACGTCCTTAGGTTGCGGATAGAGGAACAGCCCCTGAGAAAGAGGTTAGCTGCGAATAAATTGAATAAGCAGTCGCGGACAGCCGATAGGAACAGGCGTGGGTATGATGAGCCCACACTGTCGAACGCATTCATCTAGAAACACTACGCAAGCACCACAACAAAAAAACACTTCACATTATCTCTTATCTCTCAACCTATCTCTTTCATCACACATTACAAAAATGGGCAAAAATCCTGCTGCCGAGGAGGATGTGGGAGCGATGACAACTGCCCCGAAAGGGGATGTGTAGAATGATTCTTCACCTGGTCTTACGCGGTAACGATGCCAGCGAAGGCGCGCTGCCTTGCAGGGGGGCGTTAGGATGCGAGAATGAAACCGTAGTGTGTCTGACGACGAATTGACACTGTCCTCGTCAGAGTCGGAAAGCTCTCACACTTAGTTCTAGAGAGGTATGGGGGTTATCACCTCTAGAACGGTGGACTCACCTGCGATCGGAACAGGATCCGAAGCGCGCGGGTTTAACATACTATCATGGCTCAAAAAAATCAAATCCGAACCAAAAGAGACTTAAGGGTTGAAACTTGGAATGTTCGCAGTCTATACAGAGCAGGCACGTTTAAAGAACTCATAAAGGAAGCTGATAGGTACAATCTATATTTGGTAGCAATACAGGAATCGCGGTGGCCAGATGGCGGAGTACTAGCATCGGATAACTTCACGTACCTGTATGGGGCCGGGAGTGGGGGATCTCTAGGCACCGGATTTCTCGTAAGCAAAAGCATCATACATTCGGTTAAAAGTTTCAAATCCGTCAATGAGAAGCTCTCGTATATCATTATCGAAGGTGAATGGTATAGATATGTATTTATTAATGTGCACTATCCTACGGAGGACAAAGAAGAAGAAGCTAAGGATCTCTATTACGAAACTTTAGAGCAGGTAATCGACCAGTTCGCGTCTTACGACACAAGACTAGTATTAGGCGATTTCAATGCTAAAATAGGTAGGGAGGAAATGTTCAGGCCTACTACAGGGAAGGAAAGCCTGCACGAAGCCAGCAATGATAACGGTATTAGGGTCATAAATTTCGCGGCGGCAAAAGATCTTATAATCAAAACTACGTGTTTTAAGCACAAGGACATACACTTGATCATTTCCTTCTAGAACCAAATTGATCATTTCCTCATTGAAAAAAGACGTCATACTAACGTTCTCGACGTAAGGGCTTACAGAGGGGCAGATAGCGACTCGGACCACTTCCTAGTAGTAGCCAAATTAAGAGCTAGACTAGTAGCGAATCAAAATAGTAAGCGAGCAAACAAGGTAGAAAGCTTCGATATTGAGAAGCTACGAGATAAAACAGAGCGAATTAGGTACCAGATAGAAATTAATAACAGGTTTCAGGCACTTGAAGAAGTAAACACATCGCCGGAGGGGATGACGAACCGAATAGCTTATGGGGGGACATCGAAAAAACGGTAAAAGAGGCCGCGAACAAAGTACTGGGTAAAAAGAAAAAGCCAAAGAGCAAACCATGGTTTGACGAAGAGTGCGAACTCTGGTTTGAAAGGCGCAAAAAGGCTAAATTAGATAGCTTACAAAATAGAAGCGATAGGACCGTAGAAGAGTATTCTAACGTAAGGAAACAGACAAGCGCGATCTACAGAAATAAGAAGCGGGAGTATCAAAAGAATCTTATTAGGAGAATAGAAACTAACAGTAAGGAAAATAACCCACGCGAAATGTACAGAGGGATTAACGCCATCAGAAAGGGTTTTAGGAGTAGAGCGCAATTGATGAAGGACGAAAACGGGGACCTCGTAACAAATGACAATGAATTACTGTCGTTGTGGAAAAATTATTTCGATAAATTATTAAACGTTCACGAAAATAGCGAAGAATTAGGGGACGAAATTCACACTGCTGAACTCCACGTGGAGGAACCAAGCTACCAAGAAGTAGAGGCCGCGATTAAAAAACTAAAAAACAACAAAGCCGCGGAAAATGACTCTATACCCGCTGAGTTACTCAAATATGGGGGCGTCGAGCTCATTTTCAAAATCTATAAACTAGTATGTGTCATCTGGAAAAATGAAACAATACCCGAAAATTGGAAGGAATCTATCATTATACCGATTTTTAAAAAGGGGGATAAGACAGACTGCAATAACTATAGGGGTATCTCACTTTTAGCAACGTGCTACAAAGTTCTGTCAAACGTAATACAAGCTAGACTCATTCCATTCGCGGAAGATATAGTAGGAGATTAGCAGTGCGGATTTCGGCGCAACAGATCGACGAGCGATCAAATGTTTACCATAAGACAGTTGTTAGAGAAAAAGTGGGAATTTTGCGAAACCATACACCAACTATTTATAGATTTTAAAAAAGCGTACGACTCTATTAAGCGAAGCAAAATGTATCAAATTCTAGTACTTCTCGGTGTACCGAAAAAACTCGTGAGATTGATTCAAATATGTCTGAACGGAAGCACGGGAAAGGTCCGAGTAGGCGATAATATATCAGAACCCTTCACGATACGCGATGGTTTAAAACAAGGGGATGGGCTCTCTACGGTGCTGTTCAACTTAACGTTAGAGTATGTCGTTAGAAAAATGCAGGTTAGCCAGCTGTGCGCAACGCTTAATGGAACAACGCAGATAGTAACACAGGCCAGCAGAATCCTGTAATATACTAGGGCCCTCCAACCGGACAACCACACGAAGGCACCCTAGTAATTCTTCAGTATTTGCCGGGCTGCACGGCTCCTAGCGAGTCAAGTGTGCAGACTGTAGGGGAATATTCCCTCCCCGCTGATAGTCCCGTGGGCACACTACGCAGCACCCTTATCACGGCTACATTGCTCTCGTAGTCGGGTAAGGGCAGGAAAATCCCAAATCAACGCAACTTGCTACACGTTGATAACGGATATAAAACCGACTACTAGTGCATTCACCGCCCTCTCGCATAACTCGTGTTCGATAATCTCACACGGCCTCGCGGTTTCGCTCTGGAGTTAACTGGCACGTTTCAACCAGTATAGAGAAAGACATCTAATAAATATCAGAGAGTACGTAGTATGATTATTTTTATGAGAATTTGCGATATATCATATGACTATCATATGAGGACTCATATGATTGTCATATGAGTACTCATATGAGCTGTCCTGTGCACTACCTGGACCCTATCATCGGTGACCCTAGGTACCTAGACCTACTAGCCAGTTTTCAACTGTATCGTTTAAATGTAATAATAAGTGAATATTGGGTGAGGGTAAAAATTTTGAAAAAGAAAAATGATAAAGGGTAAGGATTAGAAATTCGAAATTTATAAACTGAAATTTGGAAATGAAAAAATGTATAAAACAAAAATGTTGAATTGAAATACTGCGAAAGGCAATATTTGTAGTTAAAATATTGCAAAAGCAATATTTTTAGGAATTTCCAAATTTAGGTTTTCAAAATTATATCCTCATTAAAAAAAAGGATTGGAACGGATTGAACCTCAGAAAAAAATGGACAGATACGTTTCAATCCGTTTTTTGATTCTAGTGAGATCCGTTTCAATCCGAAAGTGATGAAAAATTTTTCCAAAGTGTCAAATCCGTTTCAATCTTGTACATTTTTTTAAATTTTCAATGTTTCAGATCCGTTTCAATCAGTTTGTTCAATACGTTTCAATACGTTTGAATCCAATTCCAATTTACTCCGAATCCATTTCAATCTGAATTTCTTCCGATCTGATACCTTTGTTTCAAATATATTTCAATCAGTGCCATTAAGTTTCAAATCCGTTTCAATTGATTTATTTTAAATTTATACGGGCTTTTCAAATGTCAATTGAAAATTAAAATTTCGCGGTATAATATAAAAGACAAAATAAACATTTAAATTTCCCTATTATAACGTTATTTTTTTGTCTTATATATTGTACCACGAAATTTTTATTTTCAAATTGACATTTAAAAAGCTTGCATAATTAAAAAAAAAATGAACTGAAACAGATTTGAAAATTAAAGGACCTAACTGAAATGGCGGATGTGTTGTATCGATTATTATTTTTAGACTTTGAAACTTATAGGGTTTAAATAAAATAACAATATATATTTTTTGAGTTCCAAATACTTATTGTTTTCCAATTCATCTATACTATTGATCATGAAGATTTTTATAAACAATATCCATTTGCATAGCAAATTATTTATGTAAAATTGAAAATACGTATCTATGGTTCCTAAGTTTTTCAAATCGCAGAACATCATTTTCTTAGTCGCAATAAACTATTTATAAAATAAACTACAGTTTGTGGACGTTTTTATTTTATACGGATTCAAACTGACAGAAACGGATTAAAACTCGCGTTCGTTTTTTATATATATGGTTTGTAACTTTTTAATTATTGTATTGTAATCATCCGTATCAAACCATAACAGTACAGTCATCCTATATAACGACGTATATAACGGATCGTAACGGATTATAACTTGAAATGGACTCGAATGGATTAGGTAACCTAAACGGATTAATACGGATTGGTAACGTTTAGTTTTTTTTTATTTTTGTATGTTACGAATTGAAACGGATTTAACATCTAAGTTTCATATGATTGATATGGATTAAAACGGATTGAAACTAGGAAAACGTTCTAATCCGTTACAATCCACTTCAATCCATTCCAATCCTTTTTTTTTAACGAGGGTACCTTTCCAATTTGCTGGTACTTAAAATTTTACCTTTCGTTTATAATTCAATTCGTAATTTTTGCCTTTCAAATATTTATTTTTCAAAATTTTACCCTCCCCCTTGAATATTATAATATATGTACTGTTTACCGTATAATTTTTTAATAATATACATTTACTTACATCTACGTGCGGTCGCGTACGTTCGCGTACGTTTGCATATTTTGCCGTACATGCTGATCTAAATCCTATTTTGTAAATGTACTCAAAATATAGGAATTGGCACAATACTGTACAACGACATATATCTATACGTACGTTTGCGTACGTTCGCGTACGTTTCTGGGGTGAGGGTAAACATTTTGAAAAATAAATATTTGAAAGGCAAATATTATGAATTAAATTATAACGAAAGGTAAAATTTTAAGTCCCAGAAAATTGGAAAGTTATAATTTTGAAAACCTAAATTTGGAAATTCCTAAAAATATCGCTTTTGCAATATTTTAACTACAAATACCACCTTTCGCAATATTTCAATTCAACATTTTTGTTTTATAAATTTTTTCATTTCAAAATCTCAGTTTATAAATTTTGAATTTCATATCTTTTACCCTTTCTAATTTTTATTTTTCAAAATTTTTACCTTCGCTCACGTTTCTGTACAATTTTGTAAAAAATGTCCGAATTCTACTCAAAACGTACGCGAACGTACGCGAATGTACATCATTGTAACAGTTACGTACTGAAATGTATTGCAAATGTACGGTTATTATTTCCATTCGAGCCCTAGAGATTTTCAAGTATAGATATTAATTATTTATTCCTATGTAATTTAAAATTTTGAAAAAACTGTCAATTCCCATGCGGAAAGGATAACCGGCAAGTTAGCCTATTTCGTATAGGTGGCGTGTAGGCGCTTGCGTACTTATGGCCAACGAAGGCCAAATAAGGTCTATCTTCGTTGCTTATGGCCGTTTTTCTCCTGCACTCTAACCTTCATAATCATATGAGAAAGTGCCGTCAACGCAAATCAGCTGATTCAAATACAGTAAACACACAATTAATAAAACTGTATGTCAACTTGCAGAATTTTTATTTGATTGTTTACAATTTAGCTCAGTACAATTAAATGAAATAAATTAGGAAGCTATGGTAATATTATTTATATATATATTTTTTTTAAACATATACATACCTAAAATAGTATTCACATTGATTGGCACTAACTACTAAAACAATTTGCTTAAATTTATTAATTCTTCCATGTATATTGCACACACACGCGCGCGCGCACACACAGACACACATATTGGTATTTTTTTTTTAATCGGAAAGGAAGATTTTTACTTTCACTTTACTTCACTAGACTTCGAATTATAGTGGGTCAAAGTTTTAGTTATTTAGGAACGCATTTTCTACTAAAACTACCTAAGGACTTTTGTTGTTAAATTTCCTAAATTTTTCAATAAAACTACTTTTTTTTAATATTAATTTTTAATATTTTAATCTTTTTAATATAAAAAAGTATTTGGAATCTAGTTTTATTTTGGCAAAAAATACAAAAAATTGCTTAAAATAAACCCCAACTTTGACCAGCTGTAACTTAGAAGCCTAGTGTGAAAATTTTTTAGGACTTAGGGACGCTGTGTAGAACATATATGTGCAGTTTGAGTCAAAATTGTATTTTTTATATTTGATTTGGCAGAGAATTACTTATTGTATCAATATGTACATATACTAGGAATGAAGGCATGCTTCGTGTGCTCTTGATTCTATCTCTGTCCAATAACACTGGTAGAAAATCCACCATAAGTGTTGGGCGTCACACAAACGTCTGCTAATATTTTATAAGCACGTAACATGTTACTAAATCCCTCAAAACTATTAAAAAAAAATATATATTAATAATGCTAAATCTCGTCGTCATTGGTTTAAGTAGTGAATTTGAAGAAAAGTTCAGTATAAGAGTCAGTGGGTTTGTCTATCATTACAATGCCATTTATTTGCATTATAAAAAAGCCATACAACTGAAATTTTACACAGATACTTGCTATGCTACCTAGAAAACATGCAACCTACATGATTATGATTTAACTGTTTTCATTCATATTTTCACATCAAGGCCCATATGAATTTTTTAATTTAGCGTATCAAATTTTGCTTGTAGGCAGTTACACAGAAACTACCATCTCTAGCACATTGTATTTCTGGTTTCCAGTGTATTTTTACATGAAGAAAGTGATAAGTATTTTAGCTTGTTTGTCAAGGCATTAATTAGAATTTTGACTTCTAACAGTTGTGAGAGATTTTGAGACCAATACCTGTTTTTCCATTTTTGCATTTATTCTCATTCGAAAACTAACAGGTCTAGAAAGCTCATATTTTGCATATAGATTTCTTTTGTGATTGTTAAAAGATATTTAAAGTTGAATCAATTTTAACTGAAAAACTTCTGATTTTGACTCCGACACTGATGTGAATGCAAACTCATGCTATACGACTAAATATTTATCATGAGTGTTGTAGTCAAACACAAAAGTATTTCAGTTAACGTTGATTCAACTTTAAATATCTTTCCACAATCACAAAAATAATCTATATGCAAAATATAAGCTCTCTAAACCTGTTAGTTTTTGAATGAGAATAAATGCAAAAATGGAAAAACAGGTATCAGTCTCAAAATCTCTCACAACTATTAAAAGTCAAAATTCTAATTAATACCTTGACAAAAAAGCCAAAACGTTTATCACTTTCTCCATGTAAAAATACCCCGGAAACCAGAAATACAATGTGCTAGAGATAGTAGTTTCTGCGTAACTGGCTATAAGTAAATTTCGACCTGCTCAATTCAAAAATTCGCATGAGCCTTGATGTGAAAATATGAATGAAAACAGTTAAATCAGAATCATCTAGGTTACATATTTCTAGGTAACATAGGAAGTGGCAGTATCATATTTTAGTTGTCTAGTAGCCTTTAAACAATTCAAAGAGTATAATGATGACTTAAACTTACTGACTCGGATACTGAACTTTTCTTTAAATTCTTTAAATTTACCTCTCAAACCTCACCGAGGGCGACTTTGGGCACAGAAATACAGTATATCTTCAAACTCTTTATTCTTTTAATTGACTTCTCACTGACATTTAAAAAAAAAGACTAAATAATATTCACACACTTTATTACTACTTTAAATAGGGTTAGGGTGCCACTTTTCAAAACACATGTTGTAATACTACACACTCTTGGTAATGATTAATTTTTACTAAAATTTCTTGCTAGTTATATTACATATATTTTATCTGTTATCAAGGTTTCCACATTTCATTTTAAACACCTCAAACATTTATACCAGGGTTATGAGTTATATGACTGTTTTGAGGGTTATGCCTAGGCAACCAACCAGCAACCAATCAGAATCACGTATTAAATGCTTCACAACAAAAGCCATCATTTTTTTAAGAGAGGAGGAGGAGGATGCATATATATAAATATGTGTGAGTGTATATATATATATACACATATTTATATATATATATATATGCATCCTCTCTTAAAAAAATTATGATAAAGATGTGTATATATATATATATATATATATATATATATATATATATATAAAATAAATTTCTTGCTAGTTATATTACATATATTTTATCTGTTATCAAGGTTTCCACATTATATATATATATATATATATATATATATATATATATCCTCCTCTCTTAAACAAATGATGGCTTTTGTTGTGAAGCATTTAATACGTGATTATGATTGGTTGCTGGTTGGTTGCCTAGGCAACGAGATCAGAACCGCTTTAAATTCATAACCCTCAAAACAGTCATAACTCATAACCCTGGTAGAAATGTTTGAGGTGTTTAAAATGAAATGTGGAAACCTTGATAACAGATAAAATATATGTAATATAACTAGCAAGAAATTTGTATATATATATATATATATATATATATATATATATATATATATATAACTATAACTTATACGTTATAGAACTGACCATGTTTATGGAAATTTCTAATTAAGGAGGTTTGAAAGCACAAAAAACGAGTTTTCTACTGAAAATAGAAATTTATATAGTGTAAAGTATCCAACTACGCCAAAATATGCTAACTATGCCACATGTATGCTACTTTGAACATTTGACACAGCTCAACACAATTAGTGATATACAATTAGTTGTTACAGTTTACCACGATTCTAAGAAACCATTTTTTGTTTTTTTCTTTTTATTGAATTCTCATAGCCTGAATCAGTATACTTTGACATGACATGGCACAATCTATGGTCTTAAATCTACGGCGCTCTGATCATTATATTCACAAAAATTTATATTATAAAAAAAAATTAACAAGTTAAACTAAGGCTTACCATAATTTTAAAGTTAGTACCCCTACTGCCTAAACACAAGTAAATACCTGCTTAGATTTCACCCTGTTGAAAAAAATGATGTCTTTAAATGTCGTCCTTAATTGACGTTATTAGGCATGTCACAAATTGGAACAAAAAATGACGTTATATTTTCATTTTTATTCTAACCTGAAAAATACTACATTGACATAATTTTCTAAGCAAGCTAATCCTATTAAAAATTAAGATGTACAATTAAACAAAAATTATGATAGCCTCCCTGTGATAGGTTCGCCTAAGAAGCGACATCCCTTTACTCGCAAGGACGCTGTCATTCTGAAGGCGCTTTTCCATTCGAGTGATCATCACCAAAAGGCTTTCTTGCAGACGGCTGATTCAAAACTGGTGCGTTATATTTGTGAGTTCGCCCTGAATATGCTAATTGGTAACGTTCCAGTGGAGAAGTCTCACAAGTCACGTTTACGCAGGCACGTAAAAACTTTGCGAAAACTAGCCAAACCTTGTGTGAGTCTGTCAAAAAAGAAGAAAATCTTGATACAGCGTGGTGGTTTCTTGCCTGCATTATTAGCACTGATCATCGGTACGCTGTTGGCTAGTATCATTAGTAAGTAGACAATATGAAACTTGCTAACAAGATGGTGCTTGTAATTTACGAGAACGGTGAATGTCTCCAGAGTGTGTTAGCAAATGATGTCCACGATAATAATGTTGGTTCTGCACTAAAGACAGTTCAGACACCCAGTAATGTAATGCTATATTGGATGCTGAAATGAGCAACATACTGAATTCGTCTACTTGCAAATGTGAGCGAGAAAAATAGAGTCAATATCGATCAGTACTACAACGCTATCTTCAATTCAAAGATGTTGATAGCTATGCCAAGGTTATGAAAAAGGAGGAGAAAGATAAAGAGCAACGATAAATAAAGAAAAATAATGACAACGACTAGGATGAAGACGCTGATGACAATTACAATGATGATGACAATGAAATACAGCGCGTCGAAGAAGAGGATGGGATCGATGCGAGTATCACAGACCTCTAAAGTACGTGGTAATATTACTTATGATGCAAACGGTGGCGCGACAATAGGTAGCGTGCGTATATACCACGTCAACATGATTGATCTGATAAATGATTCTATGAGAAATAAAAAATATTCACTACCACTTGAACATACGCAATTTACCGTTGCTCTTCTTGAATCGTTTATACCGCGCGAATTTATCGGTAATAAGCGCGTTTGGGAGAATATGATGGCTTGAACATCACCTGGGAATTCTACACCGGTACCGCCAGGTGTTGCTAGCGGTTTTATTCCACGTCAGATTTTGATAGTAGAGGCATTAATCGTCTATTTAGAACACTACTTCGTCATGAGAGTCTCGTTTGAGCAACCGAGCGGGAAAGACGTTCTGTGAACGACTAAATCAATCTGCAAACATTGAATCGGCTAATTATTTCGAACCATTCAAATTTAAATCTAGTATAACCAAATTTGGTCACACTCGATAATCCACCACCATAAAGGACTTTCGCAAAACAACAAACACTAAGAAAAAAAAAATTGAAGATGAAGATGAAGTCGGAGATGAAGAAATGGATTGTGAAAGCCTAACACCAAAAGGCCACATCCTACCTCTCCTCCAGTATCAGATTGCGAAAATAAGGACGATGCAAGAGAAAGCAAGAAAAAGACAAAAGAAGATACACACTCTGAAAGTAAAGGTCAGATTATTTTAAATCACAGTCGAAAGATTCAGCCACACAATCATTATTCTTTAAATTCAAATAAAACGGACAAACATGGGCTATCAAACCTAACAGATAAGTCCAATGTAGATATCCAAAACCAAAACAAAGAACCAGCAAGCTCCGATATTAATTTATCTTAGACTTTCAAGAATATCAACACAGCATATAGCCGAACAAAACAAAATTTTTCATACACACTCTGTGCTGACAGCAGTTACGGTGTTTGGATCAGAAAAATCAGCAGAGACAAGCAAGAGTTAAGTTCCCTACTCAGTAGAAGAAATAATTTTTGATAAATTTAACACAGTGATCGAAATAAAAAAAGAGATAAATATAGATGTGAAGTCATTTTCGACAAACATACAGAAGCTAACTTTCTCTTGAATGAGTTCAACTCAAGAGCACATAATCTAGAGGCATTTGTTCCCAGCTCACGGGTTAATTTCTACTCAAGGGGAGTAAAGCCAAAAGAAGACAACTAGTTGTTGACAGACTTCAAAGAAGATTAACCAAAGAAAACAAGAACTAAATTTAAGAAACCATAATTGGCACTACTTTGAGTGATATTTCTAGTAATAATTCATACAATTTTATTTACAAGCTTATATTTTATATTTATATTAGTCTATTTTTATCATCTCAAAATGCATAGTACACTCAATATTTTACAATGGAATGCTCAAGGCATTGCCGATAAATTAGGCTCTCATAAATATTTTAATGATTATGATATAACTGTTATCGTAGAATCTTTGTTGAAACCTAACCGATCTTTTAATATAAATATATAATTTTTGTACAGCTAGATTTGATCGCCTTAAGGGCAGAGGCGGGGGAAGTCTTCCTTGTCAGAAGAAGGATCGTCTACAAGGCTGTCGACCTGGCTTTGACACTTGATAGTGTGACGAGACACGAGTCTCGCACATAAACATGTATGAAGGCGGCCGCGATAGACGCGGCATGCGCAGCGAGAGCGCGTGCGCATTAAACGAAAAGCAAGTCCGCACGACGCGGAGTGAGCGCGCGCGCGCACCAACCGAAAGGCAAGTCCGCATGAGCGCCGAGCGCGGCGGCCGATGAGCAATTTAGCCGCGACGCGCTAGGCGGGGCACGTGGCGTGCCGCGAACACACCTGTACACATACGCGCCGCGCGCCTTTATAAAGCGGACCGCGCGACGCAACGGGCAGTTCTAGTCGAAGTCGACTCCCGGTAGTATCGTGAGCACACGTTACTACAAGGAAAACGAGAGATAAACCTTAGCCGACGGAATCGTCTCGTGAGCCCACGTGACGACTAGTTAGTTGCACCGAAACCCGAAACTCTGGATTGCCGTCGTGAGCACACGAGACAACCCGGAACATCCTGTTGGAAAGTATGCGTGGAATAAATAATAATAACTTTGAGGTTTAAATGATAATATATTGAAAGGCTTGAGAGCCTAGTCGGCAGTACATCCGCTCTACTCGGATTCTTACAGGCAAAAGGGAGAGTATAGTACAGTGTTGCATAGTCTGACTCCACGAAGCTGAGTATACAGTATAGTATGCGCTTAGAGTATATACGCGAGGCATGCGCACTATGCTCGCGTTCAATCGAGCTTGTCTCGTTGCACCAAATCGAAGTAACAATAATCCCGCCAACGATTCTCCAGGTCGTGCGCTCACGTCCTGATGAATTTGAGCTTAACTTCTAATCTCCACAACCAACTTTACGCAACATCTCACGACTTTCTTTATCACTGTGTGTATACAGGGCAAAGAGAAGAACGAGATGAGCGACGAGGATTCGTAGAGCCGTGCGCTCACGACTCTACAATTCCAAAGGATAACCTCAAAACATCGTAGCAACATTTCGACCGCACCTGTGCGCACACAGAGCGATCGAAACCGTTGTTACGCGACACATCCGGATCGGCGTAGCCGTGCGCACACGACTTCACCGTACCGAATGAATTCCTAACCTCGAAATCCGTCATCGCCCCGTACCACCGCCACCGACCCGACAAACCGATGCCGCAACCGTAGAATTGCGATTGTACCGAAATTACGAAGCCGTACTTGAAATTTGTTAACCGCGTTAGTTAGCTTTGTTTTTGTTAACTACATTTATTTCTATTTCTATATTAATTTCATGAGGGTACGCTGACAGAGATGAAGTTTGCAGACACAAAGCAAAATATTTATCTGTTGGTGGATTTTCTTTGGATCCACAATTACCACATAATAATACATGATTAATAATTCTGCTTCCATCTTCAAAAGGTCGCGTACCCCCATTCACATATCCGATTATTTCAAAAATGTCTACTATTGAATTCATTGTGAAACAATTTTTATTTCAACAAACATAATAAAAACAATATCATCTATAAACGTGTTCAAACTTGCCTCTAAAGGTCACGTGGTGAAGGTATAACTTTCAGAGCTGACGGTAGCGCTCTCTAGCGGAGCCTTAACTCGCGAATTCGCTCAAAGCTTATTCCCACATCAATGGAACGAATTCTTAGTTTTATTCATTCCGAAAATAAACGGCTTGAAATCTCACCCAATAGATCTAGCTTCATGTATATTAAAAATTGTAGAAAAACTCATATGTTTACGTTCAACTTGGTACTTGAAAAATCATAATTTTTTATCCAAGAACCAGTACGTATTTAGAAAAAGTAAGTCCTGCATGGATAATTTGTTTCTATTAACAACAGACATACACGATTCTTTCTTAAAGGATGATAGCTTAGCGGCTCTATTCTTAGATATTCGGGGCGCATTTGATTGTGTAATCCCTGACCTCCTTTTAAAGGATTTAGATAATTTATCAATTCCTAAAGAACTCATTCTGTTCTTTAAAAATCTCTTATTCAATCGCAAAATTACCTTTTTAAACTTCCCTGAACTAAATGGACACTTAATGCCTGAAGTCGGTCTCCACAAGGCTGTACCTCTCCTTTTTACGTTCGTAATCAAGGCATAAAAAAACTAATTTTTTCCAGTTTTCGATTTATTATTGAAAAAATAAGTATGATGTTTAGTTTTAGAGATATGGATTTTGAAAAGAAAACCACCTTTTTCATTTTATCTGCCGAACAAAGCGGTCGATCCCGAGGACCAAACAAGGAAAAGTAGGTAATTTTATTCTCTTTCAAAAACATTATAGCTGAATTGTTTGTAACAATGGGATGATTGAAAAAACGAAAAATAGTGTTTTTCAAAAATCAAAAAATAACTGTTTCCCGAATTCAGAATCCAAAAATGGATATGCATGTCAAATTTTATTGCTATTGACGGAGTAGTTCCAGAAATATTACGGTATACATGCACACATACACGCGCGCACGCACGCACAGACACACACCGCACGCGGGTAAGCCTGACACCCATATGTGGCGCGTTCCCTGGGTGGCGGATGGGGGAGAGCTCGCTGGGGTATATACCTCAATGGGTAGGACAGAAATAAAATATGCTTCGTGGACCAAATCAGGCCGCCGCGTTTGCCGTGCGGTGCGACCCGTAAGCTGCCAAAAGGAGATCCTGGGTGGGGAGGCAATCTGAGGTTGCGAGCTAAAGTGACCTGAACCACCTTTGGCTCCCGCTGACGGCAAGACGGGAGACCGGTCACATAGCCAGTACCGGTCAATCGACTAAGGCGAGTGCGTGATATTGCTTGATGTCTGCCAGAAACTCTCCAGAAAGGCAAGCACTTTGTTCGGGGTGGGAGGTTCGAGAGAGTGGAGGTGGGCTAGGGCAGTATCGCGTGCTATACTCTGGTATGATGTTTCCAGTCGCACCGCTTACAGTTATGTGTTGGGGCCATGTCAGCTGCCTCCATAGACGGGGGGATCGACGGTGGTCGGACACATACCGGAATGAAGACTATTATCGAGCATGGAAAATTTAACCGAGCAAGGAGAGAAAGCAGGAAAAAGAGCTCTCGAGATATACTTATACTTTTTTTCTTAGAATTTTCCGTAGAATTTAGTTGTATTTTTTCAGTCCCGTAGAGGGTTTATTATGAGACATCAAAAATTAGATGGATTTTTTTAGGTTATAAAATGGTCAAGACCCATTCTGGGATCTATGCTGGGACTTTTGCACTATAAAAAGCTATCTCCATGAATTTTTTGGTAGTCCTAGTCCAGATCAAAATCTTGCTTTTATACTAATATTAAGGTTTAAATGGTTTATAAGACAGGTATAACATATATCTATGCATTTAAAAGTATTTTTATTGAAAAGGAGAGAAAATTTTACAAAAAAAAACTATCGGTATGTCTATAGTGAAAAATGCTTCACTGGGAAGCTATGAATTAATTAAAATGTGCAAAAAATGCAAAAAATGCTTAGATCACCTACTTTGACCCTCTGTAACTCGAAGAATAATGATGAAACAAATCTGAAAAAATTTAGGGATACACGTGGATACCTAAGGAACATATTCCCAGAGTTATCTCGATATTCATTTTTTGACCGCTCGATTTCACAGAGAACCACCCATATATATATCTTCCTATATTATATAGTTATTTTGGCTATACTCCCCCCCCCCCCCAATGCCCCCCCACACAGAAATAACACAAATTTGTTATGATTATATTATATTATATTATATTATATCAAAATGTATTGTTAGTTCTATATTTAAAGTTTAAAATTTATTTTAATTAGCATATTTAGAGACTGCTTTTTGCGTTATCGGGCTTGAGACCGTCATATTTGAAGAGAACTTTATACGACAATTTATTTATATTCATTAAGTTTTACATTCATTAAGTTGAAGGAGAATACGTGAGATTAAAGAACTTAATGAATTATTAGAAACAATCACTATTATATATAATCATTCACTGAAACAATAATAGACAGTTTTCCACACCACCCAAGGGGTACTGTCAGAAGCACATTATATCAATTCCATGTACTTTAGGCGCGTTGATTTTTTTGTTTGCTTTTTTTATTTTATTGTATAAAAATTACCAATTATTTCATATAATTTTATCAAATTATACTAAATTATGGTTATTGTTAAAAATGAATGAATTTTGTTCTAAGGATGCGACTCACATGCGAGCGCATAGTATTAATAAAAGTAATTATAATTGACATACTAAAATACATGTTTAATTTAAGCATGATTTGTTAATGCTATAACAATATGTTAATGCGTGATACATATAATTATATGTGTATTACACGTGTAATACTTTGTAGATTTGTAGTATACTATATTTTTGTGCTTGATAATTCGATAAAATTGGTATATTTATAAAATAAAAATAATCATTGCATTATTAATGTATATTGATTAATGATCGAAAGTTTACAATTATTTTATTTTATTATTTCTTAGTTCATCTTTTGTATTATCCTGATACATTTTCATTCTTAACTAAACATAACGTAATTATCAGATCATGAAAATTAAATTTTGAAAACAAAAATCACACAGATACTAAATCAGGGGGTTGGCGAGCGAAGCGAGCAGGGGGGCGGAGGTGTATATATACACACAAAACATCACCCTCGCTAGAAAAAGCCTTCCCCCCTAGTTTCACAATATACGATTCCTTTTTTTTTTTTAAATACGCGCGTTTGTGCGTAAATGCGGGTGACATGATGTATTTACTATATAGTTTATATAATCATACAAATATTTTTTCTACAAGTTTTTTTCCACTTTCTAGATAAAAAAAAATTCTACAAAATTTCAAAGGGCAGATTTGAATTCAGCGTGAAAAGATACATAAAAATAGTGTTTACAGGCAATAAATAAAAAAATCCATAGTTCTACAGTGAGTTTCTGCTTATTTTTCTATAATTTCTGATAGTTTAGACATCATCTTCCAAAAATTTCAGATTGATCGACTAACTGGATATGGAGCCATTTGATTTTGAAACACGAAAAGTTGAAATACCCCACAGTGCGTCGTACAGTTGCCTGCCCAGATTGCACAAAAAGAGATATCACGGGGAAAGCTTAAAGTAGGTTGGGTTAATTGCAGAATCAGGGAGATTAGTCAAGAGACACGACCACCTAGATGCTATAAATGTCTGGGTTTTGGCCATATCGCAAAAAAGTGTACAGAGACGTACGACAGAAGTAAATGCTGTTTTAAGTGCGGAACGGAAGGACATGCAGCGAAAAGTTGCACGAACGCGCTGAGTTGCATTCTCTGCCGGAAAAAGGATAGAGAATCAAAGAGTGACCATGCTGCTGGTAGCTACACATGCCCAGCCTACCGAGCTGTATTAAAAGTACTGAAAAATCAACGAAGTGCAGACAAATCTAAACCACTGTGAGACAGCACAGGACCTACTCAATCAGTATGTCCGCGAGAAAGAGGTAGACGTTGCTATTGTGTGCGAACAATATAAGGATCTAGACAAACCATCGTGGGAAATGGACACTACGGGTAAAGCAGCAATCTGGGCATGTGGAAACGTTGCTTTCTGTGAAGAGAGTTCAAACAAGTGCTAGATCGGCTCATACAAGACACTGTAAGGAGGAAACCAATACTAATTGCAGGCGACTTTAATGCGTGGGCTGTGGTGTGGGCCAGCATAAAGACTAATCACAGAGGACGAGTACTCCTGGAAGCATTTGCTCTCCTGGATTTGATCCTAGTTAACCAAGGATGCACCCACACATTTCGAAGAGGAGACGCAGGGTCTATTGTCGACCTGACGTTTGTTAGTAGCAGCCTTATTGGCTCAGTTGATTCATGGACAGTAAGTAAACACTACACACATAGTGATCATCAGGCCATAATAATGAAGGTAGGAATACCAAAAAGGGGACCCAGCGCGAGTACAATGACAAATAAAGTTAGTTGGAAAACGAAGGATTATGATAAGGAGATGTTCCTGTTAGCACTAGAAGAAATGTAACTGTCTGGAACGGCGAACAGCAAGGCGGAGCAGGTGACGGTAAACATCACCCGAGCATGTGACGCTACAATGCCACGAAGAGTATACTGGTGGAAGACGGAGATTGCGAATGCACGTAGCAAGTGCCACTGGACCAGAAGACGAGAACAATGGGCGAGGAAGAAATACCATAAAACTGGTATAGGCCAGGATATAGTAGATGTCCGCGGACAAGAAATGAAGGACGCTAGAAGGAGTCTTAAGAAGAAAATCCGCGAAAACAAACGACGGTGCCTTAAGGAATTACAGGATAAGGTCAAACAAGACCCTTGGGGTCGACCATACAAAATAGTAATCAAAAAGATTAAAGGAAGCTACATGCCCCCTCCAAAATGCCCGGAGCTATTACACCGGGTAGTGACCACGCTGTTCCCCAGGCAACTGGAAGAGCCAAGTGTCATCGAAAGAATTTTAAATGAAGAGGCTATCCCACCGATCACGATTGAGGAATTGTTAGCCGCCTGCAGAAGGGTAGAAAACAACAAGGACCCAGGGCCGGATGACATTCCAAATATTGCGTTGAAGCTGCCATTCATGCTCATCCAAAGGTCTTCGTAGACTTGTACAATACATGTCTAGAAGAGGGAACATTTCCCACAAACTGGAAAAAACAGCGACTAGTGCTTCTGCCGTAAGGAAAGAAACCACCCAAGGAGTCCTAACCATACAGACCACTCTGCATGTTGGATACCCCAGGACTAAGAGTGGCGTCCGCTTACCGTACGGTATCGGACGATGCTGCCTGCATTATAGCAGGTATGCCACCCATCGACCTCTTGGGGTTGGAAAGAATGAACGTATTCGAAGCAAGAAGACGATCGAGTGACAAAAGCCAGAAGGAGATCTTGGATGCCGCAAGAAAGAAGACGATGGCTGAATAGCAAACAAGATGGGACGCTAGTGGCAAAGGACGATGGACTCATTGCGTAATACCAAGGATAGAAGACTGGATTAGAAGAAGACATGGGGAAGTTAACTACTACCTCACGCAGTTTTTGACCGGGCACGGATATTTCCGGGCGTACTTGCATCGGTTCAAACTAGACGACCATCCGAACAGCCCAATATGTTCGGATGCAAGAGAGGATGTTGAGCACGTCTTTTGCGAGTGCTCACGATATCATCAGGAGCGAGAGGAACTTGAGAGTATTCTTCAGATCAGAGTAACTTCTGAGTCGATTATGACGGCCATGCTGACCTCAGAGGATGGATGGTGTGCAGTCAGCAACTATGCAGCAGACATTCTCAAGAAAGTCAGGAAAGACGAAGAAGACAGAAGAAGACGAAGAGACTGAGTACGTACGTGTGTATGTGCGACGCAGAAAAGGAAGGATGACTATAGTGATGACGACCACATCAACCAGAAGCGGGCGAAAGCCTTTCGCCTCCCCGCGAAGCATTGCTTGACGGTGGTACCGCGGGGTTCAGGGGCATAGAAGATGGAGCTAGGCACCGATACCGAGGGTCGATAAAGGCAAAGAGAGCGTTTCTTTTCACGGCTGGATGTTTTTTCACCTGGTCGTAGAGGGGATAGGTTTAGTCGGTGGAAATCCGACACACGGCTGACATTGTGGATGGGGCTGTTTCGACGACCCCATAAACAAGGACCTGCTATGGTCTTTCTAAGATTTTCCCTAATACCTCTTTCTTCGAGAGAGAAAAAAAACACACGCATCCATACGGACATTTCCTAAAAACACTTGATTTGAACTTCTAATACACCAAGAAGTATTTTCTAAAAGTTTTGTCGAGTTAAAATTTTACTATTACAAAGCTTTCTCTAAGAGGAAGCAAAAACATTCCCTTTATCACGAAAAAATTAGAACAAGCTGCAAACACTCTATTTAATGCACTAAAGGAAAAGACTCTTTCTCGCACTCGAGAAGTGTGGATTAATAATTAACAACAATGTGAAAAAAACATAATAAGCTAAATTCGATAAGATATCCATAAAATCTTCCAAAACAGTCAAATTTTTAGGCGTCACTCTAGACAAGAAATTAAACCGGCAAGCACATATCAATAGAGTTAGAACCAACTGTCTTCTACCTCTCAGTATCTTAAAATGCTTGAGGGGCATTTATTGGGGCTCTGACAAAAAGATCCTTATAATGTTATATAAATCAATGATCCGTTCAAGATTAGAATACAGAGGTTTTTTATCTCCCCTCGAATTAATTGCAATACAGATATTTACAGAATGCCGCGCTAAGAATAGCTATGTGCTATAGAACAAGCACACCCATAAATGTTATATCTGCTGAAACAGGTATTCCTTATATTGAAAACAGATTTGAATTTCTCTGCTATAAATATTCACTCAGACAGCTTAGTACTCGAAATAACCCTATTTACGACAGGTTAGAACAAACTTTAGATATCGTCAACAGTTATCTATACCAAAACAACCACAAAAAACCGCTTTTGCTTTCATGCTTTGAAAGAAGTTGGTTTCACAACGGAATCATATTTCAATCTAACAAATATTATAAATATTCTGTTCCTTATAAAGACTTATTTACAACATTCAAAGTAGACATATCACAGGAAAAGATCATTGCTGAATACAAGAATGCAAATCATAAATTCGATAGCTTATTCAAGGATGAGAGCTTCATAGACATATTCACCGACGGTTCGAGGGTCAACATAGGCGATTCTTCGGCTGTAGGTTATGAGGCGTGGAGCCGGTTGGACTTTTTCAATCTGGCTTATAAAATACCGAACTTTTCCTCAATATTCACTGCAGAGTGTGCTGCGATTAAGCTTACTTTGGGCAGGATTAATACATACATTTTTAGCGGTCTTTTCATGAGAGAATTGTTTAGAATCTTTACTGACTCTCAGAGCATCGTTTATTCGTTGAAGAGGATAGGAGGATTTTCATGCGAATCTCCCTTGTTGATTGAAGTGAGATCGGGCCTGTCCAGGCTGTCAATGATTAATGTTATAATTAATATTTTCTGGATACCTGCTCACAAAGGAATTGTGGGCAATGAAGAAGTTGATAAATTAGCTAAGTGTGCGGCATCAGGCGATACTTTTTACTTGCCGTTAGACATTCCCTCTTCTGACCTTATAATTATCTTTAGGAAAAACTGCGATGACGTAAATACGACTAAATATTTATCAGATAAGGAAAATAAGGGTAATTATTATTTTAAAAATTATAATCATTAAAAAAAATTTGGTTTAATAAATACAATATTAACCTACCAAGAAAAACAATTAGCACAATAAACCGTTTAAGGAGGTTCATCTGATTTAGAAATAACAAACAGATTCGGGGGAAAAAATTCACACATGTAGATATGTCTAAATAAAATCTTATGCAAAATTTTGAGTCATTTAAATACCTTTGAAACGAGATATTAATAAAAGTATTTTTTCCATTTTTACATGGAGTCTCGTGGAGAATCACATTTTCCTCGTTTTAATTTGCAAATAATTATTGAATTAACGAACAGTTTCTGTTGCTAATTTTTGTACGAGAAAACTAATATTTGATGAATTTAAATTGCTTTTGAAAACGATTGATGGGTACTACTATGCATAATAATCAATTGGCCTAATAAAAAATATGTACACTCAACCTCAAAAACGGAATCAAATGTCGTCTGTATTAAATTTTTTTGTCACATAAAGAGTTCGATTTCTTTATCTAAAATCTTTATTTGTTATAAATTAGCTTTTTATAAGTCCTAAATAAATTGTCTCTTGTATCAAGAGGAAATAAGAATTTATAAAAATCATCCTCTTTTTGACTAGCGACGTACCAGATGAACCTCCTCAAGGACAGGACACACACTACTTAATTCGAGCCTTATTAGATGCAAAATAGTAGACTCTGATATTTGTAAATGCGGAAAGGAAACAGACACAGTTGAACATATTTTCTGGAAATGCGATTTACATGAAGAACAGACAAACTATGCTTAAAAATCTATACTCGCTCAAACTGTATAGTCATTTTTCCATTATCTCCCTTCTCTTCGAACCAAACCAAAAAATCTTAGAAATTATTTCAGAATTCATTGTAAACATAGATCAATGCATCTAGTCTATTTCTATCACTCAATCAATCAATTATTTGTATTGTGTACTAATTTATAACATTGTTGTTTTTCTACTCATTTTGGTTTTACTTGATCATGTATGTATATACTAGTATAAAAGTTTGAATACTCTGTATTCCGCGCGTTTTTCTTCATAAGACATGTTTTATACATATATATGTAATATAATTATGTAAATATCATTGTATTTGTGACATGGCAATGTAACTCTTTTTAAAAGCCAATAAAAATACATTTTACTACTACTACTTTGTCATGCTAAGAGTAGTAGTCGCTCAAATAGCAGTGCTGTTGACAGTAGCGAAGGAGACGAAATCAGCAATGGTACGGTAGCATCACTAAAGCGGAAGCGGAAAAAAAGCAGTCATCGGTCAAGCAAGTGCGAAAACAAAGTAGCGGCATTCGCTTCTGAAGTTACGTCATGGCGACGCTTGAGCGGAAGATTTAGCTCGAGCAAGAGGGCAAAATCAGCGTCAAAGCAGGTGAAGAACAAGTGAGTGTAAAAAATAGTGCACCAGATGAGTTGATCGATCTACTACCATTTGAAATGCATATACTTAAATACAGATTCTGTAGTCCGGGTACAAAACTAGCGGATCAAGTGGCGCGGCAACGCCACGAAGGCGAGTTTGAGAAGCAGACGAAGCTGCGGCGCCCGCGCTACTATTTATTTCTATGTTGGGGTTCGCATTTTTTATTACATAGAAATAAATGCATTTCTTTGTTGTCTCTAATATATTTTGACTTATATCATATTATATTATGCCAAACTATGATTTTCAACAAAAATATTGATAACAACAGCTACCTTTGATATAATACACAAGTGTGTCATTCACAAGATGCTCAAATCAAATAAAAAAATGTCAGGACCGTTAAGTTAGCCGTACGTTAGGTGGTGCGCTCCGTGGTTTTTGGTGTCTATGTGTAGAAATCATTCGAGGGTAGTGTATCAGAAAGATCAGTGATTTCATTCCATAGTGATAAAAATGTTACAAAAAAGCCATGGTCGAAAGGTGCTAAAGATGCTTATATTTTATTTTTAGGAAAAATATAAAATATTCAAAAAAAAAATTACTAAAAATAACTGAAATCTCTAAAAAAAAAATTAACTATTAAACAAGTAAAAGGTTAGGCGAGTTTGATATATTCCGCAACGAAATAACAGATAAAAAAGAACTGAGATCAATCAACCAAAGTTAAGTTTATTATATTTAATCATAATGAAGCAACAAATTTTTTTTGGTCAATAAAGGGCTTACTTAACTTAAAGTTAAGTTATATAATGATCAATTAGGGAACAACTCTCAAGATACTTACTACGTAACTTGCCATTACCGTTTCATTTCGTTTATTGGTGAACAACTAAAATTTTCTTTTCATGTATTGGAACGTCATAAAAACACCATAAGTACAATAAAACAGTCATGGCAAGTTACGTAGTAATTATCTTGAGAGTTGTTCCCTAATTGATCATTATATAACTTAACTTTAAGTTAAGTAAGCCCTTTATTGACCAAAAAAAATTTGTTGCTTCATTATGATTAAATATAATAAACTTAACTTTGGTTGATTGATCTCAGTTCTTTTTTATCTGTTATTTCGTTGCGGAATATATTAAACTCGCCTAACCTTTTACTTCTTTAAAAGTTAATTTTTTTCGTACTGAACGTGGCAAAGTCGGCATAAATCCGTTGGACGAGGCATGTCGTCAGCATGATTTGGTCTACTGAGATAAGCAAGACAATCGACAAAAAGCTGATCGCGTGTTAGCCGAATACGCATTTTCGCAAATGCTCGCTACTTAAACGGACAGAGACGAGCAAACACTGGCAATCATGACAGCCTGCTGTATGGTGAGCAAATAACATTTAAAAAATTTTTCTTGAGAATAAAAAGAGCACTGAAGCAGAAGAAGAAGAAGAAGGATAAGCAAACACAAATAAATGTCTACAAAAGAAATCTATCAGCAAAGTTGGCGCATCGGTGAAAACATTCAAAGAACGTGAAGAAAAAAAATTAAGAACATTTATTACGCACCTCCACACCCAGCAGCGTATACCGTTGTTGAAAAACTGTTTTAAGGTACACGCAGCAAAAAATAACAACAACAAAAAACAGAGAAAAAAAAAGTAAAAAAGAAAAATTTCATCGCGAAAGTGTTGTGGAGTGGCTCGAGAGTTAAGATGCGTATAATCTACATCAACCCGTCAGTCGTCGAATTGCACGACGTAGTTACAATGTGCGAAATTTAGATGATGTGGGAAGCTGATCTAATGGATTTGAGACCTTTAAAAACTTACAATGACGGCTAAAGTTACATTCTAACGGTGATCGACGTCATCAGTAAATTTAGTTGGCTGGAGCCGATCAAGGAAAAAACTTCGAGAATTTGGCGATATTTTACCCACAAAAATACATGAAGATACATCGATTTATATCAGAACATAATTGCGGCATACAACCACAGTAAGCACTCGACGACAAAGATGACACCGGCATCTGTGACTATATACAACGTTGCCAAAGCACTAGAGAATTCACAGCGTCGTTACGATAAGAATGAGAATAAGTTAATGAGACCCAAGTTTAAAGTCGGCGAGCTGGTTTGTGTCAGTCGGGCAAGATCTGTCTCGTAACCTTTGTCAAAGATGTCTTTGACGAAGGTTACGAGAGAGGGTGGACACTGGAATTATTTAAAATCATACGGACTAGCAAGAAACGCTTGCTTCGCTCGCGATCAACAAATTAATTGTAATGATATTTAATTATTTGACGTGTCATTATTAAATATACTATTAAATATTAGATGTACACTCTATGGTAGTTAATTATTGTAGAACGTTTTTGAAATGCTAAAAGTTGATTCTACACGAGTGGGAGGTTTGTCGGCAGAGCGAAGCGACTTTGCGCACTTGTATTAAAATATGCTATTTTAACAATCCTTATTGAAAAATCTCAAGTAAGATCTTCGGTCAAAACTTTACCAGTAATTTTGTGTAAGGATTTTTGAAATTTTATAAATAGATAAAATTCAGTTAGCAATAATCAAAAGACACTTTATTGATTGTGAAATCACTATGATATTCTGAAATTTCTCACCTAAAATTTAAATGTCTAATATTTTAAAATCGAAATATTGCTCGAATGCTTCAATGCATCTATTTTTGAATGTATGTTTTACTATTTAAAAAATAATTTTTAATTATTACAAACTTTATAAGACAAACATGACACTCGCGGGGAATCAACTATTTCGCAGTTGGCGTGATTGCAACATTTTACATGAGTATGCTAAACTCTTAATTTAACTACTGGAAAAAATAACTGGGAAAAAATCTGAATTTAACTACTGGGAAACAAAGGGAACTGACTGGAATGATGCTCCTTAATATATTAGAGGATTTATCTGACACGACAGTCCACCTGTCTATCATTTGCAAGATCTCTGTTGTTTTTACGCTGAGGAATTGAACAGAGTTCGAAAGGATCTGGAAGGTGCATCTTTTGTATACGAAAGTATTTTGCTTAGCATAGATAAGAGTCGTTTGAAGAAGTATTTTGTCTGCTGGAAAGGTTATCCAGAAAAGTTCAATACCTGGGTCAAGGCTAGCCAACTTTCGCAAATATGAAAGATCAATTATCTTGACATTATCTTGTCTAGCAACAGCAGCATAAATTATTTCTCGGAAAACACAACAACGCATTATGTTACACAGTTGACACAACAGATCAGATTACAAGTTTCATGGTTGGTCGCGCTCACTGAAGTTTAAATATCTCTGACATTCTAACACGTGCCATCTGAAAAAGAGAGAAGAAAGATTTCCCTAAAACGAATACCTCTCACAAGACTTGAGACAAATGAGACAAAAGTGGAAAATTTTATGATTACGGAACCACTGATTCGTCTGGAAAATTATACAAATATATGCATTCTAAATTATTTATTTCCTCAACACTCTAGTTGAGGAAATAAATAATTTAGAATGCATCTGTGGTCATTTGAGGGTGACAGTTGAACGTAGTCGTGATAAAACGATCAACCGAGTTTCCGCAAAGACTAGCTGCTCTCAGTTCAGTCACGAGCTCTATTTTTTGGAAAAAGTGAAAAAAATTCTTGAATTTGAAAAAGAGAGACAAACAATTTGTTTAATTAGAAATCAATACACTATAGAGTCGAATAGTCCTGCTGGACTCCCCCCCCCCCCCAATGGACTACCATCCATGTTCATGATCTACAGCGACACCTGTAAGCCATATGTGACAGGGGATGTTCAATCGCGTCTACTACGAGTTGTATCGATGTATACCGATAATTACGAACATGGTACTACTCGAATAAAAAATTTCTCCCCGACAATTTACATACCACTGTTATTCAACGCATTTAAGACAATTGAAATAGATATAAGAGACCAATGTGGCCAGTCGATACCATTTGATTACGGGACAGTGACTGTAACACTTCATTTGAAGAAAGTCGATGACTAGATGAATCATTACGAAGATTACTTCAACTGCCAATCTGGCAACGGCTACCAGTACGATGGGGGAGGGGAACAGAGTCCTTACACCGGTGGAGTTGGTCACATTTACATCGGATCTCCCTACCAAAGAGGTCATCGTGGTATCTCTTGTAAAAGCAATTATCAATCTTATTGATGATAAATGGTTCGATAATGTCACAACAACTGTACAGACGCGTGCGATGGAAACAAAAGATCAAATTCCGTTCAGCCGTAATAATATTGTTGATATATATTTTACCAACTTGTATCTCTTCATATCGATAGAATTGTTGATGTATTTAATAAAATTAGCGGTAAATGATGTTTGTTTTCTTTTATTATTTTCACTATTATACTTCTTGTAAATATTATCTTCTCCGAAAGAAAGAATAAAAAAGTTACCAATGTACATCACAATTTGTATAATTATCGCATTAAATATGTATTAAATAAATAATCTATTGTTACAAAATATAAAAATACTTATCTTGTATTTATTGATATTCTTTCTTACCCATTCCTATAGTAGAAAATTGTTTAAAAAAATAGCAAGTTATATTTCATTATTCATAGAAACATTAATAGAAAAAAAAAAAAATAAATAAAGAGGATACGAAACGGAGGCAGGGGGTGGTTCCTGGCTCCCCCAGTACTGCATGAAGTCACTCCTCGCATGGCGCCAGACAGAGCTCCTGTGATCGTGAACTGTACGATTGACTTTCGCGAATCGATATAAAAAAATTTCTAAAATTGCGGAACCATTTGCAAAGTTTGCAAATGCAAGTCCGAAAATTGCGGGTGCCTTAGTTTATTTATAAAAAATAAAAAACCTTTCGAGTCCCGAGAATCCCTATATTCACGAATTATTCGTCAAGTGCTACATAACTTGGGGATGAAACTAACACCAATCGTTTGCAAATTAATTGCGGATTATGCAAATAAGCTTGTTTTTATATAATTCGGCTTATAAGTTAAGTTATAAATTAATTAAGTCTGTGCGACAATTGTTAGTAGTCGAGGAAACGAAGCAATGGACTGTCGATTTTTTGAGCAGTAAGACGGATCGTAATGCGGTTTTTTGCATTCGATTCGTTAAAGCGTCAGGAAATTTTGTGACCGGGTCAGATCAATTACTTTTGCGAAAATGCATTGTTGCATCAATAAAATGCTGGATTCCATCCTGGGCACCTGGTACCTCGGAGGACGTCGTCGTCATATTTGTGTTCAGCGACCTCGAAAACCCTCGAGTAACGAGTTTCGAGTCGTTATGTTACAATTTTCTGTGAAATTCTCGGAGACGACGGTCTACCCTGGGCACCAGGTACCTCGGAGGCCGTCGCCGACGTCATATTCGTGTTCAGCGACCCCAAAAACCTTCGAGTAGCAAAACTGGACTCATTTCCATCAATATTTACCGAGTTGTAAATTTTGTATTTAGTGATGCAACAATGCATTTTCGCAAAAGTAATTGATCTGACCCGGTCACAAAATTTCCTGACGCTTTGACGAATCGAATGCAAAAAACCGCATTACGATCCGTCTTACTGCTCAAAAAATCGACAGTCCATTGCTTCGTTTCAGCACCTGACGAATAATTCGTGAATATAAGGATTCTCGGGACTCGAAAGGTTTTTTATTTTTTATAAATAAACTAAGGCATCCGCAATTTTCGGACTTGCATTTGCAAACTTTGCAAATGATTCCGCAATTTTAGAATTTTTTTTTTATATCGATTCGCGAAAGTCAATCGTACAGTTCACGGAGCTGCCAGACATGTATCTTTCCACCATCTCTAGGCAGATGGTGGGGGTATTGTTTTTCTTGTCCATAGCGAGGGGTATACTACTGATGTAAGTCTTCGCGATGCAGAAAACTGTGATGCGCCGACACATGCACACCAAACGTCGCTACCTCCTGCGTGATGCCTCGTTTCTCGGTCAAAGCGGAACGTAACCTAATGACTCGAAAGCGCTGAGATCAAGATGGCTACCGCTTGTGAATGCGATTGGTACGATTATTACATCAAGTCAAAAACTTCGAGCTCCAACCAATAAATAGTTTACTCGAATGAGATTTGGTGATTATTGCTTCCTCCTAGAGGAAGCTATGTAATAGTCAAATTTTGAGTTCCGTCAAAACCTCTAGAAAATACTTTTTGGTGTGTTAGAAGTTCAAATCAAGTGTTTTTAGAAAATGTCCGTATGGATGTGTGTGTATGTACCGTAATATTTCTGGAACTGTTCCGTCAATATCGATAAAATTTGACATGCATATCTATTTTGGGATGCTAAATTCAAGAAAAACAGTTATTTTTTATTTTCTCAACTATTTTTTTTATATAAGAGGCATTATTTGTCAACCGGGCACCCCCTGCTCTCCAGAATAGTTTAAACTTTTAAGAGTCAATCGAGGATTCAAAATTTGTGTGTTTTCGTCTAGTTTTTGGAGCCGAGTGGCGTTTTTCGATTTTCAAAATGGCTGACACGATATGGCGGCTTAATACAACGGCTTGATGTAGGACTTTAGTTTCATTACAGAAATTATTCAAAATAAATGAGCTCATCAGGCTAAAAATGTTTATGCAAAAGTAATTAATGACATAAAATATGGATCAAGTCTAAAAATGATGAAATTCAAGATGGCGGATCCAATATGTCAGCCGTATAGGCTCTTGCAATTGAAAATAGAAGATAACCTTTTGACTGGCTCTAAATTTGATACTCAGGGGTTTTTGGGGTCGATAATTACAATTCTGATATCCAAATTACTAAATTCAAGATGGTGAATCCAATATGGCATCCTTATGGTCCCTAGATATTCAAAATGGAGAATAAGCGTTCGACTGGCTCATAATTTGATACACAGGGGTTTTCGGAGTTCATAATTACAATTCTGATGTCAAAATGTAAAATTTAAAATGGCGGACGGATATGGTGGACGGATACGGTACGGATTTTTAGACTTGATCCATATTTTATGACATTAATTACTTTTGCATAAACATTTTTCGCCTGATGCGCTCATTCATTTTGAATAATTCTGTAATGAAACTAAAGTCCTACATCAAGCCGTTGTATTAAGCCGCCATATTGTGTCAGCCATTTTGAAAATCGAAAAACGCCACTCGGCTCCTAAAACTAGACGAAAAAACACAAATTTTGAATCCTCGATTGACTCTTAAAAGTTTAAACAATTCTGGAGAGCAGGGGGTGTCCGGTTGACAAATAATGCCTCATAATCATTTTTTGATTTTTGAAAAACGCTATTTTGCGTTTTTTTCAATCATCCCATTGTTACAAACAATTCAGCTATAATGCATTTGAATGATAATAAAATTACCTACTTTTCCTTGTTTGGTCCTCGGATCGACCGCTTTGTTCGGCAGATAAGTATGATGTTTAGTTTTAGAGATATGAATTTTGAAAAGAAAATCACCTTTTTCATTTTATCTTTTTTATTTTTTCAATAATAAATCGAAAACTGGAAAAAATGTTTTTTTTTTGTGCCTTGATTACGGGCGTAAAAAGGCCTTATTGCACTTGAGATTTTGGAAAAAAGTAGATATTTGATGTGTTTTGGCTAAGTTTATTGCGCAGCTTTCAAACTCCTATGGATCTTAAGATATCAAGGTTACAATCTTTTTTTGAAAATTTTTTGATTTCTTATATCTCTAAAACAATGTAGTCAAATGCTTCAAAATTTTATTTGGTAATTCACCATAAAAATAGCAATCTGCTGCTAAAGTTTTAAACGATTTCGTTTAAAAACCGATTTTTTCAAAACTTTTGCTTCCTTTAGAGGAAGGAATAGTTTATTGAATTGTTGAAAGTTTATTTAACAATATTTTATTTATTGTACCTATACATTTAGTTAGAGGACGCTTTGTGCCAATAAATTGGCTGCGGTTTTACTAAATATTTCGTTCATTAACATATCTATTAAGTTAACGTGAAGTGATTGTTTCTTTATTTTAAATTTATATTTATCAAACTCTAATAAAAATATGCTTCAATCAAATTTACCAACACCTACCTGGTAGAATCGGTAACGCACTTGGCCAGTTTTTGGCATGGAATCTAAGAACTAGGCAGTTTTCTTTGCCATTTCTTAGGCAGAATGTAACGCTTTTTCTCCAACTTAATGGGCAATTCTTGGATTTAATCTGCTTACCTTGTTTTTGAGTACAAACTGCCCATTATCGAGTATTACAGCTGGGTTACACGTGGCTTATCACGGTTTTAGGTTAGAATTGGAAAATTGTAGCTAGCAGGCTTAGATTCGAGTTTTTAGTTTAAAGGAAAGTATAGAATAATTTTTTACATCAGAAACAATTCTGTCTGACCAGAGACTTGAACCTACACCCTGCCCGAGGCCAAATAAGTACGGCCGTGCGCCTTACCCGACTATGCCACGCAGACGTTGTTCCACACAAGCACTACGAGCTTCGCCATATGTTTGAATTATTCAAATTGTTCAGTTCACGCCTAAATAATAATAATTTGGTATCTTACATCCGAAAAATTAATTGATTTATTGATATTTTCATGAAATATAATTCTCACCGATAAAAAATGCACAAGATATCGCTACTTTTAGGAAATTTAACATATTCATTTTTTATACATTTTACTTAGCCAGTTTTTGCCTTTACGGCCATTTTAAATGGGTGCTTTTATATCAGGGCTTTGAATTTCAAATAAATTAATTTTTTTTGATATAACTAAACTCTTCTCTCAGTATAGACGCCATCCTCAAATAGAATTTGCCCATCCACAATTTGGCTTTATTGTATATTGTAAGTGTAGCATTCATGACAGAAGTATAGGTGATCGATCACAAAAGTTAAGCAGCGTTAGCCAGGGTTCGTAAGTGGATGGGTGACCGCTGTAAAATTTGAAGAAAAAAACTACTTCGATAACTACTTATTTTCTGTATTTTATTATTTGTAGACAATATATTCGTAAAATATTGTATTATTTTACGAATATATTGTCTGCAAATAATAAAATACGGAATATTTATTCTATTTAATAACATTATTATAATTTTTAATATTTTTTTAATTAATAACAGTACATTATGCCACAAGGGACGAAAGTCTTTGATTATTCCCGCGGGTGGGTTTACTGCCCGAGCGAAGCGAAGACAGAAATCACCCGAGGGAATAATCCACTTTAGTCCCGTGTTGCATATAGAACTTTATTCACGAACTAACTATGTAGACACCTTGTTCCCTTGAAAAGTGGAACTAACGTCAATACAAATAAAATATTAAAAAATTTTAAAAGTTTTTAAGATTATAATTTTTTCAATTTTATTTTTATTAATTAAAAAATTTCAAAATTGTTTTTTCGCATTTGCGGGAATAAAGTAACTTTATTTCCGCAAATGAGGGAATAAAGTTACATTATTACCGCAAGTGCGGGACGAAAAATATATGACGTAATAAAAAACTACTTTAGTGCGTGTGATAGTACATGCTGAAAAACGTGCCTTAATAGATGTTTCCGCGTATTATAGTACGTTTTTAAAAAAATTCTTTTTTACATGGATTACTCCGCTTTTTAAAACATTAAAAAGGTTTTAATAGTACGTGCAAATTTCCAGCAGGGCTCTTCCATTTGATTAAAAATTGTATTACTCAAAACATAAGTGTATTCACTATAAGAAATCAATATTACTTATTGCTATATTATTAATCTTTCGACTAAAATTGCTTCCTTCCTTGAAGAAGCCTTGTAATAGTAATTTCTGGAGTTTGTGCAAAAACATGTAGGAAGTGTGATTTGATGTACTTTTAGTCGAAAAATAGTGTTTTTAGAAAATGTCTGTGCGAATGTGTGTGTGTGTGTTCGTTTGTATACACCTGTATCTCAGCTTCTACTAAGTGGATTGTAACCCACCAAGTCTTATTTTCTTTGCTTTTTTTACAGTACATCTTTTTACCGCCTAAAATTTATACTATCATTCGTCGTTCTTTTGTTATGCAACATGAAGCGCAATTTTTTGAAATCGTTTTAACTTGAAAACTAAATGTCTAACCTTTCTAAAAAAAAGCATGATTATTGAAGGTTATTAGGACTATACACCACTTTAATTTAAAGTCGTTTCATGGGGTAGATCCTGAGAAAAAAATCAAAAACTGAAAAAAGACGTTTTTCTACGTTACGCGATAACTGGAGTAAAAAGGTAATAATTAAATTTAAATTTTAGATTTAGTTAGCATTATATAGTACCTTGATTCCTCCCTTTGGGCTGTTTATGAAACCTGTTAGTTTCAAAGATATCAGGCTTCAAAATTTTGTTTTTTTTTACCCTGTATACTCTATATTATTGAAAACTGCATCGCTTAGATCTCAGCTTCTATTTAATGGATTTTAAACTATACCTAGGCTGATTTTTCTGTTTTTTCTTCACCAATTCGTGAAAAACAAGATTTTTAGTTACGCATTTGCGTTTTTTTCATGGTGATTTTTCGATTAATAGTGATTTTAGACGCGTTCCGCAAACTATCATAACCATTATAACTCGGAAACTAAATGTTGAACTTTTCTTAAAAAAACATGAATAGTGTAGGTTAGCTATATATAACTATATAGAATATATAACTATATAGACTACTTTAATTCCAAGTCCTTCCATAAAGCAGATCCGGGGTCCTTCTGTTTTTTTCTCTTTGGCGCGCGTTATCGTGACGAATGTCAAAAAGTACTGTGACGAGCAAACGCGAATTCGTATTTCGCGCGCTCGCCCCGTCGCGCGACCATTTCATGCGTGAGGCGACGTTGCCAACTCGGCGATACTCGGGAAGCACGCGCGAACTCAGCGCGCGATACAGACAGGAAAAAGCGCTAGGACGACTGAGACGTGTGCGACTTTTTATACCGGCGTATCACCCGCAAGTATCCGCGCAACTGAGACGTGAGGACACAGCGACGACCCGAGTTCACCTGCTGGAAGGAAGCACCCGAGCAACCACCGCCTTGAGCATCCGGGGTACCCCAGCAAGTCGCTGTTCCAGCCGACGTCTCCCGGCCATCAAGGACTTTCCCCCGTCGGCAGCCGACGGACACGCGACGACCGAGTACTCCACGCGCGCGTCAAATACTGTAAGTTCGTCACACTAGCTACTGCGCAATCTAGGGACATCTGAATCGGCTGTGGACGCCGAGGCCGGGACTCGTTGCCACCGAGTCGTCGGCTCGTCTCCAGTACGAACCGCGAGTGCGAATTCGTCCTCTCACGACGCGTAATCCATTGTATTAACATCTTGGAGAATATAGACATCTTTCCATTATTCATGAATACACGAGTGTTTATTTCGTACTCCCGTCGCGTCCTTCCGACGAACCCGGTAGATTAAAGCCAGTTACATCGCGGCGTAGCTGTAGAGCGCGCGCCTGGCCGGAGACTCTCTACGCGAAGAAATCGCGGCGAGCTTCGCAGTTGTACACCGAGGCAACACGGCTGCATCGTAGAGAGTCGGCATTGCACCGACGGCTAACGTCCGTCGCCGACTTCAGCATCATCGAGGGATAGCCGTGCGGAGATAAAAAGAGCGAGTAATCCCCCTCGTTGACGCGACAGCATCTTCGCGGCTGGCGCAACCGCGCTAAAGCCCAGTTGCCCCGTGACAGACTGGCGCCTCAACGAGCCTCAGCGAGCAGCTGCGAGAGGACGGCGAGCAGCGAGCGAGCGGCGCGGACGTAAGCAGCGCTTGTTTACACCGCGCGCAGGCTAGCGCAGTAGCGGTGCGAGCCATAATCGCAAATAATTTTTCTATTACTTCACGAATTTTCCGGGTTGAATAACCGGACTGAAAACACCGAGGGGCTCTGTACTCGAGTCGAGCTTGCCGCGCCGACATAAACAGGGCTTCAGAGAGGCGCGCAACGGTTCGAAGTTGCGCGCACGAAAAGTAAATACGCCTGCTATAAACAGGCGATGGCTCGCAGTGCGGGACGGCGAGCAGGTTAGAAATTTAAATTTTGGCCGCCGAGCGCGGGGGGCGATCGTACTCACACACAAAGCGTGGAGTCGAGAGCGTGTGTTAGTTAGGCATTTTCGCATTTTCAGCATAGGAAAAATTGTAAGAATTCCTGTAAAATAGTAACAGGAGTGGCAGTGTCACCGGTCGGATTATCGAGTGGCTCGACGCGAGGTTGACAACCACAACATTAATTTATTTCCTTTTTCCGGTTACGAATTTAGCGAGCGACAAGTTAAACGGGATTTGTATCATCTTTTTGTTTTCTTTTTTTCTTACCTCCTGCTACTTGTCGCACCGACTGGGGACACAATGGCGTAAGCGAGCGTAACGCACTGCTAGGAATTGCGAAACACATGCACACGCGCGCTCCACTTTAGCGAGCAATACTTATTGCTAAAGCGTGCGCAGAATAAATAAATCAAAAGAAACCCAGATAATGTTGAACGGCATGGAAGACGACGTTGGAAACTGGGTACTGAACCTCACCTGGGGCGAGCTGCGACAAATATTGTCGAGCCTACGACTAAGGCAGGACGGAAATGCAGAGGACCAATGCGTCCGTCTGCACAGGTGGCTGATGGGCGAATATGACCCGTCGGACTTCGAGCCGACAGACGAACTAGGAGCCGCGGCAGTAAAACAAGAGAGAGCGGAGAGCCGCAGATCATTCTTGGAGACCACTTGTGCAGAAGAGAAAAGAATCGGCATTAATCCGCATCCACTAGAAGAGCTGATTTCGAACCCAGGAACCCAAGGACGACTACAGAGAACGTTAGAAAACGCCATCGAAGAGAACGTCGTCGTACCAGAAAATGCACACGAAGAAGCCGGGGCGGATAAGGACGAGTTTAAAGACTGCATCGCGGGGGTGGACGGACAAGAGTACACGATGCCACCAGGCATGGTAGATTACCCGGAAAAAATGCAGCGAACGGTTAGAAGTCTGCAAGAGGAGGTGAGCCAACTCAAGCAAAAGCGCACGGAAGCGCGTGCCTCCAGCACCAGGACGGACGGCGAGTCGAGACAACCGCCACCAAGAGTCACGTTCAGCGTCGTTTTGAGACGTCAACCCCGACAACAAGCGCGAGAGGCGCAACTCCCAAAAACAGGTGGAGAGAATGGCGCGAAGCGGCAGAAAGACACTCGCCCGTACCAAACCGAGGCACGACGAGAACATTCGTGAGAGATATCGTGACGATAGTCCGCAAGTGGGACTTGCGATTTTCTGGGATCATGACAGATAGAATCGACAGGTTTCTGGATCTCCTAGAGTCGAACATGAGGCTAGCTCAGATGACAGAGGCCGAGAAAATGGAATCACTGCCACACGTGTTCACGGGTGTTGCGGCGGAGTGGTACGAAAATAATAAAGATAACTGGAGGTGCTGGGAAGAATTTCGAACGGCAGCTACAAGGTGGTACGGGACGAACAGGCGCTTCCAACAACGCCTGGCCTCCGACGCCGAAAAACGGTACCACGGCGCGCACGAGCCCGTGCGCGACTACGTGACGTGCCTCGGCGGAATGATGAAAGAGATGAGGCCTCGTCCGTGCTTGGAGAAGCAGTTAGACCTGCTGCATAAAAACTTAAAACCAGAATTGCAAAGGTTGACACCACGTATGGATTGCTATGATTGGGATAGCTTTCGAGAGAAAGCAGAAGAGGCCGAAACTGTACTGGCGAGCAGTCAAGAGTACCGCGCGCCACCACCACCCGAGCAGACTATGCTAGCATCACTAGCGTATGTCTCACCGACGAAACGCAAACCAGCCACAGCACCGCCAAAAGTCGCAGCAGTCGAACTTGCACAGGCGAACGACGGAAACACGCAACTGGCAGAAATGTTTAGCAGAATGCGAAAGGCTGACAAAATTCAAGAAGGAAATACGATCAGAAAGCGAGCGCAGCAACAAGTACGGGCAGAAGAGACATAGCACGCATCAGAACAAACACCAGGGCAGTAAGCCGAAGAGCGAGGCGCTGTGTTATAACTGCAACAAACCCGGACACTTTAAGCGAGATTGTCCGGAGGGAAAAGACGAAGGGCACAAGCTCGCGAAACTCAAAGAAGACCGAAAAGGCGGCGAGTACGAGCGCAAGCCCTACAGTCACCAGGACAGAGAAGAGATCAGTCTCTGCAGCACAAGCTTCAAGAGCAAAAAAGAGGAGTGCACGCCTTGGAGAAGCGTGCGCGGGAGAACAGCGCACGGCGACCGAAAACTCGTCTGAGAAGCAGGAACGACACTGCGCAATAGTAGCGCCGAGTCCGGAAAAGAAGAATAAAGCGCAGAAGACGGGCGAGAGCATGCAAAAGCCCGCCGCGCTCTCATCACTGTCAGCAGCAACAGCCGACGAGGAGGATGAGGCGGGCCAGGGTACGCAGGTACATAAAGAGCCCGACAGAAGCGAGCGAGAGACGGACGACGTAATCGACTCGATTCTGGAGAGTCAAGCGGGAGAGGAAGATAACCTCCCAGGCGACGAAGACAATCCCCAGGAGAAACGCTGATGGATGGAGGCAAGGGTCGGAAGTTTACGATTCCGCGCCTTATACGACATCGGCGCATCTCGCGTATGCATGGGTCCGATCGGACTGCAGCTAGCGAGCGCACTGGGACGGCAACTCATGCCGAGCCACGGTCGCGGTGCCAAACTAGCAGACGGTAGCTACACGAAGATCGTAGGCTACGTCTGGCTGCCCTTCAGAGTCGGCAATGTCGAGAAGGAAGTCCGCGTGGCGATAATACCGGACCTTCCGACGGACTGCATTGTCGGCGTCAACTTTATGTTAACATTCAAGGCAGTGTTAGATCCTACAACATCAAAGCTGCACTTCAAGGAGAATAAAGAATATGTCAACGTCGAGTTGGCGGCGATGGAAGGAGCCGCGCTAACTCTAGCCTCCATGGGGCTAGCGGACGTAGAAGAGCAGCAGCGAGAAGCGCTGCGAGCGCTCCTCGACAAAATTATTGGCCCGGAGACAGGAGAGATAGGATGCACGACGTGGATAGAACACCACATCGAGGTGCAAACTACAAGGCCAATAAAGCAGAAATATTTTCCGGTCTCCAGGAAAATAGAGGAGGAAATGCACGAACAGGTGAGAGCCATGCTCGCGGCAGGTATAATCGAGCCATCGAACAGTGCTTTTGCGAACCCAGTGGTGATGGTGAGAAAAGCGAATGGAAAATATCGCTTTTGCGTCGACTTTCGGAAAGTCAATGCAATCACACGAAACGACGCTTACCCATTGCCACAGATGAATGCGATACTGAGAAAATTGCAGCAAGCGCGCTACATTTCTACGATTGATTTGAGTAGCGCGTACCACCAGATACCACTGAGCGAGGAGAGCAAGCAATATACAGCTTTCACGGTGCCTAGGATGGGGCTTTTCCAGTTCAAGCGCCTACCTTTCGGCTTATCAGAAACGGGAGCTACGTTTCAAAGGCTGATGGATAAAATAATTACGCCAGAGCTGCAGCCGCACGCCTTTTCTTATTTAGATGACGTAATTGTCGCGACAGAAACATTCGAGGATCACGTTAAAGTCCTCGAACGCGTGTTAAAAAAAATCAAGGAAACAGGGCTGACTGTCAACAGAGAGAAGAGCGTGCTCTGCAAAGAAGAGGTGAAATACCTCGGCGTCCTTGTAAACAGAGACGGCTTCAGGCCAGATCCGGAGAAGATAGTGAATTTTCCACAGCCAAAGAATCTAAAACAACTGAGGCGTTTCCACGGTATGGCCTCGTGGTATAGGCAATTTCTAGAGGGCTACGCAGCATTGGCCGAGCCACTGACTCGGCTAACAAGAAAAGATCAGCCGTTTGTATGAGGAGAAGACCAGCAGTCAGCGTTCGAGGCGATAAAAGCTCTCGTCACCTCGGCACCAGTACTGCACTGTCCAGATTTCGACCAGCAATTCGTTATACAAACTGATGCGTGTGATACGGGTCTCGATGTTGTATTGACGCAAAATATAAATGGACAGGAGCGAGTTCTTGAATTCGCCAGCCGAGTGCTCACGCCGGCTGAAAGAAACTATACAGTCAGCGAGCGGGAGTGCTTAGCCGTACTGTTTGCGGTGCGCAAGTTTCGCCAGTACATAGAAGGCTACGAATTTAAGGTAATAACAGACCACAGCAGTTTGAGGTGGCTGTGTAATCTGCGCAATCCAACAGGCAGATTGGCTCGCTGGGCACTCGAGCTGCAAGGACACAAATACACAATCGAACATCGGAAAGGCGCCGACCACCATGTGTCAGATGCTCTGTCTTGGATGTATGAGGAGACAGAGCCAGAGATAGCAACAGTGAGTCAGGATCCGCAACCCCAAGACTGCTGGTATAACGACCGGTTCAAAGCAGTCAAGGAAAAGCCTGAACATTTTCCGGAATGGAAAATTGTGGGGGGGGGGGGGCGGATGTACAAGTACAGGGCGGACCCTGACATCACGGGCTCCATGGGAGACGACGACGATGCCTGGAAGCTTGTCGTCCCGGCGGAAAAACGACTACAAGTGCTGCAAGAAAATCATAGAGCGTGGGATGAGCATCTCAGCGAGATCACATTCTCGTTTAATACCGCGGTGCACGAGGCTACAGGTGCCTCGCCTGCAATGCTGAATTTCGGCAGACAACCAGCAATGCCAGCGTCGCTCAGAGTAAAAGAAGACCATGAAGCTGCGAGACAGGGAGCCGTGGGCGATTGGCAAGCTCGCCGGTGAAGCTGTCCGGTGAAGCGCGAGATCCAAACGCGTCATATTTTCATACTCGTCGCAGAGCGGCGACCTTCAAGGTCGGCGATATCATCGCCAAGAGAAGGCACGTACTGTCGTCAGCTGCTGGCGGAATAGCGGCGAAACTAGCTTTACGTATGTAGGCCCGTATACCATCACCGCACAGGTCAGCTCGAACACATTCGAGCTAACCAACAAAGACGGAAAAATCGAGAAGCTGGTGCCGGCAGAGGAGATGGCTACGAAGTAGACGACGAAGCGGACGACAACCAAACCCGACCACCGAGGGATGATAGCAAAGCAGATGCGACGCACGACCCGCCTGCAGCGTGCGGAGCCGAGCCTGAGCTCGAGCCGTCAGATGTAGGGGGGCGAGGATAAGCGTGAGAAAGGAACGAGAAAGCGTGTAACCGCGCCAGCGGGCGCGTGCGGCGGCAGAACAGCGAAAGTCTCAGTAGGAGGGGCGGGGGAACCTCCTCGGAAGACCGCGAAAGATTGTAACGGCAAGCGAGCCGCCGGAAGAACAGCGAATTGTCAAGCGCAAGCCCGGCCGACCCAAGGGCTCGACTAAAGCGAAAGTTAGCGATAAGGCGGAAACATCACCCCGAAAGTCATTGGATGGCCCGGAGCCCACTCGGAGATAGTGCTGCACGCCTTCTCGGAGCTGGTGACCCTCTCCGAGGTGGCAGGCCGCGCTCGAGAAGAGGCCGAACAAGCGGCTGGGCCGAGAAGGAGGCTGACGAGGCCGGAGACAACCTCGACGAGACGGCGGTCATGGTAATCGAGAGAAGTGACCGTCCGACTGGAGACTCGCCGGCGGATAACGAACTGGCGAGCGAATAGGCAGGAGCTTGGGGTATAACCCCCGAGCCATCAACCACAGGAACGAGCTCTCTCGGCGATGAGGAGCGCGCTGACAGCTGGGTGGAGCTGCGCAAGGAGTTGCGCGTCTTGAGGGACACGATCCAGGAGTCGGAGATCTGGGAGGTGGACCTCTTTGCGCGCTTCGACGCGTACCTCCAGGCTGCTGGATCGCGGGCCGACCCAGAGGCGCGGGTGTGGGCGCGCCATATCGAGGATCGGCGGGAGGTGCAGGTTCTCCTTGCTGGGGCTCGGCGACAGAGGAACGACCGTCACCGCGCGCTCGAGGCAGAAGAGCGCAAGGCATAGGAGCGCCTTGACCGGCTCCGCGAAGAGCGCGAGCGCCTCGAGGAGAAGGTGCGCTTCGAACAGCAAGCCGCGCGCCGTGCGCAAGCACGCCTCGCGCGTGCGCGCCATGCGGAAGAGGTGGCCCGTCAGAAAGAACAGCAGCGCGCGGTATATCTCCGAAAGAAGGGGGCAGAAGAACCGCGCTGCTATGTATGCGGATATCCGGGGTGCGGCGGTCCCACCAGTGCCCGGAGTGGAAGCGGCACAAGGAGATCTTGTCGTCGACACCCCGGGACTACAAGAAGAAGTGAAGGAGGTGTAGAGAGCAGATGAAGTGTTGAAGTTGGAGGGAATATAGTACCTTGGTTCTCTATAATCACCGTGTTTTTCTTTCGCTGCGACGATTCTTCCTACCCTATCATTACCCCATTTACAGCTTCGTCAGGTCAGGCGCGCGACGATGTTGCAGAGCTGCTTCGAAGGGCGGTGTGACCAGCGAACGCGAATTCGTATTTCGCGCGCTCGCCCCGTCGCGCGATCATTTCATGCGTGAGGCGACGTTGCCAACTTGGCGATACTCGGGAAGCGCGCGCGGACTCAGCGCGCGAGACAGACAGGGAAAAGCGCTAGGACGACTGAGACGTGTGCGACTTTTTATACCGGCGTATCTCCAGCAAGTATCCGCGCAACTGAGACGTGAGGACACAGCGCCGTGTTTTTCTTCCCATCTTTCCTACCTTATCCTTACCCCAGTGACAGCTTCACCAGGACAGGCGCGCGACGATGTTGCAGAGCTGCTTCGCTGCTTCGTTGACGCGATAGCATCTTCGCGGCTGTCGCGCTAAAGCCTAGTTGCCCGTGACAGTACAAAAACATTAAAGAATTATATATGAAGTAAAAAGAATTCTGATATTAAAGCAATACATAATCTTGAAGGAAGCTACGTGCCAAATAATTAGCAGCAATTTTTTATTTTCCATCTAAACAGAAAATACAGGGTTGACGCATAAAATGGCCTAGGGGGCGGAGAGGGGTAAAATCTTACTAATGTGTGTGTGTGTGTGCGCGCGCATGCATGTATGTAATCAAATATAAATTATGTTTTGTAGCAAACAAAGTAATAATTTATTTTTTGGCAGTTTGCCATATTTAATTTTCAGAGCTTGTTAGCAATTATCTTATTGATGATATGTACTTGTGCTTATATTCGCCTAATTTTGCCAAATTTAATGGATAGAAACAAAAAGGGGTAAGTAATCATTACATGAGTTAATTTATATTATTTTAATTATTTCTTTAAAACCGCTGCCAAGTCCTTTGCACTTAACCTTCTCCTAATAGGCTGTTAATTTTTGTTTTAATATGTTAAGCATTTAAATTTACTTTTACATTTAAATTTGAAGATTATGAAGTTTTGTAGTAATAGACTGCACAAATATAAGAATATCTTAATCAAAAAATTTAATATCGTCTGATATCTCTAAGATAATAAGAAAGCTGCTTTGCATGACGGGAAAAAGCAGGTGTTAGGGTAAAACTCAATTTACCTGGCTAACAATGAATTGTTTAACACGAGTCCGCTCTTTTACTCTCCCATACAAGCGAGATCAGTAACATTCCACTGACTATCGCGGCAGAACTGTTTGTTTTTATTTGATTGAAATAATTGAGAGTGAAATAATGATTAAAGTTAACTTACTTGCCTTTGATGGTTGTACCAGAGTCGAGAGAAATTGATAAGAATCCATGTTCCGGGCGTAACCGAGGGCTACTAGGGATAAGAACAAGTGTGGCGTATTTATTCTTTATTAATAATATATTTTAACTATTAGTAGTTCTAGCGAACGTTTCTCCGTCATTTGGCTCTCATATGCGCGAATCGACAAGGCGATTCGTGGCTTCAGGCCAATACGGTTAAGAGTGGTTTTATAATCTTTCCTAGACTGCCACGACCTCCTCTAGGAGTTTTACGCGTGTGTATAGCTATAGATATAGAGGAGCGCGCGCACTGCTTCGAGTCCCTTAGGTGGTCCTCGAGAAAGCGTCTTTGTTTTAGCGGACGCGAGTTTTAGGCGACGTTTAATAAAAAAATTGATCCTTGGAGACTTCTTCTGTCAAAACTATGTTTTATTCCCTTGAAAAAACTCAGAAAATTAGCGTCTTTACTCTAGACGGCTACACAACAGAATGAGAATACGAGGGAGGTATCGAGAGAGAGAGAGAGAGAGAGAGAGAGAGAGAGAGAGAAAGTGTCGTAGCTCTCTCCCATACGGGGTGCTTACCTCTCCTCTCTTGGCACTTCAGCTTAGCCGCGCTCTCATTCTTACTCATTTGGCCTTATGGGTGCTTTCGAGCCTACCTACACCGCTTCAAGATTGAGGATAATCCAAATTGCCCAATATGTTTGGAAGCAAACGAAGATACGGAGCATGTCTTCTGTAACGGTTTTTGATACGAAATGGAACGAGAATAACTCGAGCGATACCTTCAGACTAAGGTGAACCCTGAGTCAATGATGACAGCTATGCTATGTAGTTCTCCGACCGCACGGCGACTCTCCCTCATCTCAGCCAAATGCGCGCATGCGATTACTCGAATTGAGCCGCGCAGCTCTTTGTCTGTTCGGCGATCCAGCTGCGCTTTCTTGACGCTCACGATTTCTGCGTCTCATCACCCTTGCGACTCACGCTTTCCTACGGCACTGCTAACGCTTCTCTCTCTCTCTCTCTCTCTCTCTCTCTCTCTCTCTCTCTCTCTCTCTCTCTCTCACGTGAGTACAACAGTCTGCTTTGCTCTGCTTACTTTTCTAAGATCTATTACTGCCGCACGCTGCCTTCGGGCCTATTGTTTTGTAGTTTGTTGCATGCGCCTTTCTGCAACCTTCATCGTGAGATAATAATCACTGGAGGCTGCAATTTCTTTCAACGCTAATTTCTTGCTCCAACATCACCTGCTGTAACCTAACCTGCAAACTCGCACGGCTTTTCTCCTTGCTGCACGGCGTCTATCTCTCCTCAAAGCGATCCACGTGGAGCCACCTGTCGGGTACACGGAACACCACCAGCAACATCATCAATCACAGGTCGGTCAATTCTCACCTCTCTCGATTAGCACCCCATCTGGCTTTGGAGAGTATTGAGTCTCCAGCTTACCTATCAGTCGATATTATCAGTCGATAACCTACCACCTGCTACTACTTTACAACACGCTCTACATTATCGACTGCCAGTAAGTTGTCGACGGAGACTTAGTAATAACATTCAAAAATGAGTGGAATTGGTGTGAAGAATGCCGAGTCGCTCCTCACGTGTGCTCAATGTAATAAAGCTGCCAAAGGGAAAATGAAGATCTGCGAGCTGTGTAATCGGCAGTTCCACTCCATTTGTCTCAACATCAGGTCTATAATGGTTAGTGATACTGCACCGCTCGCCTGCGCAGTCTGTGCGGAGGAATATGCCACCGTCACACCAACAACCACGCAGACGAGAGCTCAAACAGCAGCAGCGGCTGCGGCAGCAAATAGGTTAGCCAAGGGCACGCCTGGAATGGGCGCGCACAAAAAGAACAGCTCGGCACCTCCTTCTCTTGCGGGCTCCAGAACCCAGTCGCCTGCAAGAACACAGGTTTCGTTCATCGAAAATTCCCTTAAGGACATATTCGCGGCGCTGGGTGACATTAGGAAGATCCAGAATGAGGCCCTTCAGGCACAAAACACCATGTCTGAAAGGGTCTCAAGAATCGAGAGTAGGCTTGGCCCTCTTGAAAGCCGCCTCAAAGCCCTTGACGGCTTGCCTGCGCTCAAGACTCGACTAACCAATCTCCGAGCTGCAGGCTCAATATCAAGAGCTGTCGTCAAGGAGTCCCGCAGAGCAGCACAACATCAGCAGTGCTCCTGCCTCCGAGGAGATCAACAACCTCCGCAGTGAACTGGCTGAGGTTAAGAGGAAGCAGGAGCGCTCTGCGAATAATGTGGTGGTGATCTCAGGCCTAGCCTACACCCAGGAGACGTCACTGCATCTCCTGGCCTTTACCGTCTTGGCTGCACTGGACCCCACGGTCCTAAGGCGGGATGTTGCAACCGTCAGAACCATGGGGAGACTCGACGCTAACACCATCAACGCCCAAGGTGACAGCAGATTTCCACCCCTAGCTGTCACTCTCTCCTCCAGTGCGCTGGCCCGCTCCATCATAGTGGCCAAAGCCAGGAAGCGTAAACTTCATACCAGCGAACTCGATGATGCACTACTGGAGGAAGCGAAAGCTCTCTACCCAGACCACCAGGGACTTGTCAACATTAACGAGCTGCTTCCTCCAGACATCCATAAGTTGCGCATCAGGACCAGGCTTGAGGCGAAGAGGAGAAAAGGTTGCCGTTCCTTCGTGAGGGATGGGAGGATTTACATCCGTTCTGGCGAGGACAGTGAGCGGGCCACTATCATCTCCACCGAAGCTGATCTTGAGGCTTTTTTGGCCCGAACGCCGCCAACAGCCAGAATGGACATCAAACACTAAGACACACACCTATCATCCCGCCAAAACCACCATCTAAATCATTCATCTCATCGACATCTGCCTCCAAGGTGTCTCTGTCTGAGGGTCTTAAGGTCTGTCATTTCAATGCGAACTCCCTTACGGGTCACATTGAGATGATCAGGTTCTTGTCCACTCGTCCCCCCTTTCACGTAGTGGCTGTAACTGAGACCTGGCTGAGTGACAAGATACTATCCATCCCTTCACTGGATGATTACACTTTCTACAGACGGGACAGAAACAGGAACGGTGGAGGTGTGGCCCTCTACATTCATCATTCACTGACTGCTAGCGTTATCTCGTCATCTGATGGCGAATGGTCGGGCAAGCCGGGTAAGCCAGAGTATCTTTTTTGTGAAATCACATCTAAGGGAATATCCTCACTCACCCTTTATCCAGGGATCTAACTTCATCGAACAACTAACAATGCATATGCACAACTACTCCACGAAGGTCATCATGGGAGATTTCAGTGCTGATCAGCTTTCCACATCTGAAGACGCAAATTTCATCAGGGCTTTCATTGATGAGAACTCCCTTATTTCTGTACCATATGGTGCAACCCATCACAGACAGGACTCTGACACCTGGCTTGACCTATGCTTGATTGATGAGCAGGATCGCCTGCTCTCACACTGGAAGACTGACACTCCTTTCATCAACGGACATGACCTGATCACGGCCACACTCGACGTACAGATTCCACGCCACGTACCTACTACATACTCTTACAGAAACTACAAAGGAATCTGTGCTGAGAAGCTAAGGGGCTTCCTTAGCGCATGTAACTGGTCATCCTTCGCCACGCCATCACTTGACGAATGCATCACCACTCTTAACACCAACATCTCGAACGCCATAAATCATCTCGCCCCATTAAAGACCATGACACCTGGACGTAAACGTCACCCGTGGTTTACCGCGGCTCTTCGTGACCTTTTAACTGAAAGGAACAGACTCTACAGACGTTTTCGCAGAAGTCGTTTACCGTGGGACCTATACTTTTATAGAATCACGCGGGACGACGCTCATAAACGGATTGAGGAGGCCAGGCTGAATTACTACTAGTCACGCCTGTCCTCCTTGACCGACGTTGCAGAGATCTGGAGATAGCTTGGGAATCTTGGTATTACTACTTCTAAAACTCGTTCACCTGCTCGGTTCTCTCCGGATGCTCTCAACGAACACTTTAGCTCCATCTCAAATGACCCTCAAGCTCCATCTGTTGAGGAGTATCTGCGAACCCTGGAGAGTCTGGACCTCCCTGAACACTTCATCTTCAGGGAAATCACAGAATCGGACGTGTCGGCTGCAGTAACACACTTTAACACCCAGGCCAGAGGAAGTGATGGCATCCCACAGGTTGTAGTTTCTAAAGCACTGCCAATACTCGCTCCCTTACTCTGTCAAATTTTCAACCTATCTCTGAGCGAGGAACGCTTCCCCTCCGCCTGGAAATCATCGCTCGTAAGAGCACTAAATAAAGTCAACTCTCCAACAATCGTAACTGACTACCGTCCGATCTCTCTACTCTGTTTCCTGTCCAAGGCGCTGGAGTGGCTGGTGCACAAGCAAATTTCTGAATATCTTGAAACTAGGCTTTACCTTGACAACTTCCAAACTGGCTTTCGCACTGGCCACAGCACGCAGTCTGGCTTGATTAGGCTGACTGATGATGTTAGGCTTGGGATGGACAGGAAGAAAGTCACTCTGCTACTTCTATTTGACTTCAGCAAGGCGTTTGATACAGTGTGTCACGTCAGGCTGCTCAGATAGCTATCCTCTTTCGGCTTCTCCAAGCAAATCCACCTCTGCCACAACATCGGCAACGGGAGTAGCTGTAACAACAACAGCGGCCAAGAACACTCCCAAGCAACAGCAGCCGGCGAGCAACAAGAAGACGAGGTCAGCACCACCATCGGCCAACACGTCGAGAAATCCCTCACCAGCCCGTTCGGCCAGGGTTACAATAACAACACCTACGCCGTCCGTTGATGCTGCTCTGAGGGACATTCGCGGGGCACTGGACGACATTCGCAACGCTCAATTGGGGTTGGTGCTTGACTCTAAACTCACATGGAAAGAGCACGTTACTCAAGTGTGTAAGCGTGCTCACTCCCTAATGTACAGGCTCTACTTTTTCAGAAAGAGTACCAATCTCAGGTTGCGCAAACATCTTGTGCAAGCACTCCTATTTCCAATCATCGACTACTGTTCTGTTGTATACTGTAACCTGACATAGGAACTGGACTTAAAACTACAGAGACTCGTGAATACAGCGATTCGGTACATCTATGGTGTAAGGAGGGATGAGCACATCTCCCCGTACAGGTGGGAGCTGCAATGGCTAACCACTGCCGGACGCAGGAAGTACTTCACAGCTTGTTTCCTACGTAAAATGTTTAACTCGGCCGTACCATCATACGTACTGGCCTTTTTTGACTTCCGCGTCACACTCCGGCCTGTGAGGGGCGAGGTGACACCTCTGGAAATTCCTGCTTTCGCGACAGAGACGCTGAGGAACTCATTCCATATCAGCGCCTCATACCTATGGAATAACCTGCCATCACACATCAGAAATACCTCATCCACTGCCACTTTAAAAAAAACTCGCTAAAGACCACTTCTTTCATCTAGAAAACACATAAAATGTACACAGTCCACGCACACGCACACACACACACACCACTTTTTCGCTAATTTTCCTTTTTCATCATCGCCTCACTCTCTCACTACACATATTTCACAATGCCTCAATTTGCTATCAACTATTTTGTTTACTCTTTACTTATATGTAGCAACTCTTGCAAAAAAATTTTTTGTACTCATAACCATATGTGCTATAAGTAGAAATTACGGAAATTTCGATGTTCTTAAACCATACTTCTGAACGATTTGGAAGAGCGTGATTTACGTGTTTGGCTCTACGTGATAGGTCATATTTAGCGGTCGCAAGATATCGAAATTTCCGCAATTCCTACGTAAAGTACAACTATTTTCGAATATTTTTACCGGAAAATTGTTACGATTTGTTAAGAATTCTCTTGTAACAAATGTTTGTCCATGAATATACCAAAATTTACCGCTATGCACCGAGCGGAGCACACGCTGTTCTAAGTTAAGATAAAAGTCAAATTTTCAACGTAGCAAAGTGTTAGTTATTTTACACCTGTTTCGTTCTTCGTTCCCGCGCTCACCCCGGATTCGGGACGTAAAGGAGCTTGCAACAGTATTATCATAATCTCTAAATATTCACTTATACCTATTGTGCTTGGTACGGCTTAAATTTTCAAATATTTCAAAAAACGGGCAAAAAATAGTATATTGTATACCAAGGGCGTAAAGTGGGCTTTTTTACGCGGAGTGTGGAGTTTACGAGCCGCAGACGAGTACTGCAGCCACACGAGGCCAAAAAGTCTGCTTAGCCCTTGGTGCACACCATATTTTTAGTAACGCATGTATTGATTTTCGCGTTTCAAACTGCACTTGTTAAATTTCTTGCTAGAAGATTTGCCAATGAATTGTGTAGCGGGCGCAAAAATACTTTTAAAAACAATAATACTATTATTTTTAAATATTCATGGCTATGTAGTGACCGTGTAAAAAGCAGCCAATTTATTCCCGCTGTATATCCATGAAAAAACGTGAAAATTAATACATGCGTCACGAAAACTATAGTGTGCACCAAGGCATAAGCGGGCTTTTTGACGTCGTGTTGTTTACAGCACTCGTCTTCGGCTTGGAGATGCACTCGCCTTCTGCTCGTGCTACCTCGCCTTCGACTCGTACTACAAACTCCACACTTGGTCTAAAAAAGCCTACTTTACGCCCTTGGTACACAATATACTATTTTGTACGCTTTTTTTAGGCCGGTCAAAAAAGGTTACTTTAGGGCAGTTTTTTAGGTGTCTAAAACGCGACAATCGTAATGTGTTACAAAAAGGTCATTTTATTCTGGCTAATAATAAAGCTTTTCTTTTCACTGTGCTAAGTCTTGAAACTTGAATTTGTAGAAAATAACTAATATAATTAAACGCCAAATATATTTAGTTGAGGAACATCAGTCTTTGAAGCTGCTTGTTTTATTATCGGTTTTATTATCCACAGGCCACAACACACAGTCTGGCTTAATTAAGCTAACTGATGATGTCAGGCTTGGCATAAACTGACTAAAGCTCTAATGTATAGACTATACTTTTTCAGGAAGAGTAAGTATCTCAGGCTGCGCAAATATCTACTGCAAGCGCTTCTCTTTCCAATTATATATTACTGATTTCTTGTGTACTGTGACCTGACTAAGGAGCTTGACTTAAAACTACAAAGGCTTGTGAATACAGGAATTCGTTACATCTGTGGTGTAAGGAGAAATGAACGCATCTCCCCGTACAGGCGGGAGTGGCAATGGCTAACCACCGCCGGATGCAGGAAGTATTTTACTGCTTGTTTTCTTCGCAAAATGTTTAACTCAGCCGTACCATCATACGTACTTTGACTTCCGCGTGACACTCAGGCCTGTAAGGGGAGAGATGACACCTCTAGATATACCTGCCTTCCCGATGAAGACGCTTAGGAACTCGTTTCATAACAGCGCCTCATACTTGTGGAACAACCTACATCACACATCCGAAACACTACATTCATCGCCAGCTTTAAAAAACTGGCTAAAGATCACTTTTTTGAACTTAAAACATGTAAACATCTTGTACACACTCACACATAGATACACACTTACTCATTATCGCTCAATCCATCTTCACCTTCACCCATTCTCACTCTACACTATCTCTAATAGAGATAACCTCAACTTTTTATGTAACTTATAATCTACTCATTTTGCTGTAACCATGATATTGTACAACAAAATGTCCGCAAATAAATCTAAATCTAATCTAATCTCTCTCTCTCTCTCTCTCTCTCTCTCTCTCTCTCTCTCTCTCTCTCTCTTTCTTTCTCTTGTGGAGTTGGAGAACCCTCTCTGGCAGAATGTTCTCTCTTACTCATTTTTTTCACTCAAAACACCACTGAAATCTACATAATATTAATTTGATGTTTCTAATAGGTTTTCTATGTCGTACGATTACAGGAGTAAAAAAGCTTTAATTAAGTTGAAATTTTGGGAAAATATCGATCTTTTGATTACCTCGGCTAAGATTTTTTTTGCAGCTGATTAAACCGTTTAGTGTAAAAGATATTAGGATTCAAATTCTTTGTCTCTTACCCTGTATATCCTGTATAACTGAAAATTACTGTTTTTGTTAAACCTTCTAACTCGCTAACTAAAGTTCAGAATATTTTGAGAAAATTCATGATTTTATGAAGTTATGAGGACCCTATGTTATTTATAATAAAGAGATTTAAATTTTTTCATGAAAATTATATGATTTGATATTGTGACGGGTACTCCTTTAGTAAAATAATTAAGATTAAATATTTTAAAAATCATTAATATACAGTATATTTGAACAATATTTTATCTATTGGAACTATACATTTTGTTTGAGGAAGCAACCGGCCAAAGAACTGGCAGTGTTTTTTTGCAATATATCGTATGTTATGTAAATAATGTTTTAATAATTGATATTTTATACATTTTTATACAAATATTTATACTACATTGGAAATAAAAAATTATTAATACAAAAAATTTCACCGTAAACAATATTTTTCGTGTAGACATCGGTAAAGGTAAAATTATCATCTATTAACTTTTTATTTTTTTTTTTCTAATAATATTTTTAGATTTTTTTGTTTTTTACGCGAGATAGTGCAACGTATAATTGTCCATGACTAAACACAGGATTTGGAAGGTACAATAGCGTAATTTACTTCGTTCCTAACGTCGCTCGGTTAAATGTCTTGATGATGATTATACAATTTTTATTAATAGGCTGTTTTCATAAAAAGATAATTGACGCATATCTTTTGAACAAGTACAGTATCAGACCTATTCTTATAATTGCACTGTTTTTGCATTGCATTTGCAGTTCCCAATGTATTTAATATTTACCCATGTAATGTAGAATTTGATATACAGTAAAATGCGAGAATTAAAGGTGTTGTGTCCCCTTAAGTGCACCAGTGGACACTGGTAAATAAGTTTTTTGGTGACTCAGATGACTAGATTCTTGTTGTCATAGTGGTCGCGTCGGTTGTTGCTACGTGGTGACTCGGAGCGTCGGCCATCTTGGCATTGTTGCAGTTGTTGCGTGTGTGAATGCTCCTGTTAAGCATAAGTATTGTCAATTACTATAAGTATAAGTATTTTGGAGTTATTTGTATTGCCAGATAAAGTAGAGATTTCGTGTCGTATGTACATGAGTGAGTAGGCATTGCGACTTGATGCTCAATTTGATTAAACGACAGTGTGATTATTATAAATGATCGTACGCAAAATTTTCAAGCCAAATTTGAATGTGATTGCTTGCACTAGGATTTTTCTTTAACCGTAGGATCTGGCGCAGTCGCCATGTTTGGGAGAACGCTAGGGAGAGGGTAAAATAATCACTCACAACAGTTACAGTTTATTGCACTCTGTATTTCGCCCAGCCCTTCCCTACAACGCGATGGCTGTAGTGCCTCCTGCGCACAATTTAGCCACGCAGGGCTTATGCTCGCATTCGACTAACTCGTCGATTTTGACACACGGCCGCTCCAAATGAGTCTTCCTGTGTTCTACCCAGTAAGTTATCTGGTTCCTGGCTTCAGCCTTTGCTTTTTTCTTAATATTTGAAGCTGCAAAATCTGCATTAACATAAGCTGAATGACCTGTGTGTATGTGTTGATGCGTGTGCGTATATGCGCGCGGGTTATACGTGCATATGTATGTATATGTATGTACGTGCGTTTGTGTTTGTGTACATGTCTGTGTTTGCAAGAGTGTACATACGTGTGTGCGTGGGTTACTTTTCCCATTTTTAGTATTGCATATCTGTGTGGAGGTTCCCTTCTGCCACCACATTCGGATCGACGCGCAGCCTGGCGAACGATCACGATGTGACAAGCAAGTGTGCTCGAACGTCTAATTTCGGCCTGGCCACCAATTGGGACAGACGTTTTAGTCTCTAATCAAGTCTCTACTATAAAATATACTTTATTTACATATCAGTACAAAGTGCGTATCATTGACTTGACCCGTGTCCGATCCTTTATCCTTTTTGTTACAAGTACTGCCGAGAACATCCCTCGCCAAAACATCTGTGCTATCTTCCTGACTGCATGTTCGCCTGACAGAATCTACTTGTTCTTACTCGATTTTGGGAGTGGGGACAGGTGAAGTGGGGGATTTTCTTCAAAGTACGTATAGCACCATAGACGATAAACAATCATGACCTTCACCTCAGTGACCGTACAATTATGCAATTGATTGCGGCAAAACTTTATAAATCTTAAATTTAAATGTAAAATAAAATTTAAATACTGAGCATATTTAATCAATAATGAAAAGAAAATCACGATAAAGCTATATGCCAAGAAGTTGGCAGCGATTTTTAGTTTGTAATCATCTTTATTCTATACTAATTGGTTATTGACTTATTTTTAATAACCCCTGAAACATTTTGATATATTGAAGACTTGTACATCAGCATATTGGAAGTAAACTACTTTTTAAAGATTAAAAATCAACAATAAAATTGTCTTTGATAACCATAGACTGAATTAATGGATAAATATTTCTTATTGCAGGTTTTTAGGTGTTTTTTGGAAATTTGCACGAATTGGAGAGCGAAAAAGTCCGTACGTTGCTGCTTGTTGTATGCTAATGTCAATAAGTATATTATTTTGGACCTAAACATTGTAAATTCATAAAATTTGTTCAATAATAATAAATCGTTTACAATAATATAAATGTCTATCAAATTTGATTAAGGACCAGTTAATCCTTTGTATTTGTTTATTTACGTATTTATCCATTCACATAAATAAAAAAGAAAAAACAAAAAACTTATATGACTAATAAATGCCAAAGACAGATTTGAGACGTGATTCGAATAACGATAACGATTCGGTAGTAGTTATGCATTGCGGAAAAAGATATCCAGCTCTGTTCAACCTAGTTCGTAATTATTAATCTTTTCAACCTAGGTAGTGTGGTGTAAAACCTGAAATTAGAATGAGCCTGGCTTTCCTGCAAGACACGATGATTGCATAAGTTACAAATAAACTTTTTTTTAGAAAAGGACAGAAATAGATGGAAAAAACATCAAATTACGACGAAGCTTAAACGTAAGTAGGCCATCTTGGTAACAAACATTAAATTACGACGAAGCCTAATCGTAAGTAAGCCATCATAGTAACAAACATCAAATTACGATGAAGTTTAAACGTGAGTAGACCATCACGGTTAATAGCATACAAAGTAGGTAAATTAGGTCAGGTTGTAGGGATTTAAAATTACCTTACTGTAACACAAACGTTGCAAAAAACCGATTGTGCGATCATATAAATGATAATGAGCAGATAAAAAGGTATATGTTTTTCACTCGCATTTGCATTCCTTATTGTTAATTATTAACAATTTATTGCAGAAAAACACGATTTTTGTCTTTTGTTGCTAATAATTTTAAAACTAAAGGAGCTATTGGAATGCCCTAATAGACAATTTGTAAAGAATAAAAATATCTACAAAATAAAAGGTCAAACGCGTCAAGTGGATTAGCTTCTAAGATAATAATTAGCTACTAAAAGCGAAACGCTTTGCTTTACACATAAGGCACTTCTTAATATTTAAAGGTTCGCTAATGAACATACATAAACGCACACACACACACACACCCGGGTTGTGACCACGCTGTTCCTCAGGCAACTGGAAGAGCCAAGTGTCAGCGAAAGAGGCAAAAGGGTAGGAAACGACAAGGCCCCAGGGCCAGATGGCATTGCAATGAAATTACATCCTGTTCCTATAAAGTTGCAGGAAACGTCCCCCAAGGGTCAGTACTTGGCCCGCCGACTTGGAATATCATGTACGATAGGGTACTAAAGCTACAATTACCTGAAGGAGCAACAGTCGTGGGATTGGCTGACGACATAACAGTAGTGGTGGAAGCAAAACATAAAGAATAGATGACAGACATAGCTGAAGAGTCAACCCGTATAATACACGAATGGCTAACAGGGATTGGTCCGGAACTAGCCAGTCACAAAACGGAAGTTGTTCTCATTTCTAGTAGGAAGAAGATGGAGGAAACTACACTGACGGTGGATGGACATGAGATCGCTTCTGAACCAACCATCAATTACTTGGGCATACCCATCATGTGTCGAAGCTTTGGTTATACATTTTTGTTTTCGTGATTTTTAATCGATTACATTTCCGAACATTTTTATTATATAACCTCACGAATATTTTCGATCAATGCTGTCGGCTGCCTAATCGTCATCAACATAGCAATTTATAATATCGCAATTTTCATTCCTTTGGTAATGTAATTTTAAATCTTTTGTTAAATACAGATATTTCAAAATTCGCAATGCATATTTCCAATGCTTTTCACTAAAACTATTTTGATATCTACTAAGGTAATTTACGCTATAACTTATATCCGGTCGTGTACTTGAACTTATGTATAACAAAGCACCTATCAAATTTTTAGGCACGACCGCGAAACGGAAGTGCCTTATAGTTTTGTCATCGAAAAAGTGTGAGATGCGATATCTCACAAAATTTTCGACCGATCGTGCTGAAATTTTGCGAGGAGTCTCCTCTTCCACAAACCTAAAAACTAATTTTTTTTAACCCGATCGTCTACTTTTTTTTAAAATGCAAGCAAAATTTGTTTAATTTTTGCGTGTTTTTTAAATAAAAATTTTGGTGTTACACGATTATCTCTGAGAGACTTTTATCAATCGGGCTAAAAATTTGTGTGCGAACTCCCTTCGTAATTTAGGTTAGGTGAAAGTTAGGTGTCAAAATTACTTTAGGCTTGATCCTGCATGTATACGCAGAATGCGGGCACATCCAAAAATCGCTAAAAACGGTGTTTTGGCTCTAACTCAAATTCTATGCATTCTAAAAAAAAGTTAAATAGAAAAGTTGTAGATCTTGAGGGAATACAACTTTTTTCTATTGACACTTAAGCGTGAAAATGCTTTTAATTTGAGTGAACAGGCCAAAATCGATTTTTTTATAGCAATAAACCAGTATATATTGTTATGACCGGGTACGGATTAAGGTAAATAACAACACGTTATTTATAAAAGCGTAACTCAAACTCGAACTCTCTTTATTCAAATAGTGAACATAAACAACAACATACGCGACGTCGTTGATCTCGTTGCTAAAGGTCGCTATGCGCGACTCTTGGCGTTCGAATCGCGCATTGTTCAGGCTCGGTCACAACATTGCCCTCTTCTTTTTAGATTTTCGTCCCGACAATCATAACCATCCATCATTCAAGCAGGTTGATCCTCTTAGAATCCAATGATGACTTACAGGAACTGACACCAACATCCTTTGCCTTGGCCCGTTCTAGGCATCAAGTTACCGAGCAATGCTTACAGACGCCATTCCAATCATCACTTAACAGGACTAAGACGGACCCGTCTCTTGAACAATCTACTTCAATCATCCTTCTTATTTCCTCATCATAGGGTTGGTCGAAATCGGTCTTCAGACAAGAGGGGGGAAGTTGACATGCCGTGGAATCTGACCTCAAGTCCCTGCTCCGTTATTTACCTTTACGCCCACGGGAAAAACCACTTCTCAAAAGAACCGTAAGCAGAGCAGTCTTCATAAATGGGTATCGTGTAAGTCCCAAGACGATTGATGTTGACTATCTTGGATTTATGTCTTGGTAAACGACGAATACAATAGACGATGTCATTGATTTTTCTCGCAACCTCCCAAGGTCCCTCCCAATTCGACTGTAGTTTTGGTGCTTTTCCTTTAGTTCTTCGAGGGTTGAAGAACCAAACTTTTTGTCCTTGGGAATATTCAACGTTGAGAGCTCGTCTGTCGTACCAAGACTTCGTTTTTTCCAATTGTGAGTTAATTCGGTCTCGTGCCATTTTATGGATCTTGCTGAGTTTCCTCCGAAGCCGTGTACCTAGTCTTCGTCTCCTTCAATCTCGACCTCCTCTGGTAGACACCCTCGGATTAAGTCCAAAGGAAGCCTCAGATCAAAACCGGTGTACATCTCAGCAGGAGTAGCTCCGGTTTTTGTTCTCATATTAGAGAAAGGAAAAGCTTCAACCCACTTCGAGAAACAGTCTGTCACAATTAAGAGGTATTTATTGCCTAAAGAAGAAAGTGGAAAGGGACCTAAAATATCCATTTGAAGTCGTTCACCATGGTCTCACCATGGCCCTTATCTGGAGGACCTTTCTTTGCAATACAAACTTCACAGGATTTACACCAATTTTCTACATCTCTTTTGCAAGTAGCCCAATAAAATCTTTTTCTAATTTTATCTAAAGTTTTGTTTATTCCGAAATGTCCTCGAGATGGTGAATCATGTGCTTCTTCTAGAATATCTTTGATTGTATCTATAGGAACAACCAATTGACGAATTTTATGATCTAAATTTGTTGAAACCCATTCTCTATACAAAATTCCATTAATTAACACTAACGAATCCCATTGTGAACAATAGATTTTAGTAAATTCATCCATCGAAGAAATTTCTTGCCATGCTGGTTTTTCCTGTAATTCCTTCGTTTGACAATTCAAGAAATAGCCTCATCTTCTGCTTGACTCTTGTTCCAATCTTCCGATGTATTTTCTTTAAAAATAATACGGCAAATAGTCTCTTCATTGAATTTTTCTTCTACTCTGGAACAATATTTACATGAAAAATCTTCACAAGGGCGTCTTGAAAATCAGCATTTCCATGTAAATTACTTTTCCTGTGAATAATTTTGTAGTCCTACTGATCCAATTTCCCTAACCCTAGTTCTTTAAACGATAATAACCAAGTCAAAGAAGAATGATCAGTCCTAATGATGAAAGGTTTACCGACAAGGTAATGATGAAAATGTTTTAATGGCGCCAAGGAATTGGCCCCGCGCCTCGTGAGAGGGAAAGTGAAAGAAAGAGCGAGAGAGGAAGAGACCGTCAGCGGGGCGACCAGCACTTTGTGCGAGGGTGGCCACGCCGGACGCCGCAAACAAATAAACGCCGCGGCGTAGCGAGAAGCGAGTGGGAGAAGCGGCGCGCGTGCGAGTGCTCGCTAACAAAGGAGAGAGAGAGGAGTGGGGGAAAAGAGAAGGTCTCTGCCGGTGCGGTCTGACTAGGCCGTGCGCCGGGTCGGCTACCGTCGAGACGCGAGTAGAGACGAGAGTGCGACGCGCAATTTAGGCGCGGAGCACCGGGACGGCGCGGAGGAGAGAGTGTCGCTGCCCGCTTATGCCCTGTTTAGCTGAATTGCGCGGGAGACAGATGTTGCCGTGTTGTAGGGAAGAGTTAGGCAAAATATAGTGAATTTGTTATCGAGAATAAAGAGTAATTAATTTTTTCCTTTCTCCCCATGTGCTCCCAACATACGGCGACTACGGCTATCCGCACCCGATCCGGTTCGAAGGACCAAAAAATGTAGGTGCGACTGAGTTCGCTTCATAGAACAGCCGCAGTGGATAGTAGGCGGCGTGAGGAGAGTGCGTCAGGATTTGTCGGGAAAAGAAAAACTCTGAATAATCCTTCAAATGTGTTGTGTATTGTTACTAATGTTGAAACTAAAACTATTTAACAATTTGAATTCTGTGTATGCGTAGATTGCTGATTACGAAAAACGAGTGGACTTAAAATAAATTCGCTTAGAGACAGTTACTTAGTTACTTCGTGCTAAAATATTTCGTGGGGCGCAAAGATTTCCGTGAAAAGCCTTCCGTAATTCTAAACGGGTCAAATATAATTATGATGAAGTATTAAAATTTAAATTTTAAAATAGGCAAAAGTGGGAGGATAACCCTGGTTGTGAATAAATTTCTCTCAATTATATAAAAATAACCGGCAACGTTTCGTCCCTGGTGGGGACCTCCTCAAGCCATATTAAATAAATAAACAAAAATATTGCACAGGAGACGAATAAGTCTCACTCGTCATACATGTTATCCATTGTTTATTTATTTAATATGGCTTGAGGAGGTCCCCACCAGGGACGAAACGTTGCCGGTTATTTTTATATAATTGAGAGAAGTTTATTCACAACCAGGGTTATCCTCCCACTTTTGCCTATTTTAAATTTGAATACTGTTAATATGGAGAGGAAATATAATACTTATAATTATGATGAAGTTTGCCCACATAAAGTTTCTCGATAGTTTCAATTATTTGCATATGGCTTTGCGCGCTTTACCGAAAGCTTATGGACTTGGCGGCGGTATTAAGAAGGGAACATTCCCCCACTTATTCAACAGACCAGAGAATCAGACCTATGTGGGCGAGATGCCACCCGTAGAGAGCTACTCACTCGACTCGGTGGGTGTCGAGGAGCAAAAAACATTCTTAGAGTGGTACGCCGATAGAAAAGGACAAAATTAAATTTCTGATTTTCAAAACGAGATCATCAAGTATTGTAAGCAGGACGTTAAGATATTGAGACTAACATGTCTTGCCTTCAGAAAGACATTTATCGAATGCGGTTCGACAGATCCGTTTCTAGAGTGCGCAGCTATTGAGTCGTCGTGTGTACGCGTGTACCGTAAACAATTTTTGAAAAAAAAAATACGATCGGGATTATACCGTCAGGTGGCTATCGTCGAGCCAATAAACAATCGCTTAAAGCAGCACAATGGCTCACGTGGATGGAGCATGAGACAGACTGGCCGATACAGCATTCTGTAAATTCGCGTGAAAAGAGATTGCCCGATGGCCCTCTGGTGGATGGATTTTGCGTGTTAGAAAACAATGAGAAAGTCGTACTGCAGTTCCACGGGTGTTATTGGCATAGTTGTGTTCGCTGCTATACTGATGGTCGTGATTTGTCAATTGTTAATGGCGAGAGTATGGACGAGCGGTACGAGAGAACACTTAGAGTTTCGGGAAAAATTAGGAGACACGGGTATTGTCTCATTGAGAAGTAGGAGTGTGATTTTGATCGCGAGTACAGCGAGAACGAGCAGATGATGCCGTATATAAAAGAGGTCACAAAAGACTAGCATACACCACTTAATCCGCGAGATGCATTTTTTGGTGGTCGCACGGGTAACACGATAAAATCATACGATATTCGCGAGAATGAAAAATTAAATATGTCGATGTATGCTCATTATACCGTACATTTGCAAAAATGGTCGCTACCCTGTCAGTCATCCGAAACTTTATGTGGCTTTGGTTGAGTATGCGCGTGTAGTTGGGCCCGACAACGACACCAGCCAGATTGACGGTCTGCTGATGTGCGAGGTGTTATCGCCGAGAAATTTTTACCACCCTATTCTGCCCGTAAAAATGCATAATAATCTACTATTTCCGCTATGTAGATCGTGTGCCAAGTCCATGTGTCAGGAAGACTGTAAACACGAAGACGTAAACGCGCACGTTTTTGTTGGTATGTAGGTAAATATGTTTAGGTAAATATGGTCGTATAAAATTACACAATTCGACAAGCGGTTATGTACAGGTGGTCTCTTTCACGAGTACCTTGATAAATTCTTCGCGGAAAAGACCTATGCATCGGGATACCCACCAGAGTGTAGAAATGATGATGAGCAAGCAATAGTTCGCTATATTCAGAACTTTGAGGAAGAGGAGGGCATAAAACTCGACGAAAGTCGGATAAAATTCAATGCTGGTCTACGCTCCGTGGCAAAGCTATGTCTTAACTCGTTGTGGGGCATGTTTGGGCAACGCGAAAACATGACAAAAACTGAGATAGTAAGAGAGACCCACAAAGATTGTTCGAGCTACTAACTAGCCGCGATAAAGTTGTGAATTCTATACTGCCGGCCAACGATGAAATCCTCTACGTTAGTTGGGTAAATAATGACGAGGATGCCGAAATTGAGCCGTCACCACAGTGCAACGTGGTTATCGCTGCTTACACTACTGCTATGGCTCCGCTCAAGCTTTTCTCCGAGCTCGAGCCACTGGAAGAACGCGTGCTGTACTATGACACAGATTCCATAGTGTATGTGAGCCGACAGTATGTACGATGCAAGTATGAGCCATCAACGGGGCCATTTTTAGGACAACTCACTGACGAGTTCGCGGGCTATGGGTTAGGCACATACATTACATCCTTTGTCTCCGGTGGACCAAAATTTTGTGCCTATAAGTATCTAACACCTGACGGCCGTGAATCGTGTGTATGTAAGATTAAAGGTATCCGATTGAATGCATCAGCATCTAAAAAGATCAATTTTGAATGTGTGCGTAAACTTGTAAGAGGTGAAATACCACCGATCTACTTTAAACGTCGCTTTGTTGCCAACGATAAGAGTTACCCGTACGAGTATGTAGCTCTAAAATGACGAATAAAAAAGTATAAACTTAATACAATTTTTTCTATATTTAATAATAACTTTAACTTTGATACACAATTTGACCGTATATTACTCTACTATACAGAATGGCAGCCTGCTTATAAGGTATTTACTGGTGGTAGTGTTGAATTTCACGAGGGATTGCCAAAGCCGGTGGAATACAGTGGAAATCCCGAACAACCAAAACTCTTGATTCTCGACGATCTGATGCGCGAGTTGTCCAGTGCGAGTGTAGTTAATCTATTTGTCAAGGGCAGCCATCATTGTAATATGAGTATTTTCTTTCTCTCGCAAAATCTCTTTCATCGGGGTCAGCGAGAAATATCGTTGAACTCGAATTACATAGTTATTTTTAAGAACCCTCGCGATCGCCTGCAGATACAGCATCTGGCGACAGCTTCATCCCGAGGATACGAAATTTTTGCAAAAAGCCTATAGCGATGCTGACTCTTGACCATTTCATTATCTACTGTTGGACTTAAAGCAGGATACACCGAAAATTGCCGGTATCGCATGTGCATATTTCCGTTCGATCGGTATCACTATGTATATGTGCCGCGTAAACAGATTAAAAGCAATTCCGTCACCGAAAATGTGCCGGTCGTTCGTGTATGATGGATCGAGCAACATCGACAGCAGCACCAGCAGCACCAGCAACAGTAGCACCACCACAGCCAACATCTAGTCAGCAGCAGCAGCGTCATCACTATCCCATTAGACGAAAGTATCTGGATATATTAAAAGTGCTGTGCTGTCATCTTGACTCGACGCAACGCACAGCTCTGCTTGAAACGGTAACGACTTATCTCGGTCCTGTAGTATTTAAATTTATGTAAGAATACAAAATCTATTGATTTTACTTTCTGACAAGTCGCGAACATTTACTAATCTGCGTCGTGATTCTGACAACAGATTGAGTAGAAAGATTTAAATTTTTTATAATAATTCTCAACTATGATGTTCAGGTCCGGGATACCAGGTAGTGGAGGTTTATTGCAATAAAGAGATTTTTGTTCTTTATAACAAAACTAAATATATTCAAATAAATATATAATAGAATATTGCGTAAATTTTGCATATATTCTATATATCACAAAAATTGAATATGTAAATCCGCTTTGATTTTTACAAATAGGTTTTTAGATAGATACGCTTAAATTTGCGATATCTGCTCTATTCTGAAATTTGTATAAGTATTTGACCAGTCTTTGAATTTATGAAAAAGTGTAGGACTGATACGCTTTAATTTGCGATATCGTGCCTAACTTGAAATTTTATAAGTGTAGATAATATTATAATATTCGAAAATTTCTAAGTTATTTATCTTCTCAAGGCGTGAGTTGTTCTTGAAAAGAGACTAGGCGCCTAAATTGCGCTGGAGCTAGTGAACTCATACTGGCCATGCGGGTCTTTTTATAGGCCTCGGAGCGAGCGGGGATCGTGCCGCCGAAAATACACATTCACACTTTCACACAGACATTCACACCTATATACAAAACCCATTCATACAAATAATTTACTATGAGCGCGCGCTACGCCGCCGCCGCCGCTTCTCCTTCTCTTGCGCCGCTTCTCCTTCTCTTACTGCTGCTACCGCCGCTTGCTGGCTCATGGCGCTGCTGGAGATGTGGACTCAGCTGTAGCACGGGCTTATCCTAGTTAAAAATGTGTTCTATAAATTTCATTTTTTTTTTATTTTATATAGTTTTTTTACGGGGCTTGTATGGGGCGTTACCTGCTTAATAATGTTGAAGACCTGGTTCGAGTTAGTCGTGCTCGGACAGCCTTTCGAAAAGCATACGAAGGTGGCTGGACTCTGGAATTATTTAGGATTATAAAGGTTGATACGAGGAGACAGCCGCCCGTATACACACTCGAGGATCTAGAGGGTGAAAAAATTGACGGCCATTTTTACGAACAGCAGCTGAGTAGAGTGCGCAAAGATTTGTCTGGCGACGTTTTTCATATCGACCAGGTATCGCGCAGTAGGACCAAAGGAAAGAGGAAGGAGTATTTTGTGAGTTGGGAGGGATACCCTGAGAAATTTAATTCTTAAGTGTCTGCTGAAGATCTCGTAAATCTTCAAAACAATGACGATGGTGATGACGGATGAATTCTATAAGGTTTTGTCCAGTAGTAGTAGTAAATATGTTTACCCCGAGAACACTGCCAATCGCTTCACAACACAACTCCCCCAAAATTTCTGTCTGCATGGTAATTGGTGCGTCGGTCTCACCGAAATTCAAATACATCTTACCTTTCAACACATATCAATGAAGGAGAGAAGAAAGGAAGTCGTCTGTACAACGAAAACACCCACACGCGCTACTTACACTAACAATAAGTTACGCAATAATGATGATGATGGTGATGACGATAATGATGATTATCGGGAGACTTTTAGTCAAATAAAATGCGGCGTTTATTACTTCATACTCTTTTGAGCGAGATAAATAACCTCGATAATTTGAAAGATCATCTTATATTTGAGATTCAGTGTAGCGGCTATATTCAAGTCAAATGCACCTGCACTGAGGATAAGTGCGCTGCTTGTACTCACTCATTCTCTCTATCTGAAAAGTTGTGTGAAATATTAGGCTTTCAAAGTGGTGAATTATTAACTTGCGATGGTAAAAAAGACAGCTACATCATCGGCAATAGACCGGCAAATATTGCAAATGGTTTACCGAGCGTGCTGATGGTTTATAGCAGTATTTGTCAGCCTTACGTGACAGGTGATGTTTGTTCACGACTGCTACGCGCTGTAACTCTTCAGTTACATGATTATACTTACGGTAGAACGGAAATTCAGAATTTTATCCCACCAATGTATCTGCCTTTGCTTTCCTCGTCTTTTCAGTCAATCGAAATAGATATAAGAGGCGAGCATGGACATCCTGTTCCATTTGACTACGGTGCGTTGGTGGTAACACTCCATTTTAAGCGCACAAATTAAAAATGCCTGACTACAGTATTTTTCATACCCACCAAATCGGCTGTGGTGACGGTGGTGGGGATAATTACGTTACAATTGGTCGTAGGCGTTATCAGACTGGCGCGGGCATTGGCAGTTATTGAAAAGGTTTATTTCGCGGTGCTTTACCTCTTGTGAGGCGTGGCGCTAAGTCTGTCGGTAAAGAGTCTGCTCGTACTAGTGCAAAAATCATGGACGATGTGGTGAACGAGAACAGGCCTTTTAGAGAAGTGTTAAGTAAGTGCGTGCGCAAAAGTGGGGATAATCTCAAACGCAAAGCTAAACAAATAATGAATAAAATCATGGCACCGGATGAACAGGAGGGGGAAGAAGTGGGGGTGGTATTTTGATAGTTTTGGTGCTCAACCAAACATCCCCGATCACGTAAACAGTATCCAGAGAAATTCTAAGTAGCTCAGATGGAACCACATTCGTTTACAAAGCAGCTTTTCTAATACTTGTGTCAAATATTGTATCATGTTCCTATATTATATGATTAATGGTTTGGGTATGCAGCGATTTCTCAAAAATTTCTTATCAGATTTGAGAAAAAATGATCAGATTGCCGAAGAATTCGTTGCTAAGTTGTAATATAATATTGCAAAATTTTCAAACGTGAAACGATAAAGTAAGAGGATATTTAGCTTGCACAGATTCCAAAAAAGTGTGACCCTACAGATTTTTATTGAATCCTCTCTACAGCACCAGTGATTCTATCGGTCATCCACTTGTCGCGAGACTCTTCCTTATTGGTCTCGCCTCCCACCAAATGTAGTGGTTTTCGAATATAAGCCGGTGTAGTTGCAGCACAGAGAGCACAGTTCTCTTTCACAAGTCTGGAGTAGAAGTTCTCTCACGGCGACAAAAAAAAGTATAAGAAGAAAAAAGGTAGCTGGACAAAAGAGATATCACGATAGCCAGACTCAGGACAACCAGACTTCCACCACCACCAAATATCGTTGTCATCAAATTCTACTTATGGTATTCGGCGTAAACAACTCTTAAGGAAAATTTATTTACATTGGGCTGGAAAATACCTCAGTCGGTTCGGATGATTTCAATCCGGTTGTTCGACTGAGTAATAACGAATTTTACGGACTATGCTTGCCGCTTGCCTCCTGGCTACAGTTCCGGGAGCAGTTTGACGAAATCGACTGCTACTTCCAGGAGTACAGCGAGGAGGATATGCTGGATCAACGAATCAACTTTTCCGGATTTTACATCAGATTTAGGATCAGCTACTCCGATCGACCATTTGAATTACTGGAGGAGGATGAGACGACAATACGCAAAGACTCTAACGAGTCTAGAACGAAAAAAATACGTAAGCCTTCACTAGTGTTTAAAAAAGAGACGTTTGACAGGTTAAAAGCCTTGTCTAAAATAATAGATCATAGAATTAAATACTCATTAAAAGTTAAAGAGTCTATAACAATTATTGTGAAAGAGCTGGGTGACTATAGCAAAGACAAATTAGTAAATAGCGGAAATGCACAGTATACATATTTCACTGCTTACAATGTTGAATGTGCAATGAGAGATTTTGACGAGACGCTTGTAGATAAAATAGATCAATTATTAAAAGATAAAAATATATATTTAGCTTTAGAAGATATTTATATCACTATATACGAGTTTGTTAATTTTCATTTATATAACCTAGTCGCATACTTAAATGCAACTATATATAAGGATACATAACTATAATTGTATTAAGTTTAAGAGTTTTAAATAAATATAATTGTTAAACCTATATAAATATTTCTACTCACTTACCTATGTACTTTATCCAACACTACCTATCCCAGTCATCCTTCACACTCGTTATAGTAATAAGCTAGATTTTAAGTTTATGAGAATGGGGGAGAGCTCGCTGGGGTAGATACCTCAGGCAATCTGAGGTTGCGAGCCAAAGTGACCTGAACCACCTTTGGCTCCCGCTAATGGCAAGACGGGAGGCCGGGCACATAGCCTGTACCGGTCAATCGGCTGAGGCGAGTGCGTTATATTGCTTGATGTCTGCCAGAAACTCTCCAAAGAGCCAAGCACTTTGTTCGGGATGGGAGGATCGAGAGAGTAGAGGTGGGCTAGGGCAGTATCGCGTGCTATTACCTGGTATGATGTTCCCAGTCTTGCACCGCTTACAGTCATGTGTTGAGGCCATGTCAGCTGCCTCCATAGACGGATGGATCGAGAGTGATCGGACACATACAGGAATGAAGACTATTATCGAGCATGAATAATTTAACCGAGCAAAGAGAAATAGCAGAAAAAGGAGCTTTCGAGATCTGGAATAAAATCCGGCATGCTGAGCGAGAACGAAAAAGCATATGGGAGAAGATCCGAGACAGGATCCTCTCCTGGTCCTTGGTCCTTCCTCTTAGGAGGAAGCAAAATTGATCAACGAGACTTTTTTCGCAATAGCATTATTTCAGCTAAAAAAAACTAAACTATTCTTGATAAATGTTGCCTTCCAGGATAATACTAATTTAACATGGTGGGTCAGTATTTATTTGTTTCTGTTCCTTTTAGCGTGTAATGGTCCTTACAGCTCCGACACGCAAAAAGCATAAGTCGCGGGACATAAGTTTTAATTATTCATCTATATATAGCGGAATAAGTAATTTATTTCCAGTTATGTCCGCTTATTCCTCTCTATATAGATATAGTAACCAATCTTAAAACTTATGTCTGACACCTATGTTTTTAGCGTGTCCGAGGCCTTATATTCTGTCACGACAATGGCGACACTTCCATCTGTCTAGCGGCCACGGCTACGCCGGAGCCGGAATGGCAGTACAATACTGCAAAAGTCGTATGACAGGCCCGCCATCTACGACATGTCGTATAACACTTATGACAGTGTAACGTTGTGGCCTTACTAGCGCGAAATCGGATAAGTGTGTCCCACCGAGCTTAGGGAGCGACGCGCAAGGCGTCGGGTGACGACCAGGAACACGCCTCGGCTGATCAGCATCTCCGTCTTGACGGACCGCGAAGAGTAGCGGAGTCCTTCTGTGCTCGGCTTATTTATGAATGGAAGCAAGGGTTTTAGCATGCACAATAATGACACTCTAATAATTTATGCTAAGAGAACCTTCGGGCTTCATCTGCCCTCAGAACGTTTATTCACTCGAAATAATAATGTGCACTATGTGCAATCGTGTGTGCGTATGTTGTGCGTCAAGGCGACCATTGAGATCGGCTGGCGCACTATGCGCGACAATCGGGCTTTGCCCTTGGCCCTACGCTAAGCTATATACTCGCTCGTGCTTTTCTGCACGTGGTGTGCCATGCGCCAAATTAACCGAGAGAGAGACAGAGAGAGAGAGAGAGAGAGAGATGGGCTATTCGCCGACACAGGACAGACTCACGGGTTTGCCGATGAACGTCGCGTTGCCGCTGCTGGACGGGCTGGTTGCTCTGGGTTCCACCTCATCGGCGGCTCACTGAACTCCTCCTCGTAGCATTGGCGAGAGCTGCAGGCACTGAGTTGCCTTAGCCTGGGCACGATTTCGTGACCCTCGACCTGACGGTCTGGTCTAGAGCCGCGCTCTTGGAAATGAGCGGCTCCGACGGCTGACGGCCACGTTTGGTCGCTACAAGAGTTGGGAGTCGAGAGAGCGAGTAGCGCTTCTCGCTTCTGATCGATAGTCCTTCTTCGATCGATTCGGGGCCCTTCGGATTGCTTCGTGCGAATCCGGCTCTGCTATCTCGTTCTCTCTTGTTGCGTGCTTATTAGTCAGCGTCGGCTATTGTCACGCTGCTTTCCTTTTTACCCCCTCTCTTTCTCCTATTCTACTTCTATGCTTCGCGCGCGGCTCCTGCCGCCTTGATAGTTGTCGCAATGCGTGTTTGTATGTGTGTGTGCGCGCTTCGCGCGCGTGTATATGCTGGGCTTATGCCGAGCTGTTGTGAGGGCATATGCACTGTCGCAACAGTTTATGTCGCATTGTTATGGCCTATAGTTTTCAACTCGTCGAACGACGACAGCACCACTGTATGCTCTCTCTTAAATAGATATGTTCTTATCTAAATAGTTCTTAATTCTCTTACTAAGATTAAATGAGATATATATTTACGGAGCAAATATCATTCTGTGCGGTAAAAGTAGAAGCTCATGTATTTTAGCAAATTAATAATTCTCAGATTTTCCGTAAAAGCCATGGAGTAATGCTAGCAAATTGTGTAAGGAGTGAAGTTGCCTGTGTTAATTAATAGTGTTATTCTAGTTATATTGATGTAGTTTAAAATAAGGATCGTTTGTCCAATTTTAATATTGAAGTTTACACTCCATATTTAGTTAGTATTTTAGATATTTTTTCTGTTTTGACTTTTTAATTTTAAATTCTAAACTAGCCAAAAAAAATTAATCTCTCAGTTTAATTTTGTACAAAATAATATTTTGCTCCGTCATTTTGTAAGAATAAATCGCACAATTGACTCTTTTCTAAAGATAAAATCTCACAGTTTTATCTTTTGAAAAGAATAAAATTTTTCTTCGTAATTTCAAAATAATAAATGTCGAGTTTTATTCTTTACCAAAAAATTGAATCGAGAGATTTCATCTCTATCAAAGAATAAAATGTATTTCTATAATTAAAAGAATAGATCTCTGTTGTTATTATTAACACGAATAATTATACATAAACATTTATTGTTGAATGATATTGTATATTAATAATTTGAATGTCCTGATACATCAAATCACATCAAATCAATGTAAGATTGAATCTGCCGATAACATTTTGTGTAATGCATGAATACAGACAGCATTAGTCACTTCATATTCACAAACATATAGCTTTAAAGAATATTGATTTGTCTTTATCGGTCTTCCCGAGGCAGGTTGTGTGGTGAGAAAGGAGAGAAAAAACTTTAAAACATTTCTTTTTTTCTTCTCAACGTTTCGACGGACAATGCCGCCCTCATCAAGAGACTGATGTGAAAAATTTGGTATTAATTAAAAACTTGTTGATATACAATAATATATGTACAGTGTGACAAAAAACTTACAATTATAGAGAATTTCGGTACAAGATTTGTCGAGAAGGCGCTTCCCCGCCGCGCGGCAAGGGGAACTTAGGTGAACAGTGTGTCTCTCTCAGCTGTTCGATTCTAATTCGCGCGAGTCGAGATTTTCGTTGTCTTTATATAGCGCGGAGCAGTGAGAAGATAGTCGAGCCGCCTTGTTGACAATTTCTTCCGCTATTGACGGCAGAGCATGACTTATGTTCGTTTTCTTTTCAGCGTGTGTATAAGGTGTGTGTATACTGTATTTAACCGGTGTCTTCCTTCTTAGTAATACCGTTTTCTTGTATGTAGGCCAAACAAAAACGAATGTGTGTGTATACGTATAAATGAACACAAAAAATCGAACAATACTGTAATTGCCGATCACATCAACAATTTGAATCACACTTTTAATTTCGAAAATTACCACATTTAATCAATTAATTACCATATTTGATCAATTTAAATAAAAGACTAGTTTTCGAAATGTTACACATACACCTACAAGAAAACGGTATTAATAAGAAAGAAGACACACAAAATTTAGGTACAGTGTTACGAGTGAAGACTGCAACAAAAAGGTGACGAACCCCGGGCTTGAACTGAGATCCACTGGCTTGCAAGGCAGACGTTCTGTCGTTGCGCCACGGCCGCCACCGCATTGCACTCTCCTACTCGCTCTCTTATAGTAATTAGACACCAGTGAGGTGTATCCACACGTGACAACAGTATTTACACACCTTATACACACGCTGAAAAGAAAACGAACATAAGTCATGCTCTGCCGTCAATAGCGGAAGAAATTGTCAACAAGGCGTCTCGACTATCTTCTCACTGCTCCGCGCTATATAAAGACGACGAAAATCTCGACTCGCGCGAATTAGAATCGAACAGCTGAGAGGGACACACTGTTCACCTATATTCCCTCTGCCGCGCGGCGGGGTAGCGCCTTCTCGACAAATCTTGTACCGAATTTCTCCATAATTGTAAGTTTTTTGTTACACTGTACATACATTATTATACATCAACAAGTTTTTAATAAATGCAAAATTTTTTACATCAGTCTCCTGATCAGGGCGGCATTGTCCGTCGAAACGTTGAAAAGTAAAGAAGAAATGTTTGCAAGTTTTTTCTCTCCTTTCTTACCATACAACCTGCCTGAGGAAGACTGATAAAGACAAACCAATATTCTTGATCACCACCGAGGGGCAACATCAGATAGAGAAAAAGCATTTTCACTAAAAATATCGACATAGCTTTAAAGAAATGATCATATATGCACAAATAATGATTTGCAGCAACCCTTCAATCTAGATGAAAACTGCAGATAACATCTTGTGATATGCATACATAATTAAGAATTCGTCATTTCATATTTGCAAACACATAGCTTTAAGAAAACATATCTGCACAAATAGTTATTTGCATTCGACATTATTTATTCAAAAACACATAGATTAAAAAAAAGATCTTATCTGCACAAATAATTATTTGTAGCTACCCTTTTATCCAGACGGAATCTGCAGATAACATCTAATGATATGTATGAATACCTACAGCATTCGTTATTTATTATTTACATGCACAAAGCTTTAAACAAATAATCATATCTGCACAGAAAATTATTTGCAGCATCCCATTGATTTAAACCGAATCTACAGATAACATCTTATGATATGCACACATACGTACAGCATTCGTCATTTTATATTCACAAACACATAACTATGAAAAAAAGTATTTTTTAAATAGTAAAACCGTATTCGAAAATAGATGCATTGAAGTATTCTGAGCAATATTTTGATTTTAAAATATTAAACATGAAAATTTCAGGTGAGAAACTCATAGTGATTTCACAATCAATAAAGTGTCATTCTATTATTGACAACTAAATTTTCTCTATCTATAAAATTTTAAAAAACAACTTTTGGCATGTGTATCGAACGTTATTTTCCGATACAGGGGGCGGAAAATGTACTTGAACGCAAGCGAAGTGTGCGTAATAGTCCACTTTACGCACACTATATCAAAATATACTGTTACGAGTGAAGAGTGCAACGAAAAAGTGACGGAACCCGAGCTTGAACCGAGATCCTCTGGCTTGTAAGGCAGAGGTTCTGTCGTCGCGCCACGATCGCCACCTCATTGCACTCTTCTACTCGTCTTCTTATAGTAATTAGAAACCCGTGATATGTGTACACACGTGACAATATTTTAAATAATGGCTTATTTAATAATTTAGATAAATATTAAATAAAATGATAATGAAATCAATTGATTTTTATGTAAGGATAAAAAATATGATTTTTTATAAAATTACACAATTTTTTATATTTATATTGATCCTTAGTGGAAAAAAAATTCTGCACATGACAGTTTTCATCTGAAGATTTTAGACTAAAACAGAAGATAACTAAGAAAAAACAGAAATTTTCGGCAAAAGAATGTCGGAATTGAGACAATGACTAGTTATTTACAGGTATTATTAGATTTTTTTTCAGTTTGCTTTAGTTTACTGCGGATGGTACCAGATTTCAACAGTTTTCAACGGTTACGTTATTTAGATTCGATTATTTTATTAAAGGCGTGTTTTTAAAAAGTTAAGAAAAATGTGTAGAAATCAGAAGATAGCTGTTTTGATTGAGAAATAACCGTTGTCTTCACTTATTAATAGTTATTGTTGTATTTATTATTTTATTCATTTTCAAAATCGTAAAATTTTATACCTGAAAAGATAAATCAAACTAAACAATCTAGAAAACTAAATAAAACTGAAGACAACAAAAGATTACTGTTGTCTGTGTCTCAATTCCGACATTTTTCTGCTATCATTTGCAGTTTATAACTTTTTCTTCAGTTGTTTTCATTTTTCTTTCTCATTAGGGATTTAAGATATCGTTATCATTCAATATAAAACTAAATATTGTGTTATGTATTACATTTTAGGACAGAATATAAATGTTGATGATTGTTATAATCTTACTATTTACGTTATATTATAAATGTAAATAAAAAAAGTTTAATTAATATTATTTTGTTGTTAGATTGTGTTAACATCATTAATACTGTCATCAAATAATTTCAAAGAGTTTGAAAACATTTTTTTTTTAATTCAAAATTTATTTCTATTTTATTCTATAATTTTAAAACCGGTTTTGTGTATTAGTAGCTATAACTAATTTTAGCCGTATTAAATATATTCATTTATACTCGACGGTAAGTAATTCTTGTGGAACGTTTTTGAAATAGTGCTTTCGATTGGTTAGAATTTATCAATCTGGCAATCTGATTGGAGCATTTCAAAAAAGTTTCACAAGAATTAACTACCATCGAGTATACATTTAATATTTATCAGTATATTTAATAATGACACGTCAAATAATCAAATATCTTTACAATTAATTTGTAAATCGAGAGCAAAGCGAGTGATACATTGTTTACTTCAATCGAACCCTTGGTGCCCCTTCTCGATAAAGCACATGCTCGCTTGTGGACCGCAGTACTCTCATAAACGACTTGTGTTGAAATTTGAGGTTCTATTTCCCGACTGGAAATAGGAGGTGGCGCTGCCGTGGGCCAGCAGTGGTTGCCCTACTGCCACCTAGGGGCTGAGCATGGCTGCCACAGTGTCACCACTGTGGCATGTAATGGGACGCTGACATAGTAGCCGAAAATTAACTTAGCTGGCCGGTAGTTATTGATATTTTGAAATTGCAAATAACTTCAGTTGAATTTTACCAACAAATAACGAATTTACCACGTTATATTATCCATGAATAAACGGTACATCGATAAATTATACACTTTACACAGCAAAATTAGTTAATTGAACATGCGTATGTCAGATTAAATTTCGGGGTTATGGAAGCACATGACAGCCGTGGCTCAAGCGCGCAGTACGCATGTGCCACGTCAGTGAACAGACCGAACAGACGCACTCTTACACAAGGCGACTGACAGATTGCATCTGCGTTCAATATTGTACGCGCATGCGCAAATGGCAGCATCATTACCCGAGGGAGGTAAATCGTGCACCATTACATTTTCGATGTGGGCCAACCGTGGCAACCACAGAGGAGCCATCTCTTTTAGCGTGGAAGCCCCGCTAACATTTCCAGGTAGGTTGCGAGCTGCGGCATAGCGGCGGGAGCGCTATTATGCACAAGGGGGCACAATATGTCCCAACACGAAAGGACATCAGTCCCCCTGCGAAGAAAGCCTACGGTGACCAGCAGAGGACAGCAGATGCGCCTATATTTTTCAGTGTAGCTCGAATCGACGACATCTTGTAGAATAGTTTCGTGAAACATGTATACAATTTGCAGATAGAATACAGTTGGATGAGTAAATGAAAATAAAATTCAAGATATAGACAAAGGTTGAGGTAGAGAAAAAATAGAAAGCCAGCAAAGGTAGAGATCGTGACAGACATCTACACTATATTAAAATTTTATAATTGGTCAATTTTGTAAAAACCCTCAAAAATTCGTAAAAACGAACAAATTAGATCTATTTTACGGTAGAAATGTTCTTTGAACTTAAATCATTCAAGTTACTGAAAAAAAAAATCAAATGTATCAAATTTCAATTAGTTTTTATCAGTAAAAGAACTTAAAAAATGTCCGTCCGTCCTGATTTTTTTTTTGCATTTGTTCCACAAAACTTAATGTATTGTATAAATAAAAAACTATTTAATGGCATAGGCACGTACATATGATAAAAATATACCTACTAAAAATCATTTTCAAGATTTGATCCAGGTAGATTGGAAGCTATTAAAACAATTAAAAAAAATTGGACGCAATTAATTAATTTTTTTTATATTTTTTACACATATTATCGCACACACTCGCACGCACACACACACATATATATATATATATATATATATATATATATATATATGTATATATATATCTGATATCTGATATATATCCAAAAATTTCTCATCTGAGATCAGGTGAGATCTCAGATGAGAAATTTTTAAAAATCGAAAAAACATCTTAAATGCTTCAAAACCTAGTTTTTTCAACTCTTCTGAGTAGGAGCACCTCCTTATAGGCGACTTGAAATATTAAAAACCTTATTTTTTATTAAATAAGAGGATCCAGCAGCTTCCGGACCAAAATTAAAGATGAGATTTTGGCATGAGATCTCAGGTGAGATCTCAGGTGAGATATTATGTAAGATCTCACGTGAGATTTTGCAATAGGGACATCATTCGAGGGCGGTGTCTAGGTGTACGAGGTGGCTGATGAGGAGGTCTAGGTGGTGCGCTTCGTGGTTTTTTGTGTCTAGGTGTAGAAATAATTCGAAAGCGGTGTCTAGGTTTATAGTGTGGCGATGGCGAGGTCTAGGTGGTGCGCTCCGTGGTATGTGGTGTCTAGGTAAATGAATCATACGGGAACGGCGTCTAGGTGTACAGGGTGGCTGATGACGAAGTCTAGGTAGTTCGCACTTGGTTTTGGTGTCTTGGTGTAGAAATCATTCGAGGGTAGTGTATCAGAACAATCAGTGATTTCTTCTTAGTGATAAAAATGTTACAATAACACCATGGTCAAAAGGTGCTAAAGATGATTATATTAATACCTAAAATAATTTACAAAAAGGACTAAAATCTCAAAAAATTAACTTTTAAAAAGTAAAAGGTTAGGCTAGTTTGATATATTTTGCAACGGAATAGCAAATACAAAAGAACTGAGATCAATTAACCAAAATCCAGTTTATTATATTTAATCATAATGAAGCAACAAAATTTGTTTTGGTCAATAAAGGGCTAGCCATGACCGTTTAATTTTGTTTATTGGTGAACAAAAATATTTTTTCTTTATACTAGGGGGTACCCCCCTGCTCGCTCCGCTCGCCAACTCCCATGTTGTGTTTACGACAAACAAACATTTGCAATATGTTTGAAATTAAGTCGAATGTACGTACCAGCTTAAGCTTAGTAACATCTAAGTTTTCTAAAGCTCAATAATTTAATGGTTTTCAAAGAATAATTAATGTTTTTAGAAACATTTTTAGAATAAATAATGTATGTTATATTTGCACTCTCCTGTGGAGGGATTTTTCTATATTTCCTATATTTTCCTATTCCTTATTTCTTAACTTTCATTTCCTATGTCTTACATTACATGATATTCCTTTCATTTCCAGATCTACATCCTCAAACCTGTGTGATGAACGCTATTGACAGAAAAGTCTCGCTCCGCTTACCAACTCCTATTAATAAATAAATGTTAAAATAAAAAGTTAAAAAATTAAAAAATCGTGGAATGTTGTTTGAAATTTTATTATAATATACATGTAATATAATGTATTTTATAGTTAACGTATCGTTTCCGCACCACTTTGTAGTAGATACATTGGCGCGTTTTTGATAAGTGGTATCCCCAGTAGGCCTAATCCACCCACGCGGCCAGAAAAAAAGTCTTAAGAAATATTTTATAATTATGTGTATTAATCACATAATTATAAAATATTCCCGAGAAATTTCTTCTTAGCGTGTACTATAAATTTGGAATATTATTAATAAAGAATGAATAGTAATGTAATGTAATAATTAAATTATCAAAATTTTAAAAACTTACTGATTAGTTAGTTGAATTTTGTTCCTTTGGTGGTTTGGTACGTCATTTCTTTTGTGTTCATTTTTTAATGTTGACTAGTCGAAATTTGATACTTCTGTTTATCTAGATCTGTTTAATCTGTTGTTAATTAAAGAGGAAAAATCATATAAATTCACAACAGTTTATAATTTTGTATTTACATTAACATTTTTATGTTTCTTCATTTTTATCGTGCGTTTCATCTTCCTTGTTTTCAATCTACAAAAAATAAAAATAATATTAAAAAGTTTAAATCCATTTAATTAAACAATAATGTTTTTTAACAAGCCTATTACCTCAATTAAAAATATTTCTGAACCTAATATAAGATCTTCTAATTCCATTAAATCTTCATTTTTCAAAATTTTAAAATGATCTAGACTTTTTATTTTCAGAATATATGTTTGCCTTGGAAAATATAAAATATTGAAATTATATTATATTTTATTAAAATATGATTAATAATAATTTATATTTACCATTTTCTTGAAGATCACCAATTATTTCTAATTTTTTTCCCTTTTCAATATTTAAATTCTTATTGTCTCCTATATTTATTGATACATCTAATTTATATTTTCCATCTATAATTGCTCCAAAGTATTCAAATTCATTATTTTTATTTTTTTGAATAAAACTGTTTCTCAAATATCTTTGAATTTCTAGAATATTAAAATAGAAAAATTACTTATGATGTAATTTTTATAATAAATTGTATTGTTATTAGGTTTTTACTTATGAATCCTTTATTATTTGGTATTTCTGAAAATTTTATTTTATTCGGTTTGTTTTTTAGTACATTGAATTCTCCTAAACCATGTATAGACGAATATTGTTGTAAAGTCAGTTCAAAAAATATATTTCCTTTTGTATAACTTCTAGCTTTTGTAACTAATACACTTTCTAATAAAATTTTCTGGAAGTAATAATTTTATTAGAAGAAGATTAAATTCAAATTAAAACAGATAAAATGTAGTTTACTTCATTATTTTTGAGCTCTGAAGCAAACATTGAAATTACATCATCATACATATTACACTGAATTTTGATGCCATCATTATTATTTAAAATAAAGGACCCCGTACCAACCTGATGGATATTGGTTCCCGGTCAATTACACTGAAACTTCAGTATGTTGTTCTTCTTGATGTTCTGATCAAGTGCTCCAATGGGCACGAGGTCAGAAAGTCGCTAGTTTTCGAGATACAGACCATCGAACTTCCAATACATGGCTATCTCCTGTTTAGCTAGGCCAGGGTGTCGGGAAACAAAATAATACTTATAAACATAAGTGATATATGTACACCGATGGTCAAAGAACATCCCCTGCTCTCACATTTATTAGAAAATACCAACTACCCTAATACAGAATTTGGGGGGAAGCCACCCCATCGATTGGTCAGGTTCGTTCACCCTAATAGGTTAACTAGTTAGGTGGGATAGTTGACTCAATTGGATTGAGGTGGTCGTAGAGTGTGAAGCGCTTTATTCCCTTAATCCAAATAAGTCAACTAGTTATGTAAACATACTAGTGTCCACATAACTACCAATGCACGTATGGTCGTATGCGATGGAGTTATGAGAACGTCTGCATATTTCTACAATTATATGCATAAGTCCTGCTTTCTGAATATATATTACAAGGTGGATATAAGTCGGCGATCAAGACCTTGATCCGTATTTACAAGCTCTACACACTAGTAATCGATAAAGATCGATGTTAACTAGTACTGACTACTAATAACCGATAATGACCGATGTTAACCGCTATAGATCACCACCAACCAATAATGTCAAATATTGGCCAGATATAATAACTAATAACCAATAATTATTAAGTATTAACTAGTACTCACTAGTAGTAACGTATAACAAGCATTTTTAACCCAGCATTGACGCTATTATAATATAACTAGTGTTAACCACTGTCAACCACTGATAGCCAATAATTACGAGTTTGAACACTTATAACCAATGATTACCAGTTTTTACCAGTATTGACCACTAATAACCGATAATTATCACCATTAATACAAAAGCGTATCTGTCTAGCGATTGCTTCTTCGACAGTCCTCTTTGGCATAGTTGAAGAATATTCAAGTAGCAACTATTTTAATAATAGTCCATATCAGAATAGTTAACTGCATATGATATTTTTCCAGCATATGAAGCGATCGTTTCTTTGACACTCCATTTAGTATAGTTGAAGAGCATTCATATTTGGTGGGTGGCTGCTTCTCCAGAAGTCCTTCTCAGGATAGTTGGTGATCATTCACATTTGGATGGTTGCTTTTCCAACAGTCCTTCTCAGGATAGTTGGCAATTTTTCAGGTCGGGTGTACTGATTGTTTTTTCGACAGTCCTTTTTAGGGTAGTTGAAGAGCATTCACATTTGGTAGGTAGTTGTTTCTCCAACAGCCCCTCTCAGGTTAGTTGACGATTTTTCACGTCAGCTGCAGTGATTATTTCTACAAAGTCCTTTTTAAAATAGTTGAGAGATTTTCTGGTATTCTGGTAGGTAGCTTCTAGTCCAACAGTGGTTTGTAGGATAGTAAGCGGTTACATCATCACTCATTAGAAATTAGAGCTATTACTTCAGCATTTATAATTTCAGTCTACTGTGACACTAATAAGCCTATCTCAAACCAGCGAAGTTCAGTTGTTAAATTCCATCTTAATCTAGTTTATCTATTCTACAATCTGTAATAGAAAATGGCCAACAGGTTGCACTGTTATATTTGTGATGGACGATTTCCTGCTAGAACAGTGTCTCGCATTGATGGAGAGGAAAATGCTGCCAAACTAGGTATAGCTGTCCAGAGACGTGACGCCTTTAATAGACCTCCCCTGGAAGTAACAAATCTGACACGCTTATGTATAAATTGTAACCAGTCGGTTCGTGAAGAAATACAAGCGATTGAAGAAGATCCAATCTGAATGCTGGACAAATACAGGTCTTCCCAATTTTAACAATTCAAGATTTAAAAGAACTCACATTTGGTATATATCAAGTAAAGTTGGCCCCTTCGTATGTGCAAGATAAATTACAGCGAGAAGCTGAAGAAGAGTTCCAGCTGGAAATGTTAAGAGATCAACATAGACTGCCTCAACCAGGTTTCGTGAGAGTTCGAGTCTTCTCTCGATTTCGCAACGCTACTAAACATCAGCTTTGGATATCATATATACTAACTGTTGTGGACATTGAACAATTGGAGGATGAAGAAGAAGAAGAGAATGAGAATCATATACAGGGTTATTATTGTACCTGTAAGTCTGGTGCTCGGACTGTTGGAACATGTGCACATATTGCAAGCGTTATATGGTTCTTAGCATATGCACAACATCAAGAAAATGGGTTCCTTTTTCTAGGTTCGGCAAATGTTGCTTTGTAGGTAGGGTCACTGTTCTTTTTTGCTCTCTCTCTGCGTCGGATTCTTCAAAATATTGAACATAACCGTATGACAACCGTCCCTCTTTGTCTCGTATGGTCTCGTAATATACCATTTTTCCAAACTCCGCAAAGTGTTGGAAAAAGGCTTCGTCTTTTTCTTTGTCGATGCCTTGCCATGCTAGAATGCAAAATAATCTGTCTTTAATAATTTCCTTTATTTGTTGCATGTTGTTTAAGACTCGTACTTCGCTTTGGACCGAAGGATTTCTTTTTGCTGGGGTAAGGGTGTTTTCGTTGGTTAGCGACCATCTTGTTTGTACTGTTGTTCTAGCCAGTCTTCTGAACTTGTTTTCTTTTATGAGTATGGTCTTTAAATCATTTGCTCTTATAGTCTCCATTACTGTATCGTAGGTTATAGTAATCTTTTTGCTCCCGGGGTCCGTTCTATGTTTTTTTCGGTGAAGATACACCGTAGTTTTCCAACTTGTTCAAATTCTCGTACAACGGTCCAGATTGGCACTTGCATGCCGCAGAATATTGATATACTCGTAGCTGCCGTGGTCATCTTGTTACCTCTGGAAATATACATTTTTTTTTGTGTTTTAGGTTATGTATTGTTAAAGCTTGGTTCGTATATAGGGGTGTGTTAATAATCGCATTTTGCTTCATATTTAAATTGGGTCTCTATTATGAGTGATTTGGATTCATTTGATTTAGTGTTTTTTGTTTTAGAAGTACTAGGGGTTTCTGTTAAGTTTGTTTCAATTATGGGGTTATCGCAATTGGGTTCTTTGATTTGAGGTATTTTATAGGTTTGTTTATTTAATTTTGGGCAGGGTATCATCATTCCACACTTCATTCCCACTATTAATGCTATGATGCCTGCAATCATAACCAGTTGGAAGGTTAGACCGCTATATAGAAGGGTGTTTGTATTGTATTCGCGTCTTTTATGTTCTTTTAATTCACTTAATTTTTCTATCATTTGTTTTAAGGATTTGGCTTGGTTAAAATCAGATTTAGGTCCAATTTTTTCAATGCTTTGGGGTGTATCACGGTTAGGGTTCTGGTCCTTTTCATTGAGAATGGGGCACATATCATATATTTTTAGGTCAATTTCGGGTTTATATAAATATGTGGTTTGACTGGATTTGGTTTCTTGTCCAAATATCATGCTGTCTGTGATCCTTCCAACGCACGTTGGTGAGAGTCGTATTATTCCGGCTTTCTCCAGTTTTATTTTTGTGTCTCTTTGGTTCGTGTATGAAATTCGCATTTGTTCTGGTTCGATAATTGAGTATAGCCAGGATTGGTCATTTTCTAAATATTTCCATTGGGTTTTTGCATTGGTTCCATATCTTATGTCACAAGTTTTTAGTACTGCCGTATTGGGGTTCAATAGCATTGTTACTTCACAGTCCTTTGATGTCGGCGTGCTCTCAAGTGGACCAAGTGTTGGGCATATGAGGGCATAATGCGTTTTGGTACATGTGATTGTGGGTTCCACATTAAATTTAACGTATTTTTCTTGATTAGAATTTACTGCCAGATATTTGTGCGATGGTTTCACGAATACTATCTCCGTTGTTTGATTTTGCTTGTTTTGTGGCACTGCCACCGAATGTAGTCGGTAGATTTGATATGGTTCTTTGTCCACTAGGGGTACGTGTATCGCGGCAATGGTCCTTCCATCTTGATGGATTGCGTCGACTTCTGATATTTTGGTTATTTCTTCTATTCTCAAGTGTTCTGTGGGTATCTCAAAGTCCAGATTTTCGCTGGTTCTTTTTACGTCCGTCATAATTTGATGTAGCATGCTTGTTGTTATAAGTTCCGGATGGATCTTTCGTTCTTTCAGGTATCTGAGTACTTTTAAGACCTTTTCGTTGCTTTTTATTAAGTGGTCCAGTGTTGATTCTAGGCGTCTCACGTACACGGTTATTTCTATTAGATGTTTTAGTCCATCGTCTTCTTTTAACATTTTGTTTACTGTTTTGGTTAAGCTTGCTTCGAATCCTTGGAGCACTTTCTGGTGGTTTTTGGTTATATTATATAGTTCTTCAAATTGAGCCTATTATTCCTAGGGGTGCTATTCTTTTCACTCGAATACTTCTGGGGTTTCTCACTGTTGGATACGATTGGTGTGTCATTGTTTTAATGGTTTCGTTTATTTGTTTTTGCACTTCTTTCAAGGTTTGGTCCTTCAACTTTATGAGATCTAGTCCTAATGCATGTTTGCATTTGGTCTCTTCGATTCGCGTCAAACAGCTATTGTAGACGGTCTTGTATGACTCTAATGGTGCATGTGTCTGCATGAATTCATCTACGTCGATGTAGATTTGAATTTTCTAGTCACATCTTTTTGTCCTCATGACGTCCACTCTCTCGAAGTAGATGACAGGATTCGGGTCCAATGGGTCTATTTGATATGGGGGTTGACTTCGGGTCATTATTATTATATTAAAAATTATGATCAAAATTTTATTTAATTTATTCATCCTGCAAATTTAGATATGAGTTAGTGACAGTTCATAAAATTTAATTTTATAAATATATTATTTACAATTTATTTACATTTATATGCGGTTAATTAATCAGAATTGGTATCAGAGTTATCCTCCACGTGCTTTAATTTATCAATGTGTTTTCTAATTCTTTTGCCATTAGGATATTCCAAAATTACATTTTTCCTACCAATGAATTCAATGATTTTTAAGGGTTTGTTTCTATATGCGTCAAACTTGCTGATTCGGTGTTCGTTAATTAACCTAGCATATCCGCCCACTTTGCCCTTAAACGCTCTAACCTTCTTGTCATACCTCGTTTTTGTTTTGACTTTGTTAGCTATTTGGGTTTCGCCTGTTAAAAATTTCATCTCTTCCAATTTTAGTACCAGATCTCGCATGTAGACATTATAGGTTCTTAATTTTTCATCGGATGGTATCCTTAAGGGAAAACGCGCTACCCTCCCATAAACCAGTTCGAAAGTGGTAAAATTGGTTGCCGCGTGTATGCTAGTATTATACGTGAAGGTGGCAAATGGTGTCAGATGGTCCCAATCATCATATTTCTCAGAATATATTCTGATGAATTCTATGAGCGGAGCGTGACTTCTTTCTACTGATCCATTTGTTTGAGGTCTATATCCAAGTTGTTAAATGGTTTATTTTAAATAACTTTAGTAGAAATTCAACTATGTTCGACAAGAAGCTGGTTCCTCTGTCTGAAAGTATTGCTCTCGGCGGTCCAAATTGGCAAATGAGATATTTCGCTAATGCATCAGCAATTGTGGTTGCATGTAGGTTTTTGATGGGTATTGCTATGAGGTGCTTTGTTAGATTACACTGCATAGTTAGCAAATGGCAATTTCCACTCGGTGTCATTCTAAGTTTCTCTACGGTATCTATTGATACTTTGTCGAAAGCCTCTATTGGTGTGTCCGTGATGATCATAGGTTCTCTTGTCTTGAATCGTTCTATTTTCTGTTCCTGGCAATTCGCACATTGCCTAATGTAGTCTTGAACGTCGTTCCTCATTCCAGGCCAATAGTATCGCTCTCTTATCTTTTGATAAGTCTGGTTAATTCTTTTATGTCCTCCTGTTAAACTATCATGAAGGTGACTGATTATCTCTTTCCTGTGTTTCTCAGGTGGTACTTCTGCCTTGCCATAACACATGGTTACTCTTATCCCACTTCTGTGAAAGTGTTCATAGAGCATTTCTATGATGGTTGGAGATCCTAGTTGGTCAAAGATATCTCCTTTTCTGGCCACTCGAAAGCTTTTGATACTTTTCTCTACGAGTATTTGTTTTAGGTTCATGCGTGCTTCACGTAGATTCGGTATTTTGATGGTGTTGAAGTATTTGTCATTCACTATCACCGTAAATATGTGATGTTTCTTAAAAGAAGTAATTATCACTTGTCCTGACTTTGGTTTCTTGTTTTTTATTTTTGCTAAATCAATGGCTCCTATTTCCTCTAGCAGTCTGGTGACGGACCACGTGTTGTAACAATCGGCTGATAAAAGATGTACAAGGTTGTCCCTCTTATGTGTGAGACATTCTCTTACAGTGATTATGTTGTGAGGAGCTCGTATCATTCTTGCCGTCATGTGGGTTAAAGCACTGTCAGATTCTTCATCGACTTGGTGGGAATCACAATTTTTATTTAGCGGTTTCAAGTCTGGTGATGTAGGTATAAGAAATGGCATGGTTGGTTCCGGTGGCTTCGAAAATCTTCTTTCGGCCTTCTTCGGCCTCTATCTCGCTCAGTACTCCTAGTTTTCTTTTGCTTTTGAGTTTGTTTCGGGGTGTACTATTGGCTGTAGGGCTGTCACTTTTTATCGTAGGTGTCACAGATAAGGTTCTTCTTACTGGTGGAGGTATAATATCTGTTACACTGTTGACGTCTGATTCATCTCCTGTATTTTCTTGACCTGATGCTTCTTGTACTTTCTCTTGTGCTCGTTTTATTAGTTTCTGGACACCTTTTCTCCATACATCGTCTACGTCACTTTCGTTTTCGAACCTTGGGTCCGACATGTAGATGGTTTTACGCACGTTTTCTGGCTCATTGTCATCATCTGAGAAATGCGAAGGTAGTTCTAGTTGTATCTCTATTTTAGTCCCTGATTCGCTGATATCCGTTCCTTTATCCATTTCATATCTTCTCATACTCTCTTCAAATTTTCTACTAGCCTCTTCCTCTTCCTGTTTTGTCAGAGTTGTTTTTACGGACAGGTTTTCTATTGAGTCTTCATCAGTGTTTTCTTTACTTTGAGATCTTTCTACTGCACTTAACTCGATGGCAATATTACTTATAGTTTTGTCTTGATTGTCCTCTGAAGAGAATACCTCATTTTCTGGTATTTCCTGCTTTTCGTCCTCTGTTGTTTCTGAGTCTTCCACTCGTAACCCACTGTATCTAGGGTCTGGCAATGGTGGTTTATCTAAGTCGCTGTCTTCGTTGGCTGTGGATGATAGCCACGATCTTCTAGACGGGTTTACTGTCATAGAAGTATCTGAATCTATGTTGGACGAACTTTCTGGCAACTCTCTGGCTTTGACAGAGGTCATTTCTGTTGTCGATTCTTCAACCCTGGTTGACGCTTTCGCTTGTACGGGTTTCTTTGGATCGATGGTTTTGAATGTTTTTGTTGCTTTTCCTTGTTTAATGTACTGCCCTACTTGACTTGGTATCTGTGTGCGTTTCGCTCTCGTTCTCTGTGCTATCACGCTATGATCTAGTTTAGGTGGTTCTTTATTTGTTTTAGCCCCTATGGGTCTGCCTCTGGTTCGGGGTGCAGTGGTCTTTTCGGATGCTGATTGAGCTCTGTTGCGAAAGCCGGTGTTCTACATGGGCCCCTTGTCTTTAGTTTTGTTTTGATCTTTTTTTGTTTTCTCATCAATTACCATTACTTTGATTCTTGGCAAATTTTCGTTAATTTCCTTTTCAGTCATTTCTGGAGGATTTCTTGACAAAGCATCAGCATTCTTATTTAATTTTCCGGATTTGTATTTAAATATATATTCATAACTTGTGAACCTGAACATCCACCTCATGAGTCTTTGTCCAGGATCTTTTCTGTTATGCATCCAATTTAAAGGTTCATGGTCTGACACCAGTGTGAATTTACGGCACAATAAATATGGTCTAAACTGATGTAGAGAATATAGTACCGCTAAGCATTCCTTTTCAGTGGTGGAATAATTTCTTTAAGCTTTGTTTAGTGCCCTCGTAAATATTGGACAGGGTGATCAAATCCGTCCGTTTCTTGGGTCAAGACTGCTCCGATTGCGTAGTCTGATGCATCAGTGGTCAGAGTAAATTCTTTATTGAAGTCAGGAAATTGTAATATGGGTTCTTCCATGAGGCACTGCTTTAATTTTTCAAAACTTTCTTCGCACTTTTCGGTCCACTCAAATTTCACATTATTTTTCAATAAGTCATTTAATGGTTTTGCAATTTTAGCAAAATCTTTAATGTACTTTCGATAATAGCCAAACATTCCAAGTACTTCTCTTATACTTTTGGCGTTTTTGGGTGTGGCTAATTTAGCTATTGCTGCAACTTTCTCTGGATTTCGTTCCACGCCTCTTGCACTGATTATGTGTCCTAGAAAACCCACTTCTTTTCTGAAAAATTCAATTTTGTCTGTAGAACTAATTTCGCCTCTCTCACAAGGAAAGGTACCCAACCCGACCTCACCGATTTTGATGATTTTCATATATGTTGTAGAACATAAAAAAATAAGAGACACGTATTTTTTTTTATTGGCTAATTTTCACTTTTAAGGGGTAAAAACCTCCCCTAAAGTTAACCCCCAAAAAG